>OY735249.1:11526557-11911517 GCA_963457695.1 Neria commutata
ATTATAAAATATATTTTATTTTTATTTTATGTAAACGGGTTAGAAAGATATAGTTAAAAAGGTGAAAAAAACAGACCTGACCCCACATGATCCCATCTGAACACACCATTTCTGAACCGAAAATTTTGATAAAATCAGGCTTACTAGGTATTTGATCACGCATGACTGAATGGCTGCGGCTTTTTTCGAATTTTGAATTTTAAAATTTTTTTTTTCAATTTAAGATGACCTCCTCAGAAAAAAATTGTTGTTGTTTATATCGAGTGGGGTATCATTAGAAAGGGCTACGTCCATGGATTCCAAACGTACTTTTTATTTTATATTATGTAAACGGGTTAGAAAGATATAGTTAAAAAACAGACCTGTCCCCACATGATCCAACACGCTCAGCACATTTCTCAAGCTAAAATTTTGATAAAATCGGAGTTACTAGGTATTTTATCACGCATTACCGTAAGGGTGCAGCTTTTTTCGATTTTTAAATTTTTTATTTATTTTTAAATTTTTTATTTTTTTTTAAATTTAAGATGACTCCCTCAGAAAAAAATTGTTGTTGTTTATATCGAGTGGGGTATCATTAGAAAGGACTACGTCCATGGATTCCAAACATATTTTTTGTATAATTTTCGGTGAAGTGGTTTCGAAGATATAGGACAAAATGTCGAAAAAATGACCATACCCCCCTTGCCTTTCTACATTTCTTAAGCTAAAATTTTGATAAAATCAGAGTTAGTAGGTCTTTAGCCATAGATTACTGGAAACCTGCAACCTTTTTCGACAAATTTGTTTTTCTATTTTTTTAAATTTTATTTAAGATTACCATAGTAAAAAATTTCCTCAGCGAAAAATTTTTGTTGTTTACATATTGTGGGGTATCGTTACATATTGTGGGCTACGTCCGTGAATTCCAAAAATGTTTTTTTCATATTTTTAGGTGAATTGGTTTCGAAGATGTAGGCCAAAATGTCGAAAATTGTGTGGCCAGACGGGCAAAGAGAAACTAAATTCGAAGGCTAAAAAGGGTACTTCTGGTACGGAACCCTCAGTGAGCGAGCCCGACTCGCACCGGACTGCTTTTTTTTTAATAAATGCCAAGAGAAGGCTACTAAAACGAGGGTTTTTGTTTTGAGGTTTAAAATCTTCCACTAATATGTTTGTTACATATTAGCTCTTGTTGTTATGTTACCCATTTTTTGAGCCATCATTCGAATAGAACTAAAGTTCTTTGATAAAAGCATTTTATCTTTAGTTTTTTCCGAAAATTTTTTCAGGATTTTGAAATCTTAGTTCCCCATTGAGTAAATGAGCAGCACCTGCGTTAAAAGCATGCACTTTTTTCTTCTTTCTTGAAAACAATTACTTTTACAAAAATCCCCAAAAACTCAAGAGTGCCAGAACCCTGCGGAATCTACATACTTAGTATATATCGCATTTCCAATAAATACTTTTGAAAATGGGCAACCTTGTGCGTAAACAAGAACAACATGGGCTACAATATGACTCGTACTTTGTCAATGTAAGCCTTTTTATAAAAAAAAAAGTGGGACGGGTTTTGAAAAGATACAGTCAAGAGTTCTACAGCATGCTGTATTTTTGCCAACTCAACGAGTCTCTTTTACGAGATACATACATATATTTGAATCTCTCGACTTAAATTTTTGGTTATTTTTCGTTCCCGCCAAAGTTGGTATAGTTTGATGCGCCTGGATTCCTATAGATTTCTGTAATGCACTCACCGTCTCGTGTGTACATTTTGGCCATGTGCCAATATCAACAAATGGAAATGGTGATCCCCCTTAATGCTGTGGAAAATTTTCTCTGCTTTGTTGATTTTGTCGATTTCTGGTCTTTAAATTTTCAGCTCATTATACGATATTTTTCCGACTTTTGTTTCTGATCTCCTTAACTAGTATAAAAAGCTATTAAGTTATAGTTTAATAACAGCACGGCGGCAAAATTACAATGTGGGGCATTTAGTAAGATATGAAATTTGTTCGAAAGCATAGGAAAGCAGTTTTGAGAGCACGTTGGGGTAATTAACGTAATGCCGCTAGGGTTGCCATGTGCTCATTGGCGCGTCACGATGCCTGCTCGCATTTATAACAATTAACAGATATAAAGAGAGCAGATAGTTCGATTCTTCAACGATTTATTCATTCCTATTAAGAATTCAAGGTGATGCTGAGCATTAAATGCTTATTTATGTACATTATTAGCTTTAAAAGTACAATTAAATATACATTTATCCACATAAAACTTTTAACATAAATCCAACGAAATGCCATTTCAGTTTAGCATTTATATTAAAACAGCTCTGCGACTATTGGCAATTTTTATTAAAGCAATTCCAAAAAATCTCTGTTCTCTTTACTCATATCTAGTATAATTACGGTGACCATATTTTTTAATGAAAGAGTACACACCACAAACATACCTTTTTTTGCTAAAAATTTCAAAATGGCAAATGTTTTAAAAATTTATTTTTTATTCAAACATATGAGATCATGTTGCAAAATAACTTATAATTAGTGCCCGACCGAACTCGAAATTTTGGCCGAGACCGAGACCGACGCCGAACTTCGGCTTCTTTTTTAATGTTCAGCCGAGACCGAGACTGATACCGAACCTTTAGAAATACATGAAATGTGTATTAAATGAAAACATTCGAGGTATAAATATCTACATTAAACATCTGATTTATGAAAAATCAATAAAAATTTGTATTACAAAATTAAAATTTTGTGTAAAACTATACGATTTTTTTCTCAACTGTTCGGCTAAATACTCGACATTTTAGGAGCCGAGACCGAACCCGAACCTTTTGGCCAAACTGTTCGGTAACTAAAACAGAGACCGTGCGTTCGGTCAAGCTCTACTTATAATTATAATAAAAAAAAATTATATAAAAAAAAACTTTTTAAAAATAAGCTTTAATGTACTAAAAAGTAGAAAATAAGTTGTTTCCAAGTCACCTGTATCTTACTATCCCTAAAAGCTTGGGGCGCTCATGTGTTCAATATTTGTCAAACAGTTACCACAATATTTTATTTAAATAATTTTTGCAAATAGATTCTAGGAATGAAAGATATTTTGAATATGGATATTGAGCGCACAAGCTTTTATTAATAGTAAGATACAGGTGACTTGGAAACAACTTATTTTCTACTTTTTAGTACATTAAAGCTTATTTTTAAAAAGTTTTTTTTTATATAATTTTATTTTCTACTTTTTAGTCTTCAATAAATTCAATTTTAGAGCTCTGAAATTTTTCGCAAAAAGAATTTTAAACTTGCAGAGCAGTACACAATATTTAGGGTATTCACAGTGTTTCCTATCGTCATATGTCATACCCTCAATTTAACAAATAATACGGCAGTGATCGACCCTAATATTCGTGGCATATTTGTGGCGCGATGAGTTGTTGTTGTTTTGTCAGCAGGGCGCGGCAAGTAAGTTCCTATCGTTTTTCATTCATGTGTGGTGTACCTATAATTATAAACTGAAGCCCAAGTGTGTAGTTGCTTGAAAAGTGCCACGCCCCTTGTCCTACGCCCATAAAATTTTACCAGTGGGACGAAGCATCCAAGAGGCGACTGCATACGAAACTTCAATGCTGCACGACCTTTAGTTCCAAAGCTATTCTATTTAAACGATTTTGTTTGTATGGGGGGTGCCACGCCCCCTTATCCAGTGCCCGCCTTATTTTCTCAGTAGAAGGATATGGATATATAGTAAGTTCCTACCGAGTTTCATTGATGTGTGATGTGTACTAAAGTTATACACAAATCTGGAGTTGATGAAAAAGTGCCACGCCCCTTATCCTACGCCCATAAAATTTTACCAGTGGGACGACACATCCAAGAGGCGACTGCATACAAAATTTCAATACTGCACGACCTTTAGTTCCACAGATAATCGAGATCAAATATTTTGTTTGTATGGGCGGTGCCACGCCCCTTATCCTACGCCCATAAAATTTTACCAGTGGACGACACATCCAAGAGGCAACTGCATACGAAATTTCAATGCTGCACGACCTTTAGTTCCAAAGCTAATCGAGATCAAAAATTTTGTGTGTATGGGGGTGCCACGCCCCCTTATCCAGTGTCCCCTTATTTTCTCAGTAGAAGGATATGGATATGTAGTAAGTTCCTACCGAGTTTCATTGATGTGTGATGTGTAGTTCTAAAGTTATACACAAATCTAGAGTTGATAAAAAAGTGCCACGCCCCTTATCCTACGCCCATAAAATTTATTGATTCATGCATTGTCATGGTGGTTACGCATGTATGCAAAGTTTCAGATCTCTAAGTAGTCGGGAAGTGGGTGAAAAATTGATTACTAGATTCCACTACATACATACAAACATACATACCGGATGTGAACCTAATATAAAGCTTATAAAAAACAGTTTACCCAGTAAACTGTATACAGGGTGGTGCCTTTAAGATATTCAATGATATATCGCTGTTCTATTTTAAAAGTTTTGCATCAAATATATAACAAATATAGAACACATTTTAAAATAGAGAACATTTCCATTTTTTTTATAACAAAATATATCCTATAGAACATCGGCTTAAAATAGAGTACTGTTCTATATAATATAGTACGGTTGGTCACCGTAAGTATAATTAACAATTGATCGGCAGTTTATGTAAATTAATTTATTAAAATTCCCTTTTCTGTTGCATAAATGTGCATTTCGCCTTCGAAAATAGTAATTTCGAAAACTTAAATGTGCTTTTAATGCAGCATTAAGTAATAAAGAAAAATATGTATGTTTTCTACATATAGAATTTTGACAAGGTTTGAAAAGCGCACAATTAGCTGGCAACCCGGTTGAATGCAATTATATTCAAGCATTTGCCTCCAACTCATACTGAGCTGATACCGATACTAGCGCCAATATCGCCCCCGACGCCGCCGGCCGATGCACATTCGCCGCTGTTTATTACGATCGGTCTCCGTATATTTTTAGTGCTATTCTCTAACATTTATGCACATGTGCGCCTGTGCTGGTGTGCTGGTGTGCACGTCAGTGGTGCTGCCGCCATCGTCGGTCCGTGCTGCTGCTAGCGGAGTGTGACAGCGCGCTATAAATCGTATGGGAATGGACCGTTTTATGGAGGTCTGGAAATGCTGAATGAATTTTGATATGCATATTTTCAGTAGCGCAGTCAGTCTCTCGAGTCAGTGTGAGAAAACGTTAGCGACAAAACGGACGCGCCAAAGTGACGGACCGTGTCTAAGTAACGGTAATTTAAACTTAGGGGTTCTTGGTGGCCCACAGTGCGTCCATTTGAAAGCTGATGACTGCTTCTAAAAGCGACATATTGCGCTGTGATTGCAGAACAATTTCAAAATTTAACATTAAATGACATGAATATAAATTATTGAAGAATAATTTATCAAAAAAGAAAGAGGTAGCAGAAAATATGTGAGTGAAGTGATTCTTAAACGTAATTGCTGTAATTGCCGCTTGAGTGCGCCACCTTACTGAATATATTCGCGCTGGTAATAAAGGAAGTTAATTAATCGCATTTGAAAATGACAATGAAAATGATAAAGTGTTTCGATATAGTAGACGTTATCGATAATCGGAGATGTTGAGAATTTATGAAAGTTTTCCATTGTGTGCTATTTCCGGCAGAAAACTTGTATCATTGACTCGTGTTGCAAAAATGAATCTTATAAAATGTTAAATGCATACGATTAATTGAGATATCTTGTAGAAATTCATGTCACGATTTATAACTTAGACTTTTGATTCTTCAATATAAAAGATATAAATAGTTGAAACCTTACCCACCTACGCAAATCACCACTTGCCGGAGTTGCCCATTCAGGCAGCCAGGTCTATGTATGTACATACATACCACCATGAGTATGTAAGAAATTGCTCTTCTTTCAATAGACCTTCACCGATTTAGTAAATTTTTAGCAACTTTATTTGTTAAATATTTCGTAACAATTGATACTTTTTCCCATAAAAAGATAATCTTTGAAGTGCAGTTCAGTTGTGTTTGCTAGATCGCAAATTCCGACTCGGAATAGGGCAGATAGCGGAAAACTTTTAATTTGCCAGCACAGCAGCTAGCACGTAGTGTGATGGTTAGCATCTTTATGCCTGTATCACACTCCTTCCGATTCTTGTCGGCGACACGCTTCTGTCGTCGACAGTGTGATAGTGCTACCGACTGTCGGCAACCGACTTGTCAGCAGTGTCGGCAACACTTGTCGGAAACAAAGTGTCGGCAGCAGTGTGATAGCATTGCCGACAAAACACACTGTCGACTGCCGGCATTTTGTCGTGTAGTGAGCTGTCGGCAAGTCAGAAGCTACATACGGTAGCGTTGCTGCCGATTTTTTGTGTCGGCGAATGCCGGAACCGATTTTTTGTGACATTTCAATACAAAAATTTTAATTTAAATTTCAAAATTGTTCGAGCGGCAGACACAAAAGCGAATTCACGAACGAAAAAGAATCAAATGCAGGACGTCTTGCAATCGGGCAACAGTCCGTCGGGAGCCGGAGGCAACAACAACTCACTGAATGTGCTGAACGTGAATGGGGGTAACGGTGTTAACGCAGCCTATTTTATCATGAACCGGACGTGGAAGCTGCTTCGATTTACCCGCCGAAGTCACAGATCAAGCGGCATGATCTACCACTGCAAGTTTGGCGTCATGGAAGGCCATTTCACGGAGCCGAGTGGCGTCGCGGTGAACGCACAGAACGACATCATCGTGGCGGACACGAACAATCATCGCATACAGATCTTCGACAAGAAGGGCCGCTTCAAGTTCCAGTTCAGCGAGTGCGAGTCGTCAACCACAAGCAGGAGATCTTTATCCGCGACAACCGCGCGCACTGCGTCAAGGTATTTAACTACGAGGGACAGTATATGTATGCGGCAGATCGGCGGCGAGGGCGTCACAAACTATCCAAACATATACTAGCATCGGGCAATAAGAATAGTTGCAGAATCAGTAAAACAGTTAAAATTTATTAATTTATCTATTTATTAATTGTAAAAAAATGTTTACACAAATTCATCTGCACTAAATTATCAATTTAAATGATTCCGTGCTGCCATTGCCATTTCTACCTGAATAATTATCACATGTGTGGCACGTCGTTTGATCCACGGCTTGACCCAACAAGAGCTCTCTTTTTGTTTTTCGGCTCAAACAAAACTTCTTCCGCTGCAGTTGCCAGCGAGAGAACATTTTCGCAACTCCCATTGCCGAAACCATAAATCTTTCGTCCATTTTCGCACAATTTTTATTAAATTCATACATTTTCCATTCAGTCACAGAATGTCTTGTCGGCAGCAGTGTGATAGTGTTGCCGACAAAAGGCAGCCGACTGCCAAAAATCGGCGACAAATTTATCTGTAGTGTGATAGGGTTTCCGACAGTCGGCTGCCGGCAGTTGCCGACATGTCGGCGACCGACAGTTGACAGTGTCGGCAGCATGTGTCGGCAGGCAAAAATCGGAAACAGTGTGATAGTGTTTCCGACTGTAGTCGCCGACTGTTTGTCGACGACAGTCGGAAGCAATGTGTTGCCGACAAAAATCGGAAGCAGTGTGATACAGGCATTAGCCTACCAATCCAGGGTTCACATCCTGACGTTCGCAGTCTTTAAAAAAATGCTTCCTCTTTATACATCAAGAGTCACTGTCAAGGTTTTGTTACGAAAACCGATGTACATATCTATATGACCATGCCCATGTGAGCAAATAGTTCTTATTATTTGTTTTTGGTGCCGCGGTGGCTCAGTGGACTAACGGCTTGGTCGCTGACGCGGAGGACCTGAGTTCAACTCACGGTCCGATAACATCTTATTTAAAGAAAATTTTTTTACAAATTGTTTCTTTGCGCGGCGCCACTTCTTGCAGTGAATTGGCAATTCTCCGAGAATATTCTTTGCCACGAAAAGTTTCTCAAACCCGTTTGGATTCGGTAATTGTAGGTCCCTTTAACTTGTGCAAAAATATAACAAGCACACACAAGTTAATGCGAGAAAGCTAGGCCTAAGCCCACACGGGCTGTTGTGCCAATCAATTATTATTATTATTAATTATTATTATTATTTGTTTTTGTTTTTGTGCACTCAATCTCATTACTTCATAAATGATAAGGCAGCTGTTGACTTTTCTCTTTGGCCAAGAGTTTGAATAAATTCGTCTAACCATTTTATTCAACTTTTAAAAATGAACAAATGAAAATGTTTTCCTTCAATTTAATTGTAAGCACACATTTCTAACTATTTCTGTGATCGTTCTTAGTTAAAGCCCTACTAAATCAAAAGTGTCTACTAAGAAAACAACGGAAGTTTAGTAATTAGAAAAATCATCAGACGCTTCCTTGTTCAAATTATGAATTCACAAACAAACAAACTAATTAATTTAATTTTGTCTCCTTTTCTGCTTTCAGGTACGATTAAAATAATTACCAGATATTTCTAATGATAGATATAACTTGAATTAACGATACAGTAAGTGTTTGCATAAATTATTTTAGCTACGCGAATTATGTGCTTATTATGACGAGTTATAACATTTAGATGCTAATTAAACTAGTTATAAGAAGGAAATGAATTCTTTTAAAGATAGCAGCATTTATTGCTTATATATTTATATATCGATTTAAACAGATAAGCAAAATATTAGAGAATAAATTGTCTATGACAGGCTGAAGCCGCACAAAGTATATAAGTTCATATACAAAAATAGCGAAGCACGAAAAATCGACTTTTTCGCTGTTCAGTCAAAAAAAAGCGGTAAGAAAATTCTTTTTAGTACATATATGGATAACGAACATTATATTAACTACGAAGATCACAATTTCTTCTCCAAAAACCCTCTACAATTTATTGTACTGGCTATTGGGTTTTTTGACTGATAATAAAAGTCGATTTTTAGTGTTCCAAATGATTTTTCTTTTATTTTTGCACTTCTAAATATTTTTACATACTTTGTAGCTTCTTGCGTCCTTCTTGTCAACTGAAGCCCTAGTTAAATCATTCTTTAATTTCTTTTTACAAATATATACGTACAACTGAGCCAATCTGTTAACTTTAAATTAAAAACCGGCAGGTGTCTGGAATCTGTGCTCGAGATATCAAAGAACCTTTCCTTTCATGTTGACTTTGAAACTCTTTTCAGACTTGTGGTGTAATCAATTTATCTCATTGATTATGAAAAAGAAAGTTGCATCTGTTTTACAGCTCTTTGCCAATATTACAGTCACAAATGATTACTACATCAATTGTTCTTTGTTCATTGAAAAAAGTATAAGTTGTGACTTTTCTGAACCTCGTCAGAATAGCGCTGTTAAGTAGTGACGAATTCCTTCCTTTCTTCTATAATACGATGTAGTTTTGATTAGTTTTCTTGAACTTTTTCATGCATATAATTCGAAACATAATTTTTCCTCTTCAATCTTCTTCTTCTTCATTGGTCAGAACAACTTAATCACAGTTCGTAACTGTTATTTATTCAACCTCCTTGCACTTTTCAAATTGCTTTTAGATTCACATATGGCATCATTTGTATCATGCCCATTCTAAATGCAGCCTATGACTATGTTGCTGCATTTTGAACTTTTTTTCTAAATTATGCAAAGCTCTACGCATTTTCAATAATTTCCAAGTGAGTTAAAGCAGCTAACGTTTGAATGGCGATCATCATAGTTGTAGGCCTCGAATTATCAAGAATGACAATTATCATCATTAATCTTAAGCGCTGATCAGTCACCGCGTATCTTTTGTGAGCGGAATTAATCGCAACGGCAAAATTCGGGCCGTTCAGTGAAAATCGTATCGCAGCTGTGGCTCTTTTGCAGGTTTCTGTCTTGGTTATTGCTGCCGTGCTGCCATATAGTTTCGTGCACAAAGTAAGCACGCTGTTCATTTTGCTTTTGAGGTTAAATTTTACATTCTTTATAAAATTTATGACACAGAATTATCTAAATTTTTAGATATATTTATTGTGGTCTACTTTTAAGAATTTATTATAGCAGTAATAATCCGGTTTTAGTTCTAAATTAAAATCGAAGAGCAGTGGCAGCACTGTTTTTAGTACAAAGCAATGTCATTCTCTCATCCTTAAAGCTTAAAGCGCTGATCAGTCACCGCGTATCGTATTTAATCGGAGCGCAGACAAAACCTACCCTACCCGAGTTCATACATGCGTTCGCTTATTGCGTATTTAATCGGCGCGTAACGCAGAAATCCAAATTGGTTTTTCTCACACGTTTACGTCTGCTCTGATGCTCAGAGAGGATGAGAGAATGACATTGCTTTGTACTAAAAACAGTGCTGCCACTGCTCTTCGATTTTAATTTAGAACTAAAACCGAATTATTATTGCTATTATAAATTCTTAAAAGTAGACCACAATAAATATATCTAAAAATTAAGATAATTCTGTGTCATAGATTTTATAAAGAATGTAAAATTTAACCTCACAAACAAAATAAACAGCGTGCTTACTTTGTGCACGAAACTATATGGCAGCACGGCAGTAATAACCAAGACAGAAACCTGTAAAAGAGCCACAGCTGCGATACGATTTTCACTGAACGGCCCAAATTTTGCCGTTACGATTAATTCCGCTCACAAAAGATACGCGGTGACTGATCAGCGCTTTACACTTGAATTACATGTTGTGCTACAAGCTCCAACATCCTAAAGCTTCGTTCACATTCGACTTTTGCTTCGCTTTGCTTCAGAATTTCGCATTGACAGATAAGTTCAATACATGCTTTTATATGAGGCTTGCTAAATAGAACGCGAGGAAAGCGAAGCGAAGCAATGCGAAGCAAAATGTTGGGCAACTCTCAACTTTTTTGCGCTTTGACAATCAGTTGTTGAAATTTTTTGTGATATTTTTATAAGCTTTATATTAGGTTCACATCCGGTATGTTTGTATGTATGTATGTATGTATGTATGTATGTATGTATGTATGTCGTCAAATCTAGTAATCAATTTTTCACCCACTTCCCGACTACTTAGAGATCTGAAACTTTGCATACATACCTAAACACGAGCCCAATACATGAATCAATAAATTTTATGGGCGTAGGATAAGGGGCGTGGCACTTTTTTATAAACTCCAGATTTGTGTATAACTTTAGAACTACACATCAAACATCAATGAAACTCGGTAGGAACTTACTACATATCCATATCCTTCTACTGAGAAAATAAGGGGGTCACTGGATAAGGGGGCGTGGCACCCCCATAAAAACAAAATTTTTGATCTCGATTAGCTTTGGAACTAAAGGTCGTGCAGCATTGAAATTTCGTATGCAGTCGCCTCTTGGATGTGTCGTCCCACTGGTAAAATTTTATGGGCGTAGGATAAGGGGCGTGGCACTTTTTATCAACTCCAGACTTGTGTATAACTTTAGAACTACACATCACACATCAATGAAACTCGGTAGGAACTTACTACATATCCATATCCTTCCACTGATAAAATAAGGCGGGCACTGGATAAGGGGGCGTGGCACCGCCCATACAAACAAAATCGTTTAAATAGAATAGCTTTGGAACTAAAGGTCGTGCAGCATTGAAGTTTCGTATGCAGTCGCCTCTTGGATGTGTCGTCCCACTGGTAAAATTGTATGGGTGTAGGATAAGGGGCGTGGCACTTTTTTATCAACTCCAGATTTGTGTATAGCTTTAGAACTACAAATCACACATCAATGAAATTTGGTAGGAACTTACTACATATCCATATCCTTCTACTGGGAAAATAAGACGGGCAGTGGACAAGTGGGCGTGGCACCGCCCATACAAACAAGCCCTGCTGGCAAAATAGCAACAACTCACCGCGTCACAAATATGCCACGAATATTAGGGTCGATCACTGCCGTATTATTTGTTAAATTGAGGATATGACATATGACGATAGGAAACACTGTGAATACCCTAAATATTGTGTACTGCTCTGCAAGTTTTAAATTCTTTTTGTGAAAAATTTCAGAGCTCTAAAATTGAATTTATGGAAGACTAAAAATTAGAAAATAAAATTATATAAAAAAAAACTTTTTAAAAATAAGCTTTAATTTATTTAATGTACTAAAAAGTAGAAAATAAATGGTTTTTAAGTCACCTGTATCTTACTATCAATAAAAGCTTGTGCGCTCAATATCCATATTCAAAATATCTTTCATTACTAGAATCTATTTGCAAAAAATTATTTAAATAAAATATTGTGGTAACTGTTTGACAAATATTGAACACACGAGCGCCCCAAGCTTTTATGGATAGTAAGATACAGGTGACTTAAAAACCATTTATTTTCTACTTTTTAGTACATTAAATAAATTAAAGCTTATTTTTAAAAAGTTTTTTTTTATATAATTTTATTTTAATTTTCTCGTGCGCTTGCAGTTGGTTTTATTTTCTCGTGCGTTTACGTTTACAATTAAGACACTCGCGAATTTCAAACATTAGTAGCATAACTACTACTACTTTAAATATATCAGTAAAATCCAAAGTTAAAGCGTTCATTGTAGCAAACCTTCTACTTTTCATGCTTTGTTGTTGAAACTCGAACTGTCAAGCAAAGCGAGGTAAGTCGAATGTGAACGAGGCTTTAGGCAGTTAACTGTTAAAGCTTTTATTTATAAAAAAGTCTGTTAGCTGAAATTTTGCATTCAAGTCGTTACAGAGGCTAACATTCTGAAGTAAATGTTGCAGTTTTTACAATCTGACTGCATAAAGAATATGTTCGTTGTTAAGGCGTCGATGTTAACATGATTTGGTTACAATATAGAGAGTAGATTTTTGAATTTGTTTCAAAATAGTAACGTACAATATTACACAACTCTATTCTGATGAAAGTCACATTTCAATATTTTGTATGAACTAGATTTTTCTGTATGAATACATTTTCTTTTCGTATGCAAAAATATCAATTGAAATAATAATCAATAGTCACTATAACGCCAGAATAGGCTTATACAAATAATATTTGAGCGTCACAACTTTTTGTTGATAGTTTTAGTTCTTGTTTGATATTATTCTTATCTTCTTATTCGTATTTTTATCTGGTGGCCTTTAAATTATTCATGGGAACACCTCTACCGAATACTAATTGTTTGCTTCTAGAAGTATAACAGATATTTCATATTATGGTTTTATGTATGTAAATGAGCAAACCAATTGTCACAACTGATGACAGAGGCTTGTCGATCAAATGTGATTTGTGTTGGAACGGTATAGCTAAAGAAGCTGGCTAGACCAGGCCGTTTAAAGCTTTGTAAATAATATTTTACACCAACTGATCTCTGCATTATTTACACCTACATACGGCCCAAAATGAAAAACAATTCGCACTTATAGGCAGCAGTCTCACAAACCAAATAGAAGCTCCTACGTGGTGCGATAAAGCTAATCGGAAACGATAGGGTCACTAGCTCTATCGATTCCTTGGAGCACGGTCGGAGCGTGGAAAGTTTAACCATTTACAATCGTTAAGCTTTAAACACAATCAAAACGCGAGGCGGATTTTACGCGGCGAACAATGGCGGCTTGACGGCAGTCGTCGTGGAATTTCGCCCAGTGAAACAGAATCAGAGCGAAATTCGCAACAGTTGATTCGGAAAAAATCATCCCCTCAACAAGCACAGAATTTAAAAAAACCACGGAAACCACGAATAAAAATAGTTTCCGCACAAAAATTTACAATTTCCTTACTTCAATTTATTTTTTTTTCACCACTGACAGCTGAGGCGGCAGCGACAAAATTAGAATTTGTTCTATCGCGAGGCGAATCGTCGAGAGGCGAACTACGCCAGCGTCGTCACTGTGGGTAATCACATGCACTGCTGTGTGTTTTAATTTTGACAGCGCGCGAGTTATATTTGTTTCCCGGTGGAGAGAAAAACAAACGAGTACTTTCGATGTTGGAAATGAACTGATTCTTTATTGATAACAACGGTCTTAAATACTCTTACTTTCTATACAACTGTTCTTACTTTCTATGTACATACATATACGCTTACCTAAGCGTTCCCATTGCAATGGCACTGCTGGTTTGCATATGGTTGCAGTGTTCCCATTGCAATGGCACTGCTGGCCTACATATGGTTACAACATGACCAGTCAGAATGCGAATGGAGGAGAGAAGGAGGAGTGAGCAAAAACGTTTATGCAATGTGTTCTGTGCTGTGACAGCACTTGAGCGTATTGTAACGTGATCGTCCCAGTTTCAAAGTGTTACTTTGAATTTGGGACGGCGAAACTCAAAGGCGGTTCCGTGTTTTGAAATTCGAACATAAGTGTTTTGCTGGGTGGTCAGTTTTCGCTTTTTGCTTAAGTGCCGCGACTGATCACCCAGAATGTTTTTGTTTTGTTTTGCCGCAACGTTTTTAGGCCGACCAGTCGATTGGTAATTTGTAGGCCTTTGGCGTTGTTGCTGACGCTGTCGTTGACGTTGGCGTCGGCGTTGACGTCAGTGGCAACGGTGACGGCGACGTAACTCCTCCCCCCCCAGATTGAGCGCTCTCCTGAGTGATCATGGTTGTAAACTTGACCTTGAACTTTCTGTGTTTTCGAATAAGTAAAATAATTAGGATACCTGTGATTAATAGAATAGCAATAGTGGCTGATTCGTATATGTGCCGTCTCTTGTTGGCGTAGAATACTTCGTTGATTTTGTCGATGTTTTCGATTTGGTCTAATACGAGGTCGTCGAATATTAGTTTTTTGTTTTCTGTCTTAATGCCTTCTAAATAGTTATTATTTATAAAAGATTGCTTAAAGGATACTTCAGTATTATTAAATTCTATGTTTCTTAGTCTAATTGAACAGTTATTAAATGTTATTAGGTAATTTCCGTTTAGCCTATCTTGCTCTGACCTACAGTTACTTGTCAAAGTCTCATTTACCTGGTTTTTCAGGAATATCACTCCTGTTCTGATTTCTAAAATTTCGGAGGCATTGTTGAAAATTTGGATACAATTTTGTTTTGTTAGGCAATTGCTTAATTTTGGCAGGTTTTTTAGATCTTTGTTCATTTCGAAGATTAGTGTATTGTTTTTGTAGTGTACAATTTTCTGTGGGTCGAACATTAATTCCCTGTTGTTGCTATTTGTCATAGGTATTAGTAGAGATACAGGGAGGATGGTTTCTTCTCTTGGGATTCTGATTGCGAAAATAATGTTACCGTGGTTGTCTGGATTCCAAAGTTGCTCACCAGCTCTTCTTTCACTTCCTCCCATGGTGCGTTGGCTCCTAGCGTCCTTATTACCTGCAGTGCTGGTCCTTGAATTTTTGTCCTCACGTGGCGGTGGTATATGTAGCTTCTTAGTTGAGGATTGTCCACGAAAAATTGTAGCATGATTTCGACTTCCCTTATGAAGGTGGAAAGGTCGGTCGATTTGTCTCCGCGGAACTCCCTTATCCTTGACGCCTCCTTGATGAGTTCGCTTCCTTGGTGAGTTCATTTCCGACAACGAAACTGCAAGATTTGCACTGTTCGACATTCCTGTGTTAAATGTTCGCGTTCACGTTTACTTATATGTGCTCGGTTCTGTCTTTAGACAAGAACTTGTCTCACTTAAAACTTTTTAAACGCTTTGCGGTGTTCGTTTTTCCTGCTGTCTTTGGACAGGGGAAATTTGCACTTCACGAGTAGGTCCTTTATTCTGCTGTCTTTAGACTTCGCCCTGGACTTCACTTCGCAAGTAGGTTCCTTTCAGATATTTCTTCGGAAATATCGCCGTCGACTGCGCCAGTTATATTTGTTTCCCGGTGGAGAGAAAAACAAACGAGTACTTTCGATGTTGGAAATGAACTGATTCTTTATTGATAACAACGGTCTTAAATACTCTTACTTTCTATACAACTGTTCTTACTTTCTATGTACATACATATACGCTTACCTAAGCGTTCCCATTGCAATGGCACTGCTGGTTTGCATATGGTTGCAGTGTTCCCATTGCAATGGCACTGCTGGCCTACATATGGTTACAACATGACCAGTCAGAATGCGAATGGAGGAGAGAAGGAGGAGTGAGCAAAAACGTTTATGCAATGTGTTCTGTGCTGTGACAGCACTTGAGCGTATTGTAACGTGATCGTCCCAGTTTCAAAGTGTTACTTTGAATTTGGGACGGCGAAACTCAAAGGCGGTTCCGTGTTTTGAAATTCGAACATAAGTGTTTTGCTGGGTGGTCAGTTTTCGCTTTTTGCTTAAGTGCCGCGACTGATCACCCAGAATGTTTTTGTTTTGTTTTGCCGCAACGTTTTTAGGCCGACCAGTCGATTGGTAATTTGTAGGCCTTTGGCGTTGTTGCTGACGCTGTCGTTGACGTTGGCGTCGGCGTTGACGTCAGTGGCAACGGTGACGGCGACGTAACTCGCGTTCGCCGCGTAGAATTCGCCTCGCGATTTGATTGTGTTTAAAGCTTTACTTTAACGGTAGATGCTCTACTGAGATAAGAGATCTTATCCCAGCTGCCCGCGTATTTTCTCGCAACACGCGGTTGGCGAGCGGGGTTCATCGATTCCACGTTTCGAAGTAGCTACAACAACACAACACGCATTGCAGAGAATAGTCGTAAATCCCGGTTGTGGAATAGTCTTCGTGCGGAAGTTTTTCCACGTCTTTACAGTATTCGCGGATTAAAGGCAAACATCCATCGTCACTATTTTGCTTAAAAATGCAATTTATTATTAAAATGACTTCAATTATTAGATCAAATCATTTGTCGATTGCACTTTTTAAAAAGTTGTACAAATTGCAGTATATAAATATGTACATACATTGCTCCTCAATTCAGTTTCTATTGCCTTCTAACCCCACTCATCGTTTTAGAAAAACCATTATGGAGCGTGGCAATGAATCAGCATTATATTAACTGAAAAGCGTATATAATCAGATAAGGTTTAAATTAAATGGCGGCAGGGTCAGCAGGGTTCGGGGCCCTTGCAATTAGCGTCAGTTTAAGGGTCGCGTGTGCTTTTAATTTTATGGCGTCACTCTTTTACTTGTTTATTTTTCAAATGTTCTCACTTTTAGAGTCTCAGAGCAGTTTTTTGTCGTGGCATGCAATCGAAATGTTCGTGCAACGTGCTGCCCGTTTGGCGCCTTGGGGCGACATGCGCCAATCAGGCGGAGCAACATTGCCCCATAACGGAAGTAGCATATTTTTTTTTGTCTGGAAACGACAATTTATTTGCTGCACATACACACACAAACACTTACCCACATATGCATATGCTACACGTAAAAGGGGCACGAATTAATTCAATGTATCTGAAGCTAAATTTTACATTTATTAAGTAGAGAAATGAAAACATTGCAGGGAAGCATTTCAATTGAGGTGGGGATTAGAAAATGTAAAAGCCACAATAAGTTCAATTACCCTCAACTTTAAAGCAACTCCAGCAAAAAAAATATTAGTAGTGTTAAACGCAACTACACTACAAAATCTTTTTCGTACAACTTTTCATTTCAGAAATAAAACACAATGCAAATTTGCAACAGAGTGTATTTCATTTGAGCAAAAATTCTAAAAATATTTGGTAAACAATTTTCAAACAAAAGTCGAACTCGAACTGGAACTGGAGCATTATGAAAGCATCGTACTCGATTTTTGACTTCTCAGGAATCAAGATGGTCGCATCTGTCATCCTTTTCATTCTTGTTGTCGCCTTATCGGTCTCATAAAGTCATGTTAATTATTAGAATAATTGAAATTTATAGCTCGCTCGAGTTCTTTGGTGCAGCGGAAATCCTCGAGCATGATATTTTCAGAACCGAGACTTCAGGCATCAAAATTTCTAGATTGACAGACCAATTGAGAACAAACAGAAAACGCTCTCTGCCAGCCTCTAAGACCGTACTTTTTGCCAAAAGTTCAAGAAGATTTCAGTGAAAAGGAATTTGCTTTAAAGTACAATCTAAGAATTCCCATCTACGCGCCACTAAATTCATATTATTCCTAAATAAAACCTGGCCTTCATTTTCCGAAATTCTTGGGAACAAAACTCCCAAGAATATTCAGAATTGCGCTGATTATGTATTAGGTATGTATATTAAAAAATTTCCCAGCTATACGAACTGATTTCTTTGAGTGTTGCATGCAGGTATTCTACAGCCATTGTGGCCTACGTGAGTAGGAAATTGCAAAGGTCTATAAATTTTTATTGACATATGCGAGGGTTAAATTGCATTGGGAAGGGCTTAGCTACATCGAAAACGGCCAGTATTAAGCGTTCCGTCATTGGACACGAGCCATTGCCAATCATGGAAGCGGCAGATGTTCATGTTGGGCGGAAAGCGGCGCCCAATGTCTAACATTTAATTCTCTTGCCTCGAATTCTGCGGAAATTTGATATGCGCTGTGGTGGAGACAGGCGCTGGTCGCACATATGGCAATCATGTAAATGCAACCATGTATCATGGGAATAGACATTTTTGGCATGGTGTTTGTGCGAGTGTGTGTGTGTGCTTGAATTGGCAGTAATCCAATTATGCTCCAAGGGGGCTCATAAAATTGTATATATACATATGTGAGAGTGTATTTATGTGGCAATTGTATCAGAATAATGCTAGAGCACAGTGGAGCAGACACACAGACGGACAAATGTCACTGATATTCGCTCAGTGTGTAAATATTAGGGATGTTAATACTAGAATTCAGAAATTTCCAAATCGCGGAGCATTATCGGGAAATCCCAGTATTCGAATGCGAAAAATCCAGCGATACCCTCTCCTCGGAACATTCCAGATTACTAAGATTGGCTTTTAGTGACTTTTTAGCCCTATTCCAGCAAGTCACAACAGTCACAATTCAATATTTTCTTTCAATTAATATCTTTCCTTCTGGAAAAATAGCAATTGAAGTGGCAATTAACTATGACTGCAACGTCAGACTTGATCAAGACATATATATTTATTTATATAAATTGAATTTTCCGCACTTAATTTACAATCCATTGTAGAGATGATTCGTTTTTTCTACATTTGTAATTGTTTTGGGTTTTGATTTGGGTTAGATTGCTCACCCTTCCATTCGTTCTTGTGGAGTACTGAAAAGAGAAGTGGTTATTGGCTTAATCAGCAATCGAAATGATTGGTTCGATGATCAGAAAGAATCCGCAAGATACTAATGCCATATTTATATTTTTCAATATTTACAAGAAAAGTTATCAGAATATATGATATGTGATAGACTCTATAACCGTTATATGATGCATTCATGTTGAGCATTAAATGCACATTTATCCATATCCAATGTCCAATGCTCGAAATTAATATTTATTTTGGCATGAATACTCTCTAAATTCTCAAAATATAGGCATGTCAGGTATCAAAAGAAAGTTGCTTTACAACCGCATTGGTGTTGATTTTGGAAAAAGAATGAGTGTTATGAGAGTTTGCCATAGAATTACAAATATAATCGGTAGAAATAAAAAAATGTATTCAATGCTTGGAAAAGTTAACTGTTTTATAAATATTTTGGTATTCCAAAGGTCTTCTTTATACGCGTGCGAATTTCTATCTAAAGTTTCGATGGCAACTTTCCGACTTCTTCTTCAAAGATCTTTCTTTTAACTACACGTATATTTTATATCTTGCAAAGCCTTTTCAACATTGCTTTCATAATTCTAAACACTTTGTAAAAAATGTTCGCCATGTTTGTTTACTTCGTAAATACAGCACAAACAGTTTTCTAAATATTTGGCCATAACAAAATATGCACATTTCAATAAATGGTTTTCAAAATCTCGGCAAGCTTCAAAGAAATGTTAAAATAATATTCGCAAAAATACGAGCTAAAATTCAGTTTAATATATACATACAACTGAACACACAAAAAATCGACAGTTTATAACAGCAAACAAATCAAATTCGATTCAATGAAAAACAAACAGAATAGTAAATTAAGCAAATTATTAAAATCGGACAAACAAAAGGCATCACACGTGGAAGTCGTGTAAACAAGCTGAGGTGTGCACGAACAGCAAGCGCACACTGTATCTGTATCTGTATCGTTGTATGTATAGTAGTGCGAGATACAATTTATGAATGAATGATATTTATGAGAGGGCAATGATAACGACTTAACTGCGCAGCTGTGGTGAATAGTTGAAACTCAACAAAGCACAACTTCGGTGGAAGTGCTCGGTAGCCAACGAAAAGCGTATAACTCGAAATGCCGATATGCTATCAAATTTCGCTATATCAAATTAAAGTGCTATATTTTTTGTAATATTTTTGCAACTTTTTTGAAATTTGTATGTTTCATTATTTTTCATCCATGTCCATGAATGTATGTTTCATTCATGTCCATTGATTGTTGCTTTTACTAACTTTGATTGATATTATCCCACACAATTTAATCTAATGGCCTAAGGCATTGGTCATCAACCTTATTATCGCCGCGCACCGGTCAACGGGCTTTTCCTTGCCCATCTGTCCTTTACTTGGTTTTTCATTTGCTCCGCGGCCGGTACCGGGCGTTGAAGACCACTGGCCTAAGCTACTTGGTAGCCTCGAGGCTTATAAGGCTGAAGCAGTCCTCAAGGTAACATTTTTATGAAAAAATTTTTGTAAATGCAAATTTTCTATATTTATGATTGTTTCAATTTGAAAAAGGATGAGTCGAAACAGGCCCCGTAGCTTATAGCCGAACCGATTAGTCGGTTATAGTCACACTTTAGACCACAATTTTTCTAATTGGCTTCCAAGCAAGCTATGTACAAAAAAGATTTCATCTCATTAATTAATTCAAACAAAGAGTTTACATTGAGCCAATTAATTCTTAGCTTCACTGAGTTGAAAGTAAATTTTTTTGTTCAGTGTAAATTATTAATGCATATACATTTCTCTGAAAATCAGACAGACTGGCAAGTACAATTGGCCTTGCATAGCATCTCATATTTAAGGCTCAGTTAGTTTAGACTTAACGTAAATTTCGACTAGACTAACTGAGCATTTAACCTTACCAGGTCATTAGCGTTATCAGATGCTAATTCATTTATGAATCCAAAAAAAGTTGTGAGAATAAGAGAACTTCTAGCGAACTTCAGTAGTGAGTTGACTCCTAGCTTTGAGGTTTACTCCAGCCCAATTAGCCATGAGACTACCAAGTAGCTTAGATATCTAGAGATGGCAGAATAGGGAGATAGAAGATGGCCGACTGAAAACGATAACGTAGTGGAAAAAATCGTTTAATGTATTTACAGACCTATTCCTGCGACCGTCACAATACTCACCGCAGTAACAATAGAGCATTTCGTCTCAATTGATACTTTTCCTTATTCGGAACAGAAATCAAAAGCTCGAAATGTATCAATTGTGACAAACATTGTGACGGTCGCATTAGGAGGTAACAAGCGAAAACAGCTGTTGCAAAACGTAAATTTTGAAGCAAAAAGTGAAATTTTTTATTGCAGTAATTTAAAGGAAGTTACACAATATTAAAAACACAACACATGTATGGCCTGCTTCTCAAACTCCGTTATATCGGGAGTTCGAGGTCCTCTGCCACTGCTCCCACAAATTTTGCACTGCTCGCAGCGCTATAGGGCTGTTTTTCCCGGCTTGCAGCTCTGGGTGCTGATTGCAATATTGAATGAAATGCTGCAGCTGCTCCTACGTCCTCCTGTCAAATTTACGATGTCTAGAAATTAAAAGAAATAAGATAAAACACCAAATTATTGAAAATTTCCAAAAAATACTCACTTTCCGTTTTTTTGTTTCCTTTTTTCGTTTATTTTTGAAGAAGAAGAAGCACAAACAGCTGTTTTCACAGCAAAGAACTTCACCCCTCGCTGTGTTGAAATGTCAAAGCTTTTTTCGTGATACGGTTGGTTAGGAATAGGGTTGTAGAAAGCCCGGCACAAGAAAACGGATCAATTGATTGTCTCAATCAATTGTGCCGGGAGCGAGCGAATAGGGCTGTTAGTGTAGTAAGAATCAACAATATCAAATGATATTCATAAGTATACTAGAGATGAGCTTTTCTACATGTAAAAAATTGAAGCTTGTTACACAGTGTTATGTAGTCGCTTATAAAAATTATATGGTACTGTAACATATTATAAGCACACATGTACATATGTACAAATGTAGATACTTAGATAATCTACGCTTATCTGGCAGATATTCCGCACGAAGCCGCGTTCAATGCAGCTTGGTCAGCTGTGTTGGCCTACGAGCAATCAGCTGTGCGTGCGTGAAATATACGTGTGATTACCTGGCAAGCGGCGGGTGTGGAGGGGCACACTGTTTCTGCTGGCAATTGTTGCATGCGCATACTCCAAGCTGAGGGAGCTGCGCTGTAGCGCAGTTTTGAGTCGTGTCGTGACTCAGGTGTATGTGTGTATCTATGTGCATCTGTGTGCTTGCATATCTTTATATCTTCATCTGCGTTCGAGTGTATACTTTTGTATTGCTTTGTTGCCTTTTACAGCGCCTTCTGCGCTTTACACACCACTTTTACGTGTCGCTCTTGCAGCGCACTCGCCGGTCGAGCAGCAAACGTCTGCGCCACTTTGCCCTCCTCCCCTCAGCGTAACGCTACCCCGCTGTCTTGATCTTATTATTGGATTAATTTTGCTGGAGCCGCGGCCAGCGCGAGCGACGGATAGGAACAGTAAGCGCTCAGCCTTGCACTGCGCTGGAGCTAGTGCCTGTATTCGACAGTTTTTTTGTGCTCACTAAAAAAAAAACTTCGAAAAAGAAAATTATATTCAAATAATTTTTACTTAACTTTTCGAAATTTTTGTTTTTAAATTCATCTAAAAAAAGAACTTTCCTTTTTTCCTGTATTGCGCAAACATTTTCCAATTTTGTTTGTCCTTGCGGTGCATTCAACTCACGCACGCTGTTAAAAAGTGAATAGCAAGCCGAGAGAGTGAGTGTAAGAGTGCGAGAGAGTGCACAAGAGAGGAGTGTGTGCGTGAAGTGCAAGTTAAGAATTGCACTGCAGTTTACTTCAATTAAAGTCGAAAGAAAATCTGGACAAAACTCATGAAAATTGCATTTTGATTTCAATTAAAAGTAGAAGAGCCAGCAGCAGAGAAAAAGACAGCAGCGAGAGAAGTGAGCGTGCAGACGTGAAAAAAGTACAGAAAAGTTTCACGAAAAAGAAAAAAATGTGCAAGTGACTTTTGTAGTACACTGCTTTGAAATTTGCCAATTAACTCAAACGAGCGTGGGCGGCAGAGTGGGAAGAAGTCGGCGGGGCATGCACGCCAATAGCAACCACAATATGTTGTGCCTGGTGCAAGGTCTCACCGGCGGTCTGGAACGGCGCAAGAGCTGTGAACCCACAAATCAACGAGGCGATGCGCGACAGCGCCAAATAATGTTCATCAAGGCGAGGTAATCTATTCGCACACGCACACACTTAAATATTTTTTTTGCATATGTATAAGTATCCGAAACTTAAGTGGAATACTTGTCAATTACAAATACTCAGTATTTGAAAAAGTATATACCAAAAACTTGTCCTAAGTATTTGAATTTGCTACTATATGCTGTAATTACAAACACTTTCAAATACTACAATTACTTGCAACACTACAAAGTCTATTTAACTACTTCAAATACTTTAAAGTACCTTAACTTACTTCAAATGCTCTGAAATTTACAAATACCTGTAATTACTACAAACGTTTCGATTATTTAAAGCTTTAAGTACTTAGAAATACATCGATTATTTCAAATACTTTGAGAAGCAAATACTTAAAAATACTTCACATTCTTCGATTATTTCAAATACTTACAAACACTGTGAAGAACTTGTAAATACTTCAAGAAGTGCAATTACTTTCTTACAAAAAATTACTTGCAATTACTGCAAAGTCTTTAAATGCCTGAAAATATTACAAGAATTTCAATTATTTCGACTAGAACTTTTATAAATATTTCAAGTAAATTTTAAATTAAAAGTGTCATCAAACGATTATTTGGAAATACTTCAGTTATTCTGATTACTCTCTTACACTTTGAAATACTTTTTTAAAACTTTGAAATACTTTCTAACACTTTGAAGTATGTACTTTCAAATCCTTAAAATATTATCAAAGAGTGTAAATCAAATACTACAAGAACTTAATTTAATTCTAATATTTTTAAGTACTTCAAACTCTAGGAACCTTTAAAAAGTTTTGGCATCGAGTTTCTTAAATCTTCCAAACTATTCATAATATGGATGCGCTTCGATCGTTTGCCGAGATATTTGATTCTCCAAATAATCGATGATTATTATAGAAAAGTGTTGATCATTGCAATCAATTATTTTTTTCTTAGATTCTTATAGATATTGGATTTTGCTATAGATAACAGTGTTTATATACTCCTTTCTACTGTCTTCTTAAATTTACTTATTGATATTAAAGTTTATTAAATGAGCCATTGACTTTTACACTTGTATGACATTTTAATATTCGAGAATTTTGTTAAAAAGTGCCGGTAAAATTCTTTTTACAAAAATAATTAAAATGTATTACGCATATACTCCTCCAATTTTTTCTCGATCGCTTGTTCTCTCTCTCAATTCACCTGTCATTCACCTTGTTCCCCTTCTTTGTGTACCTGTCCATGCCTTTCGTTTTGCATTGCGCACATATCTTGTAATTTTTTTATTACTAGTTTTACTTATTTGTTGTTTTTTTGACAGCAAGTCTTTATTATAATTTTATATTTTTTGCTGCCACTTGTCTTCTGTGGCTTTTTCCGCTGCTTCTTTTCTTTTTCTATCCTAACCAGGGCTGCAAATCAGGTTTTTTTAAAACAATCGCTATTTAAAAGAAGTCAAAGCTAATTATGAAACAAATCCTCTAATCTTACTCTACTGTACTAAAATTTGCAAATTTTTTTGTAGGTCCGAACTGCTCATTTACAACATTTTATGGAATTTTTATAAGCTTTATATTAGGTTCACATCCGGTATGTTTGTATGTATGTCGTCAAATCTAGTAATCAATTTTTCACCCACTTCCCGACTACTTAGAGATCTGAAACTTTGCACACATGCCTAATCTAGAGCCCAATACATGAATCAATAAATTTTATGGGCGTAGTATAAGGGGCGTGGCACTTTTTTATAAACTCCAGATTTGTGTATAACTTTAGAACTACACATCACACATCAATGAAACTCGGTAGGAACTTACTACATATCCCTATCCTTCTACTGAGAAAATAAGGGGAGCACTGGATAAGGGGGCGTGGCACCCCCCATACAAACAAAATTTTTGATCTCGATTAGCTTTGGAACTAAAGGTCGTGCAGCATTGAAATTTCGTATGCAGTCGCCTCTTGGATGTGTTGTCCCACTGGTAAAATTTTATGGGCGTAGGATAAGGGGCGTGGCACTTTTTTATCAACTCCAGATTTGTGTATAACTTTAGAACTAAAAATCACACATCAATGAAACTCGGTAGGAACTTACTACATATCCATATCCTTCTACTGAGAAAATAAGGGGGCACTGGATAAGGGGGCGTGGCACCCCCCATACAAACAAAATTTTTGATCTCGATTAGCTTTGGAACTAAAGGTCGTGCAGTATTGAAATTTCGTATGCAGTCGCCTCTTGGATGTGTTGTCCCACTGGTAAAATTTTATGGGCGTAGGATAAGGGGGCGTGGCACCCCCCATACAAACAAAATTTTTGATCTCGATTAGCTTTGGAACTAAAGGTCGTGCAGCATTGAAATTTCGTATGCAGTCGCCTCTTGGATGTGTCGTCCCACTGGTAATGGGCGTAGGATAAGGGGCGTGTGTATAACTTTAGAACTACAAATCACACATCAATGAAACTCGGTAGGAACACTACATATCCATATCCTTCTACTGAGAAAATAAGGCGGGCACTGGATAAGGGGGCGTGGCACCGCCCATACAAACAAAATCGTTTATATAGAATAGCTTTGGAACTAAAGGTCGTGCAGCATTGAAATTTCGTATGCAGTCGCTTCTTGGATGTGTCGTTCCACTGGAAAAATTTATGGGCGTAGGACAAGGGGCGTGGCACTTTTCAAGCAACTACACACTTGGGCTTCAGTTTATAATTATAGGTACACCACACATCAATAAAAAACGATAGGAACTTACTTGCCGCGCCCTGCTGGCAAAATAGCAACAACTCACCGCGTCACAAATATGCCACGAATATTAGGGTCGATCACAGCCGTATTATTTGTTAAATTGAGGATATGACGATAGGAGACACTGTGAATACCCTAAATATTGTGTACTGCTCTGCAAGTTTTAAATTCTTTTTGTGAAAAATTTCAGAGCTCTAAAATTGAATTTATGGAAGACTAAAAAGTAGAAAATAAAATTATATAAAAAAAAACTTTTTAAAAATAAGCTTTAATTTATTTAATGTACTAAAAAGTAGAAAATAAATGGTTTTTAAGTCACCTGTATCTTACTATCAATAAAAGCTTGTGCGCTCAATATCCATATTCAAAATATATTTCATTACTAGAATCTATTTGCAAAAAATTATTTAAATAAAATATTGTGGTAACTGTTTGACAAATATTGAACACATGAGCGCCCCAAGCTTTTATTGATAGTAAGATACAGGTGACTTAAAAACCATTTATTTTCTACTTTTTAGTACATTAAATAAATTAAAGCTTATTTTTAAAAAGTTTTTTTTTATATAATTTTATTTATTTTGAAGCGTTACCAGAGAAAAGACAAGAGCTATCTATTTCTATATTGAAAGCAAAGAGATTAAGAATACATACAAAAACAGCGACCAAAAATTTTAAACATTTGCTCAAATCGGCAACAAATATAGCTATTTCGATTTTTGCCATAAAACCTTATCAGGTACTTTTTTTTATATCGATTATTATAATTCAAATTATATTTCAAATAATTCAAAACAACAAATTGTTCGAAGTATAAAAAGTTGAAAAACTCTACGATATGGCAGAACTTGAACCCTGAGCCCCCTAATAAAATAAAACTTCTATTGCGAAAACAAAAGTTATATAGCGATATAATATTTCAAATATTTTTGTCAAACCGAATCATTTTTCAACTGAACTATTAGCTCAAGGAATCTGTTGAACAGATTCTTGGACTCGGATGCAGTAGAACAGAATGTCGGGTTAAACAGTTCCTGTACTGAATTACCGGTACAAAAGAACAGTACGCCCCTCCTTTTCATTGTTCTGCAGCCCTGGTCTCAACCCACAATCTCACTTGTACGTGCCTCTTGCTCAACACTTGCATTTCTCTTTGTTTGTCTTAACTTTATTTGTATTCTGTCTTTTATGGGCGCCTTATTTCTTACTCACGTACTTTTCCAGTCTTTCGGAAATAATATTGTACCCTACGTCGTTACGTTGCGGTTATTTAACATTTGATAAGAATTTTGTTACACTCCAAAGGGCAAATGAAGGGAAGATCGAAGGTAAATGCGCTGGACTTGAACGTGTGCATTTGGTAATTGACCATTTCAACTATGGACTCGATTTGCTGGTAGTCATGCACGTTCGTTTTTGGCAGCAAGTTATGCATTTCATTTTAGTTATTTTATGTAACAATTTTAAATTATTTAATTAAATGAATAACTTGAAAATGATAATAATACTAAGAACATTGCTTATTACCAGGTTGCATACCTCCGTTTAAACCAGTTGGCTTGTCTTATGACAACCGTGCAGAAAATCTATTAAGTCAAAAAACAGCATAGCGAAAAAAATATAAAATCGATTGATCCTAGTTATATGACTACAGAGATTTCAGAAGATAGAAGTATTCAAAATTATAGTCAATTGAACTCAATTTTGTGCTTTTAATATGCAATAAGTTCATAATTGGACATACTCGAACAGCCATCTAGTACCATTAAGGATCTATGTATTAGGGTATATGCGGGGGGTATGGTAAACCGACCAGTGTAACCCTAGCTATACTCAAACAAATTTGTATTCTACACTTTATTCAAAGTACGCTTTAAATATTTTTAAAAATATAAATTTTAACAGGAAATTGCGGTTACGCTCCTTAACATTTGTACATTTTTCACCAAAGGCAATTTTATTAAACTGTAAAGTATATTTTGTATAAAAATTATATCAAATTAGTTAAGCTGAAAAATGTTTAGGAGCGCCTGTCTTTTCAGGGCTCGAACAGATCTCGAAACTAGGTATCAAGCCTCTTTGGAAATTTTGTGAAACACACCCAAATTCTGACAGATCATTACTTTGACCATTCCTAAACGGAGCTTTAACTCGCAGCATCGCTAAGGACCCAAAAGGGTCTATGCGTGGCCTTTTTAGGTAACCTAACCTAACCTAAGATGAAAAGAGGTGTACTTAGTTCGTTCACTTAGTACTTATGGTTAAGTATTGATTAACCAGATGAAAGAGCGACCCTCTATATGGCTATATCGAAACAGATAACTTTTCTTTTCAGTTGCCTTTCATTTTCAACAAAGTATCTCTTAGTCCATAATTTCTTCATTTCTTTAATTTTCTATTGCTTATGCGTAGTATCTTAATGATATCTGAGTTTACCCTCCCATCAATGGCTCCACCTTTTCCGAGTGTTCCCTTTCACTATGCAATATTTTTTGACTCTATTTTTGCATGTCATTTTAAACACTTTTACATCGAAATGCTGCTCAATATTTTTTTCAGTTGCCTCATGTACTCTTATTCGTTTCTTGCTTACAGATTTTTACAATTTTCACTCCAAAGAGAACGTCTTTGTTTCTTCGATGTTAGGCAACTATTTATTGAATTTTTCATAAAGCCAGCCCGAGCTGCTTTGCTTTTGAAGCTGGCTGTTGCTATCTATAATATACATATACATATCTACATGTGCAGTTGTTCTAGTTTGTGCCGCCTATCGAAGGTTTTTGACACATTGCCTTTCCCAGCGCTGTACCTTTATGGCTTCCCTTATGAAATATTCAAATATTTCACTTCAAGTTTTCCCAAAGTCTAGCCTTGATTTGAACATAGTTTGCTTGGAATGGGGTCACTGCTCTAGATGAACATTTGCAAAATATTGTTGAGCATTTTAAAATGCCTTAAAGGTGTGGTCGAGAGTTAGTTTAAATTATTGCAACACACAATTAATTATTTGTTACAAATGTGAGAACTTAAAATTACGTTTTAAAAAAAATGATGATAGTATAGTAACAGTTCCTTAATGAAATGCTTTTGGAGGATTGTAGATTGTATTTGGAGTAAAGATCTAGTCTCTTAGCAACCACGGCTTGAAAGCCCAATATAACAGTTCTCCATATACATAATTACAGATCCTCATGACTGTGCAGCTTCAATAGATATAAAGCAATTTTATTTGGGGATCTTTTCGCAACATCCAGCGATTGTAGGTATATATTATTACCTAAGTAACGAAGTCTGGTCCTTAGTAGCCCATACAGTAACACAGGATGTTTTCTGTTGTTTCTTCATAATCGTTACAAATTCTATCCTGTACTATTGCCGTGGTACCAATATGTTTCATTATTCTACAGTGTCTAGAGCTGCATGACTATTTGGAATCGCTTTCTGCTAAGCATTAGAAGCTCGCTTATTCTTTTCCAAAAAGCTTCTGGCATAAATATTTTAGCCTGTCTTTTGCCTTCCGTTTCCTTCCAATAATGTTTTTACCAGAGTTTTAGGTTATGTTCTTGGCTCCATGGCAGATCGCAAAATAGTTTTGGCCCAATATACTTTTCAGATACTACTAGCTAGTAGATCTGCCATTTCGTTTCCAAAAAATCAACTATGACCTGCAGGTAAGGGATTGCTCCATATTTCGTGCCGAAAATAAAACCATTCGGAATTTTAGAAAATGTAACTATAACTTTCAAATATTGGAATATTTCTGCAGATAATGATTTGATTATAAAAACGATCAAAATAACCAAGTTCTTCGATTTAATTAACACTTTCGAATCGGCTTAACTTTCGAAACGAAATATATAAAACGTAGCCCTACTGATAACACTTACCGCGTTAATGAGTAGATCCTTCACTTTTTGCCAACTTGAGAACAAGCCAATTAATGCTCAATAATTTTTGCGAAATCGAAATAACAATGACATGCTTTTCGGCAAGAACTGCTACAAAACTTTCACCATACCATGTCGGAAAAATTTACAGTTCACTTTCAAATTTACAGTTTACTTTGTTCTTATATTTTCTTGTTGCGCCTTTAGTTCAAGGGCACGTTTATATCTGGAGTAGGGATCTAGTCTCCCAGCCACGCGGCCTGAAAGGACTATTGTGACTAACTAAGAGCACATTAAATTCGCACATAATGTACTTTTAATCATAATCAAAATACTATTAAAATTCCCTATTAATACCTTATTCAAATTTTTCTAAAGTCTAAAGTTTCTAAAGTACAACTTGAACAACTTGAAATATGTATTTCTACATTTTTTGACAAACACAATTATATGTCGAAATTCAGCAAATTGCCTTTTAATTGCACATACAAATTATTGAAATAAATGTAAATGAGCAAAAAGTTCGAAACAATTTTTATAAATTACATATGTATAAGCTATGTATTTATTTGTCTTGAGCTTTCAATAAATCACTGGCAGCTTCTCTCACACGCCATCAACTTAACTTATCTACGCTTTCAACTCGTGCTCATTGTTGTTTTTGTTGTTGTGGTTGCCATAAAATGCCATGCCGTTCGATAGCGTCATTTGAATACCGGTTTAAAATTGCTCATCGCTATATTTTGGATTTCTAATTTCACTACTGAATCTTCTGCGGATCTTGTGAACTTGTTTATACTTATTTTTCGATTACGTCGTTTGCTCTTACACTTTTCGATGATATAATTTTGTATTTTGTTTTGCTAAAATTCTACAGCTGTTTTTATTTTGAATTATTACTCACGGATTTTAAACATATGACAGATGGAATATTCTGTATTATGTATAAGTACTTTAAGTACTTTCAAAACATCTTCGAAAATTTCGAGTCATCATGATGTGATGAGCAACTAATGAGCCTTAAAGAGAGTTGGTTTCTTGCAAATTTTGTATTTACTTACTTTTTATGAAAAAGGATATAAAAGATATAAGATTAAAACAATCCGAGTACGGGCACCAAAATTGCTATACATACTACGTCCATGAATTCCATGCATAAATAAAATAAATGTTTGGAGCTACAGTGCGTTTAACCGTGACTAAGGTTGAGCTTTCTCGCAATAACTTTTTTGTGCTTCCACTATTTTAGTAGATGATAACGGGACCTACACATTTATTCTACAACCCTATGCGAACGGGACTAAGAACCTTTATTTTCGTGGCAAAGAATACTCTCTTGCCAACTATCTCGCGAGAAATGGCACCATCTGCAAAGAAACGAAGTTTACTTTTTATTTGATGTTATGGACTCGAATGGGATTTGAACCAGCGACTCCACACATCAGCGACCGTGCACTTGTTTACTAAACCCTGGATGTAATTTATGCAACATATTTTGGTAGTGCATTTTTTCAATTTGAACTAAATCTTAAATTGGTATTAAAGATATATCGTTTTTTTCGTTACACTGCGCAAAAAATCAGTATAACGGTATTTTAACCGATCTTTTTTGTAAATATGTTGCGGTATCGAAAACCTTTATTACTGTATAAGCGTTTTACGAATTTTTCTCTTTGGCTGTGCTTACAAAATGTACGTTAAACTACTGACACATTTTCAAAAAATCGCCCAGCACAATTTTGGCTTGCCTTACATTTTGTTGTTGTAAATACATCAAGTGAATTTCGAAAGTAAGTCGTTTTTATTTTGGTTGTTTCTGAAGGTTTTTTGCTCATATTTTGGCAATAATGATGACTCCATGTAAAAGACACGTTAAGAAATTGCATACAATTGCCAAAAATTTTCACAAATATGTATTAACAAAAGCGCTATTATAATGCTGGAAATATTAGTAATAATAATAATAATAACAATGCAAAAGACGTTAATAAAGGCAACAAACTACAATCGCCAGACCCGTTCGAGTGCGATGTGAAACGGTCCGGTCCGGTTCGGTTCGTTTGGTTTATTGAACTTCCTATTGTGGCTTGTACTGTCAATTCACTGTCATTTCGCCATTATTTCATTATTTAATTTTTTCTTTTTGTTGTACTATTTATTCAACACGTCGCTTTGTCTTCTGTCAGTTCCCATCTTTCTCTTTGCAACCACTTTTTTTGTAACGTTTTTACTTTTTGTTAACCTTTTCAACATTTCCATCGCATTTATTTTGCTTTTTATTTTGTCGTTTTTGAGGTTAGACCGCAACTGCCAAAATTTTCAGTTTCAGTTGCTATTCTCCCACAGTCGTGGCTGCTGTGGCGCGGCTCGTACATATGTTCAATAGTTGCTTCCAGTCGTGTCGAGCTGCTTCGTCGCGGTCGCTTCTTTGGCTCTTGCCGCTTTTTTGTACCACGTTAGCAAAAAGTGAACTTGAGTTGATTCGGCCGAAATTTTTCTATGAAATTACTGGCGTTTTTTTCCTTTACTATTTTCGCCTTGAAATAGTTAAGATGAAAAATAATAAAAGTGCAGAACTATTTGCAGAAAATAATTGTTCAAAAGTTTATGAGCCATGAACAGTGGTGCCACAGCTCATCTTTAGAGAAAATCCGAAAAGCACATATGTATTGAAGTTTTAAAAGTGAGTGCGAAAAGGAAATTTTCAATTTGCCATATTTAAAAAAAATGGATTTGTTTGCATGTATTATGCTTATGGTGACCATATCTTAGAAAGTAAAGCACTAAAGTAAAATCTTTCACCTCATTGAAAGTTTTTGACTATTGAAAATAACTTGTAGCTACTCATAGCAAGAGAGCAAACTAACAAGATCAAAGTACTAAGTATATTATTAACACTCATTCTATATTTCTGCAATATAAAATTGCTTGCAATAATTTCTGTCTAAGCAACTCGACAAAAGAATAATGAGAAAACCTTTAAATAAGAAAATAAACAAAGAATTACTTTTGAAAATTAAATTTCAATAGCTTATATGTAATACAATTCGAACGAAAATACAGTACACCAAAGCCAAAGTATAGAACATTTTTAGGTTATGTATAATTCCTGCAGAACAAGCATCTCAAATGAAGTACTCTTCTGTATTATAAAGAACCGTATTTACACATCAACCCTGTGATTTAATAGTTTTAAAATTTTATTGAATTTTTTACAAGAATCGCTATCATAATCGATCCATGCGATCGATCATATATGTATAACTGAATATCAGCAGTTATATTAACATCGGCATAAATATAATTCAAATCGAAGAAAATAAGATTTTTTGGTGTTGCGAATATTGAAATTCTTATGGGTATGTGGCATTTTTATAACTCGACATATTTATAATGACTACTTTATAAGTCTGAAATAAATAACTTTAAATTTCCAAGCTTTTTTTATGTTTTTCAATTCACTTTTTTTCGAAATAATTTTGCATACGCGTTCAATTTCAATAGCGATCGACTTGAGATCAACACTGATCGATTGTGAAATGGGAAATATGGCTGTATATCTTTTTACAACTATTGTAGAGTCAAATCAAGGAAGCATTAGTTGGGTTATATCGACGGAGTATAAATATACTCAAGATCTACTTATATATATTTATACTCCGTCGATATAACCCAACTAATGCTTCCTTGATTTGACTCTACAATGTCATAAGATAATAATAATAAGGTTAATAGAATAATAAACTGTCTCTTATTATTCTAATAAACTGTCTCTGGTTAAACCCCTTAAAGAGTACGCTGTCGAATTCATGTCGACGGCTACGCTCAAGAAGATGAATATTTTCAATTCATAATGGAATTCCATATTAATTTCTAGTTAGTTCCATTCCTCAATGGAACTCTAACCGACATCGCTAGACCCAACAGGGTCTATGCTTGCCCTTTTTAGGCAGCCATTTTATTCATCTAGTTAGTTTAACATATTGTAAAATTATTCTTGGGAAAAAATTTCAATTGATACAAAATATTGAATGGTGACTTTTGTGGCTCTCGCCAGAATAGGGCGATAAGCATGGAAATAGATTTTTTTATGAAATGATTTTGAAGTTGTTGTTTCCATACAATTGCTCTTAGTAAACAAACTATATGTTGTTCTTTAAGAGTTAGGTTATAAAATTGAGTCAGTGAATGTAACACAATTTCAAAAATTTTAGACTTCAACATAATGTTTTAAAGAAAATGTGATTAATGTGACTGCTTCACAAGCCTAAAACTATGTTAAATTCTATAACTCAGCCTAGTTTTAAACGCAGCTGTCGATAATGAACACTCCTCCTAAGTCGACTTAGCCTACTTTTGAATTGCGCCTTCCATATGAATATGTTGACAAGTTCCCACGAGCGCAGATGAAGTGCCTTTAACCTTGGGCCTAGGCCACAACATTACATACATATGTACTCACAGTATGCAGTCGGTGTATAATTTTGCTGTCTGTTTTATGCTTAATCCTCCAAGGAGCAATTAAAAACTGCCATGATCTAGTAATCAAAGTGTATATTTTGACGCCTTTTAAATCGATTGATTGCGCGCGTTAAATGTCCACCAAATGAAAGCCTTCTTCGTACTCATTAAAAGCATGAAAAATTATTTGAACGACTAAAATGAGCCACAAATCGAAACGAATCGCCGCCAATCGCACGAATTCTCTTTCGAAAAGTATTTCTCTATATAAGCTGCACAATAAAAGCGAAAGACAGAATTGAATACTTTCGAAATATTTTTCTCTTCTCTTTGCAGTGCTTTCCAAATTTTTTTTTATTAATATATGATATTCTATTCTATATTTAAGCTGCTTCGCAATTGTGCCATAATTGTGCTAATGCTTCTAATTACGCTCGCAAATTGTTAGAAATTGGCGCTAATTATCGGGGCGCAATTTTACTTGAAATTGTCAGCCATGTGTTTCTAATGAAAATTGTCATACATATTGACAAATTGGCAATTTTAAGCAAAACGCAATATGAATTTTGGGATTTATCAACGATTTTTTTGAATGTGTATCTTCAAATGTTATTTGCTTGTTTTTGAAAAGAAAGAGATGCGAGTATTCTAAACAAATCTATTGACGGATAATATCTCGATATTTCAGAAAATTCTGTCGTAAAGATCACACAAAAATAAAGCACACATACCAACTATATTGCAATAATTTCAGCTACTTGACAGCTCATGCTTTTTAATGCTTGAAAGGCTCTGATAGAGCAATTCAAACTAAGAAAATTTTTAAATAATATTTCGTTAAAAACTAAGGACTCTTTATCCAAGTCCTTAGCTCATGCTTTGTATTAGTAGCTTAAGTTATTTTATAGTGACTGTCTAAACTCTAGAGCATGGATGGTCTGCCAGATTGACATGCCATGACAAGACCCTTTGCAGTCCTGTTGTAATACCACAGCAGGTTATTTGGCATACTTCCTGGAAAAACTAAGGAGAGCTTAAGCCATTTGAAGAGTTGGTTAAACTTCAACAGCTTCTTTAAAACGAGCGTATTGAGCTCATCCATGCTGTTGAAGACGCTGTAATACAAGGTCTTCCACCTGCGTCTAGAAAGGGTCGAACAGTGACATCGAAGGTGGGTTATATACCATAGTGAACATGTTGTTTGGCTTAAATGAGTCACCCTAAGCCTAGACTATGTATTATTAATATAACCCTATAAGGATATTTACTTACTTAAAATGGTCAGAACAACCCGTTACCGGGTTAAAACCTGACCTTTCTCCAGGCGCCCCTGCTACGCGCGCGCCTCCTCCAGTTGGAAATTCCAAGCTATGCCAGTGCCTCCTCCACTTGGTCTTTCCATCGTAGATTTATTTTTTCATACGAAAATAAAATTAATTCATGAGAAAAAATATCAATTGATAGAAAATTCTGATTTTTTAATTACGTCACGCTCGTTAGAACTGTTACTCTCTGCTTTTTGAATAAAACCATTAATATTCAAAAGAAAAACTGATCGTCGATGCGACGAAGATTACTTTTTCAGGATTAAATGCAATTCAATCTTTATCTTCCATTTCGAAATATAACTTTTCAGTGTAGGTGTTTATGAAATTTTTCTGTTTCGTTTCGCTGGCGATGAAACATCTATTTCCTTGTTAAATTTAAATGAGATCAACAAGCCACATGCATTATTTGTATTTAAACTGTACAATATTTGCATATATGACGCGCCCAGAACAAAAACGACTCTTATAATTTCACAGAGCAAAAACGCTTCAAAAAATTACACACCGTACATGTGACACTAACACATATTTGCATGCATGCTCGGTTGCAGAGCTCGGAGCAAGCGTCGGTTTCGTCAGTATCGCTGCTGATGCCAAGCAGAACAGACCAAAGGTGGGTTCTGTTCTGCTTGTTCACATGTATGTTCCAACACGTGGCAAAAACCGGTTTTGGGAAATTGCTATGCTACCAACGAAAATTTCTTGATGCTTTGCCGTCTTGTCGAATTTTCGTTTTGCAGACTGTAAATTGACAAATGACAATTTCCTATTAGCCAAAAAAATATGTTTGCGTCCTTTTAAATTTTATCAAATTTATTTAAACGCAATATGTAAATTTTTTGGAAATTTCGCTTTATTTGATATTTGTTCATTTATTTTATTTGCGTTGATATATTTTGATAAATCACTTTTTTTTAGATTTTACAGATACTTTTCGTCAAATATTTTTTCAGATTACATTAAATATACATATAAATTAATTAAATTTTCGCAATATATGTATAGCCCTTTCATCTCCTAATTCTGCATCTAATTTGCCGCTGTCTTTCAGTCTGTGAACCGAAAAGTAGATCTTAATGGACAGAAAATTAATTGGTTCCGTACTAGGAAAATTATTCAGGAAAAGAGTAATGTTTTCCAATTAACTTTGTTTGATGGCAATGTAATGCAGGTGGTCAACTTAAAAAAAAGAGGTGTGCGTGAAGAAGATTTAGAAACGTTGGAGTTGCCTTGCCTGTATCCAGAGGGAAAAGCCATAACAAAAAGCAAATATTTAGATCTCCAACAGCTGATGTGCTTTATCCCTTTAGAATGCAGACAATTTTTCGAAAAACTAAATTATGAAAATAAAGAAGACGTGGATTATGGTATGGCTAGTGATGAGAGTGACATTGAAAATGTATGAAAGTTCAAAATTTTTAGTTTTTGCAATAACTTAGCTTTTTATAAAAAGGTTTTACTCAAGGAAAATAGATTTAAAAAATGAGCTAATGAATTTAGTATAAGACAATGCTTTATAAAAGCTCCATTATCACTAGTCTTTAATTTTTATAAAATTTGGCTCATTGGTGTGACACTTTTTAGATTACCTAAATCCTTACATTATTATTATTCAATAAAAATGTGATATTAAAAAAACAATTCCATAACAATATTTTTTAAGCTAATAAAGGGAACTTTAGAAGACGATTATGTATTTCAAAACTGCGTTTTATTTGACAAGTTGTTGGACATAAAAAGGGTAATTTCAAGTTTTGCAATAAAAAACTATGGATATTATGCGAAAAATTTTCTGTTTTCATATTAAAACAAAGTAGGTCCTTACTTGTCGCGTGCATGCACAAATCTTCACAAATTCATTTTTAAACTGTTTTGTAAAACAATCAATCCTTTTTATTTTTCCCAATTGTACCCTGCCGGCTAGCAAAAAAAGAGGTCGACCGGTCGCGAGAGCAGGCAAGCGCAACCGAAAATTCCCTCGAAGAGTAGGTACAACCGAAACACCCGCAAGTCTAGCGGCCCGCAGTCAAAAGATAGAATGCCTTCAAACAGATAAAAAATTCGCGGGAAATTCGCACACAAAGCAAAGCAGGATCTCAGGCAAGTTTGTATAAAAATGTAAGCAAACGGACGGACAGCTCAAATAATGCTGTTGCCGGGTGTGCTGCTTACAGACTGAAAGACAGCGGCAAATTAGATGCAGAATTAGGAGATGAAAGGGCTATACATATGTATATTGCGAAAATTTAATTAATTTATATGTATATTTAATGTAATCTGAAAAAATATTTGACGAAAAGTATCTGTAAAATCTAAAAAAAAGTGATTTATCAAAATATATCAACGCAAATAAAATAAATGAACAAATATCAAATAAAGCGAAATTTCCAAAAAATTTACATATTGCGTTTAAATAAATTTGATAAAATTTAAAAGGACGCAAACATATTTTTTTGGCTAATAGGAAATTGTCATTTGTCAATTTACAGTCTGCAAAACGAAAATTCGACAAGACGGCAAAGCATCAAGAAATTTTCGTTGGTAGCATAGCAATTTCCCAAAACCGGTTTTTGCCACGTGTTGGAACATACATGTGAACAAGCAGAACAGAACCCACCTTTGGTCTGTTCTGCTTGGCATCAGCAGCGATACTGACGAAACCGACGCTTGCTCCGAGCTCTGCAACCGAGCATGCATGCAAATATGTGTTAGTGTCACATGTACGGTATGTAATTTTTTGAAGCGTTTTTGCTCTGTGAAATTATAAGAGTCGTTTTTGTTCTGGGCGCGTCATATGTATGTATGTATATATGTATATATTATTTCACACTGACGTTTCCGGTATAACAAGTAATATAGTAGCCATATTTCAGTTTAATAGACATGTTTAAATTACAGTCGATTTTATGCCAACAAATTAAAATTAATTTATCAATTGTTGTTGTTAAAATGACGTTAGTATCAATTAGATCAGTAGTGTAGAAAATTTTTCTGGCCCGCGAGATTGATTACACTTTTACAAAATATATTTTTCGGGTTGGACAAAATAACTAAAATATTTTTATATCGTATCGTGTGGGGTATCGTTAGAAAAAGATTCGTCCGTCGATTCCGAAAAATGTTTTTTTCATAATTTTAGGTGGATTGGTTTCAAAAATATATGTATGTCAAAATGTCCAAAAATTTAAGGCATGTCGCCCGCGGAGCTATGATGCATTTCCAAAGTGGCCCGCATGGTCATTTGGGTTGGCCACCTCTGAATTAGACAGATTGTTATTTTTAGGTTGGCCTTACTTTTCGAATGATTTCTCAAAAAGTTGGAACAACAAATATGGAACACATGCAAATATATATTATATCTCGCATATTCTGCACATAATCTGCAGTAGCTCACACAATGATGCATATCAAACTAGCGACTTCTTTCGTGTTAGCTTAACAAACTATCACCAGATCAACAACAACATCTTTATATTGTTTGAATAAATACATGAAATTAAATGAGCTGGATAACCTTCTCTTATTTTGTACAATGTTCATAAATATTCATACAATCATCTGCTTTTTAAAAAAAGGTTACTTCTTTAGTGGTACTTTGTTCAAAATCGCCCAATTTTGTTTTGGAGTAATCTGCCAAACTATTTTACTTTTTATTCAGAATGAGAATGAGGACATGATTATATTGATTTTAGATTTTTTGGAGCTTAAAAATTCTGTTCACGTTATTATAAAAATACTAGCTTTATAATCTTATTTCTCTTTTTTTGAAATTGTTCATTCGAAGCCTACCGCCAACATTTGCCACATTTTATTGTATGCTCTGACTTGTTTGAAAGACAAATGACATAACAACTTAATGTGGCAACGAATGGACCACCCGCATTTGTCGTTACCCTGAGCCGCATGCCAAGCACATTAATCAGTTGCACACGTAAGGTGTGGTCTTCCAACTGCTGTGGTCACAATAAAACATTCCAAACAAGCCACTTTTCCCAACCTTCGCCGCTTTCTTACACTTCTATTTTGTTGGCCAAAAGAATAGGCCATATTGAAAAATTGATTTTCCAACAGTTGCTCATCTGCGTATTGTTTAACCGTTGTGTCGATCGTAGAGCCCACGGGTACATTTGCAACTTTAATTTTCCTGTATCTTCCAAACGGTTAGTCCGATTGACCTGAAATTTCATGATATCCTCAACCATACACTTTTGCATCATGTGGAAAAGTTTCATCAAGATTGGAGCAGCAGTTCAGTCGATACAGCCCAAATTCAAGTTAGTGGAATGGCGTCGACTGCTGATGTACCCGGGTACTTGTATGAAAATTCATACAAATATATATGACAAATATATATGGCAAAGTTCACTTTATATTGCTATATCTTCCAAGCGGCTGGTCCAATCTTGATGAAACTTCGTATCATAGCTTGGAAATATGTAATTGATATTGGTGTGAAATTTCAGGTCAATTGGACCAACCGTTTGGAAAATATAACCCAGTTACTAGAAAATGTACAAGCTGATGTACAACCTGGTTGTGCAAGGGTAGGTAGGCAAGATATTCCCAAATACCCTTTTGTTCCTGTTAGTAGACGTGTTTTCCTACACATTCCAAAAAAAAAATGTTTACATTGAACAAATATTTTATGAGTTATAATTATTCGCACCAGGTACTAAAAATAGCACTATGAGCAAGAGGGGTTGATTTTCAGTTCAAATATAACGGAATTTTGCGAATGAAAATTCAATGTTAATTATTTTTCTTGGTAAAAAGGGATCAAATTACAAGGATTAAAAAAGAATTTGGAAATTGTTAAATTTTTATGGATTTTGGCAATTCCCATTTTTGGTAAAAATGGATTATTTAGGTACCAAATTTTTTTTTTCCCAAATTATGATAAAAGTTTTGTTAACTAGACAATATTTCCAAGAAATAAAAAAAAAAAAAACCAGAAAATTACAAGAATCCAGGTAGTAGTTAATATTTGTATATCAAAAGCAACTATCTGCCATACAAAACGTATGAAGTACCCGGGTACATCTACTGTCGATGTGGATAAAACCCAACAGCTGTTGACACAACGGTTAAATGAATTTGCTTAGTGGCGTAGGCAGGTAGGGCCGGAAGGGGAGGCAGTTGCCTTTTTAGAGCTTCGATATCATAAATACAGCATAAATGTAAATTTGATCCGACACAAATTGAAAAAAATTTTAAAAACGAACTTTTAAGACACTTCTTTTCCAAAAACTTTTGAATAAATTTTCTGGAGTTGTATTATAATTTTCAAACGAACATCGCAAATTTGAAATGTGCTGCAATAGATTCATAGAAAAATATTATTAAATTGTGTACTGCAATTGGACAAAATATTTATTTTATAAAATGCATTTATTAGAATTACAAGTGCCAAAATGTATGAGCTTCATGTTTGAATTTATTGATTTTTAAGACGTGTTAGTTGAAATTCGTGTAAAAATAATTCATGTAAAAATTTAATTAAGTGTAGGTACTTCTCTTTTATGTATGTACATTAGGGTGTCCCTTATTTTTCAAAGTTTTTATTTTCTAACGCATAGGCCTTAGTTTTGTTCATTTGCTCCTAAAACACTTGGAAATAATTTTTTTTTTTATTTAGAGTACGGTAACCCGTGCCGACTTGCATAGAATCAAAAAATATTCATCATATAGAAAGCGCATTTCAGCTAAAACAAAGCAATGAGACACGATGTGCGAACAACGTCGCTGTCGATTCTAACGGAGAGCTCTTCCGGTCAAGATCAAGCTAAGGCTGTGTTTAACGCACTTTATGACTGGAACCTCGATGACAAAGTACAAATAATGTGCTGTGACACAACTGCGTCTAATACAGGGCGATTGAAAGGAGCTTGTGTACTTTTGGAACAAAAACTAAACAGGGAATTAGTACTCTTTGCTTGCCGCCATCACGTTTATGAACTGGTTTTAAAATGTGTGTTCGAAACAAAAATCCACCAAATCACAAAGAGCCCTGATATCCCAATGTTTAAAAAGTTTAGAGACAACTGGAAAACTATTAATCCTGCTGCTATTGAAACATACACCGACATCGTCACACAACATTTTAGTAATACAACAATAGAAGAATTGTTAACATTTAATAATCAAGAATTGCAAAAATCCATTGTACGTGACGATTATCGGGAACTGATTGAACTATCAATTATTTTCATAGGAGGAGATAATGAGAAAAAAATTTAAATTAGACCTCCTGGAGCGATGCATCAAGCAAGGTGGATGGCTAGAGCTATTTACTCTTTAAAAATATGTTTGTTGCAATCCCAGTTCAAAATTAGCGCAAAGGATAAACGAGAACTTCAAGATGTCTGTTTATTCATAGCGGTTATATATGTAAAACCATGGCTTGGATGTAGTCTGGCGGTGAAGGCACCAAATCAAGATTTATGCTTTTTAAAGAGGCTCAAGGAATATGAAACTGTTGACAAATTGATCTCCAAAGCAGCCCTGAGCAAGTTTAGTGAACATCTTTGGTACTTGTCAGAAGAAATTGCCGTTTTATCACTCTTTGATGATGAAGTTGACGAACAAACGAAGGGAAACATCGTAGTGAACTTACAAAGAGAGAGTTTGTATGATTCTGGGAAGAGATACATTCCGTCAAAAGAAGATATGTCTGATTATTTGAATGGTAAGTGGGAATACATAGTCTTATTTCTTACCCCGTTTTCACTAAATTAATAATAATACTTTCTTATTTATTGCTGCAGAAAAATCATTAAGTGATTTTGTATCTGTCATGAGCACAAATTTATTTACTCGACTAAAAATTGATGAGAGCTTCCTCCAGAAACCCGTTTCAACGTGGACAGAAGATGTTGCCTATTTAGAGGCAAAAAGAAAGGTTCTTTCTTTAAAGGCAGTTAATGATACAGCTGAAAGAGCTGTAAAACTTATGCAAGATTTTCATGGTTTGATCAGTGCAAATGAAGAGCAAAAGCAATTTTTGCTACGCTGTGTGCAAGAGCATAGAAATCTCTATCCAGACTGTAAAAAAGAGACCCTCAAAAGAAAATATCCTGGCTTGTAATTTTATCTTATTTTAATAAATAAATACCTATTTAGTAACTTTTTATTATTATTATTTTTATAAAATATAAATATTTCGATTGATTTAGCTACATAACGGAAAGGGTTAAAAACAGCAATTTTCAAAATCTTCAGAGCCCTGTCGGCACGGGTTACTGTTGACGTAGGAAGATGAAATTTTGTATTTGAGTAAGTCTAGGTAGTTTAAAAAGAATTAGAGGGTATGCATTTCGATATCTGAAAAAAAAAATTTTTCACCCATATAAGGGACACCCTAATGTACATTGCTTAAAAGTGTATTGTATGTTTTTTAGTAGGACATTTTGTATAGAAGAGTATGTATAGAAATCGTTTGGGAGTTAATGCCCAACCGGCCAAAAGTTCGCGTACGATATCCAAAACGATAGTAAATCTGCATCAATTGAACGTAAAACTATTGCTTTCGATTTCGTGAATAATTCGATAGCAATACGATTGGCGCTCTGGATTTGTCAAAAAATAGACATCGTTTGTTGCATATCAAAATTTATCGAAAACGAATCGAAAAATACATACTCGAGAACTCGTTTCGATATTAATCTAAACAGCTTTTAGTGAATGATTTCTTAACTTGCACGCAGAATTAGTTTTTCCGTTTAAAATTTTTTAAAGAGCTTACATTCAGTTTATATGAAGGATATAATATATAACATATTATGTAAGTATCTATTGTTGGACATTTGGTTATAAATGATGAATTATTACTTACGGCATATAACCTCAATTTAGTTTGTTTATTTCTTTTAAAATTCACTACACTAAAAAGATCTCCACATTGTTCCATTAAAGACAACTTTGAATGATTTTGAATATTCGGCAAACTTTCGTGAAAAATAATAGTCGAATCTAAATTCGATAAATCAGCGAAACTGACGACTCTCACATCAGACAAACTTTTGGTCGACTGGGTGCATACGTCAACAGAGAATCGAGTAATGCTTTTAAGCAACTTAAGTATGTAAGGCTTCCGGGGTGATGTGTGTTGGCCATGCGGTCATTTATCCAGTTCCTTTAGGAATACGGAAGAGACGTACATGATTGTAATTGACGTCAAATATTTGTATAAAATAAATTCGTGCATCCAAAATTTGCAGAAATGTTAAAGGCAATTTGAGTAAAATAATTTGTTCGTAGAATTGTTGGTATTTCTTTTTTATTTATAAGGCTTTTACTATTTTATGATTTACATTTGAGTTGGTGAAAGAGAGAATTCACGCAACTACTATGTTTTTTGAATTCTATATATTTTAGCATTGTGCATAAAAATCATATCTATTTAATATACCTACTTCTGCTATATCTTGCTAGGCAAGGTTATGTTGACTAACTCAGAGAAGTCCTTAGCAGTAGCACAACTCTCCGTATATTCGATTGGTTAAGTTATGTTCAAGTTGAGTTAGTATCGCCGATACCGTATCGCTGAGGTTGAGTTATATAAAGATGCGCAGTTTCAAATTCCACAAAATCGATTTTCGATTTCGATAGATTTTTCGAAATTTTCACATAGAATACATACACTTTTTCAATATAAAGTTCAATAACTTTGACTTTCGTTTTAACGCAGTCTTCTTTGGGATAAACTTTTAAAACCGCTGCTTCAAAAATAGCCGCAAATTACTTCTGACAAAATGATATCATTCTTTTACAAATTTCTCTTGTTTGCCGTTTTTACTTTCCTTTTAAAACATGCTCATGCCGCATAATACACTTTTACTTTGAAAGCACACAAAAGAGACAAAATTTAATTTAATTCCAACTACAAAAAGTGATCATTCAAAACAATTATGAAGTCATTTCTCGTTCGAGCGTTGCCATTTTTCCGTTACAAAGATACGCTGCATACTCGTAAAGAGGGCCGCTTGCTAGAAAGTATCTACATATCGTATGGACGACGACGCGACCAGCGCAAACAATGGCATTTAATCAAAGTGAGATGAAATCCGACAAGTTCTGCTGGCGGCGCGCTAGAAACTTGTTGCGAATCTTTTACATAGTCTCTTTTATTGTATCGCATCCACAATACAATACATTTATGTAGATGCGCGCACAGATACAATCTACAATACATAGATTAATGTATGTATGGTTGAGCGAAGCGATTTGGTTCAATACGCTGGCCTATGAGTGGCTGCAGTTGGTGGGGGCTGAGCAGTATCTGAGCACGTAGTCAGACACCACAGTGACCCAACAAGCACTTTCGTCGCTGGGAAGAACGATGAACGCACGATACTGAAGTTAAAATTTAGAACACGTATTTAGATTTTTTTGCAGATATTTTTTTTAATTTTTACATATTCACATTTTGTGTGTTGTCAGCAACGGTTAAAGAACGCTTAAAGACGCCAAAAGGCGAGTAGCTAAAATATTATCACTAAAATAATTTCTTCTCAATAATAATTAATGCATCATTTAATTAATAATACATATGTCGAATATCAGCTCCATTCAGCAAACCCTTTGATTTTTCTGCAAAATTTACTTGCAGTTATATTGCAACTACTTAAATCAAGCCTACTTTCTACGCCTCTGCTTTATGAGATACAAGACCGAAAATTATGCGAAACTAGTTTCAACTGGTTGCAGATGGGTGTGCCACCGGGAGCGGGAACGTGGTATAACCGACCTGAGTTCGAGTAGAATAATTCAATTTGTTTGCATTTAATTTGGTTGTGATTCAATGAATTTAATTAAATGCAATGGAAATCTATTAAAACATTTTGAAAGTGCAAATGAACATGAAAGCACAGTGGGTAAAATTTAGCAAATGTTGTACAGTAAAATTTATATTTATAAGAAACAAAACTCATTCTAGTAGTTTCATTTTGCAATTGATGAGGATATGCTCTCATTTCTTTCATCTTTTTATCTTCTTGGTTAAGGCGTCAATGTGAGTGAGTTAGCAGTGCAGCCGATTTTAATGAAATTACATATATATATATATTCAATTGTTACCATTTTCAGTGCAACTTTAATCGTACATTTTTTCACTTAAACATTACTTTTCGAAATATTACCAACAATTTTGCTGCAGTCTAAGCTTGAAATATGTAAACTACATTTTACGAGCATTTGCCTCATTTTTCATTAACTGCATAATTGTGAATTTTGTAAACACATTTTTTTTAATAATGCATTAAATTTTGTTAAACATTTAAATGGTCTTTCAACAACCTTGAACTTTTGAACTTATTCACACTGAACAACAACAAAATCAGCAATTGCACAAAAGATTAGTAAACAGAATAATTAAGCTAAAAATACTTGTGCAACAACAACAACAACAACAAACATCATTAATACTTAATATATGATATGGTTCAGTTTCGAAATAATATTTAAGCTACAAAACGATTAAAGCATATTAAGTTTTTGGTTGATTGCCCGCCTGCCAGGGTTATCATGCTGCCATGAAGGGCATAAAATTTCACGAAATTATTTCATAATTCAAATTGCTTATTTTCTCTCTAACGCAATATTACAAATAGCCCAAAAGTATGTTATTTTAAATGATTTTACAATTGCAAAAATTGGAACTGATAAGAAAATGCCAGAGGTTGGGCCGGTTGGGTCTTATTAAGGCTTTGAGCGTTGCCTAGAAGTATGCCACCTTAAAATTCTATGAAGTTTTATAGATTTAAAGCAATTTATAGGGGGAAAAAGTACACTTTTTATAATACATACATACAACAATGTGTAGTTGATGCCAACATATATACATACATATATGCCATAATCCATCAGCTTTTGAAATACTTAGTATTTATACTTTGTAAGATTAGGAAAACTTTAAATTCCCATACCATGCCAGCATGCCAGCAAATACCAATATAAATATTGAGCATATATATTTCACTATGTATATGTATAAATAAACCAATTGATAAGAACACAATCTCTTGTTGACTTCTGCTAGACTTGGCATGGCTCCTTCTTGTCATATCAGTTCAGAGTTGAACGTACGCCGCGTCAATAGAATCTTCTTTAATGGCAATCAATTGATATAGAATGGAATAGCTCATATGCTATATACACAGTTTCCTTTTATAACTAAATTTATATATGTACTATATACAACTTTATGTTCTCTGTCTTGCAGATCCACCAGCAGCGTCAGTGCACTTGCCCATGCAACCAGCAATGGCACATCTTCCATGGCACCGCTCCAGAGTCACGCTGAAGCGCAAAGTGTCGCCGCACTAAGTAGCACGTCTCAACAGCAGCAACAACAAAGCAATCGACCTTACTCTCAGCAATTATCGGCACCAGTTGCCTCAACGCGTAGTGGCTATTCGTCCGCCAATTCTTCCTTCAACGAAAGCTATCAGAATCTAGCAGCATTGGGGAATAATCAGAAGAACGAAACGAGGTGAGTAATTATGCTGCCAAGATGCTGTCAAGCTAAAGCAATACGAAAGGGAGTGACATAATAGATACTAATAATGTGTATCAATATGAAGGCAGTGAAATCGAATCAGCAGTCAGAGCCGAATTGGGGCCTTCTAGCGCCCGAGAGCAGTTTTTATGTTGACATCCCTTCTTAAATTTGAGCAAAAGTATTAACGTTCCCATTGATTAAAATAATATAGTGTGAAGATATATGCATATATAAACGCTGGTGTATCTAACAATTCATATGATAAAGCATCGAACTTTCATTTAACCAATTTGGCAACGAAATATTCTTTTTAAAATTTTAGTGTAGAATATAATTTGACAAATCTATAACTAACACTTCTTCGGATTAATTCATTTATGTGCATTTAATAAAATAGTGCAACAAAAGTACAACAATAAATTGTATCTGATACAAAACCTTCCGTTTCATTATAAATTGAAACCGCTGAATATGAATCGTAAGTCTGTTTTACTGGGTCAGCTCTAGATGTTCTGCAATCGAAAGGGTTTAGTTTAAGCTAATCGGTTTTTTACCTTTTAGACTTTCAAAAGAAAACATTGTGAAAAATCATTTGTAATAGATATGGACATCAAGTCTGAGGCAAAGTTATTTGTATTGAAGTAAACTATTTTTGAATTATTGCACATATCCCTTTTCTCACCTATATATCTTCTTGTCAGATCAGGTTTTTTAAATATTTTGTTAAAATTATTTATATTGCATAAACTGTTGTAAAAAATACTATATGTACTCTCTTCGGATGAAATGTTCCCCATAAAAATCCAGCAGGAGTCATTAAACTCTGGACAAAAACATTTCAAAGACGTTTCATCTTGCTGCACAGTGTAGTTATTTCGAAAGAGTTTTTGAAAAATTTGTTGTCTCTTGGTGCAAATAGTATTTCAAAATTTTTGAAAAATTATTATTTATTTTTAATTTGTCAAAGATCAAATTTTATTTTTAGAGCTACTAGATACTTTTAAAGTTATTTACCTATTTATATAGCCATTATATCCTTTTGCATCTATCGGCCTCGCGTACTTAATCTCCCCAGAAGCTTGCCTTCTTCGGTCCCTGGTTCCAAGTTTAGTTAGGGCTACTTCCACTTGGTCTCTCCGCCGCAGATTCAGTCTACTTTTTCAGCGCCGGTCTTCAACCCTCGAATCGAATTCCTCTGGGTTCTCAATAATCCGGGCATGGCTGTTATCGAGCGCATACTGTAGTTGCTACCAAGAGCTATTAATATTTGTTTCCGTATTTTAAAAAAGATTTCGCCACAAATTACTGATAATCGCTTAATCAATTTGAAGGGTTAACTTAGTAATTGACAATCACAATTTTTCTGATTGCATTTCATATAAAAAGGCACGTGTGAGCTACTTAATTATCTTATCTATATTTATTTTGAAATGTCATTTTACTAGTCTAATCACATCAATCAATATTAGTTATAATTCTCCCGTTTGCTATTGTCGCTTTTACAATTTATTGAGGAACTGCGTCTCTTCTGGCTTAACAGTTCTTAAATTAGTTTTCGAAATTTTATGTCAATTATTTACTTTTACCTGCATACATAGAATTATGAATAAGGTAACCATATAATCTCGTTTTGCCTTGAAATTGCTCACATTTTGTGCTCTCTTCGCACCAAATCTTTAACATACCCTAAGATTTTTGCATATACCTTAAATGGAAGAGGACCATATCATATCGTATGGCTGCCATATGTTGACTTTTTAAACAAATGCGACTTAATCTTAGTGTTTAAGCATCACTGTCTTGAGGAACGAACTAACTTGAAAGTTAATACACTCGGATTTGATCGATTCAATTTCGTGAAGAAAAATATTGATATGTATATTGTGCTGTAAAATCTGATCACCTTATACATAATATATAAATTTTTCTTACGAACACATGCATACAAAAATTAGTATCCCTTTTCCCATTGACAGCACTTCACTTGCATACAGAGCGTTATTCCTTTTTGTCTCGAGGAAAACTCATTGCTTCTCTTTTGATAGAATTTTTTTTTAATGATTTTCACACTTTGAACGATTCATCTTCACTCACTTCTATGAAATGATTTTTTTTAATTAAACGGGACTTTTAAAAAAAATGTCCTTATATTTAAGAATTTATGAACTTTTGAAGCCTTGAAGGGAAATGAGTGATAACAATTAAGGAAGCATCAGTCGGGTTTCACTCGAACTAGGGTTAAGAAAGCCGAAATATAATGCTTATGTCCTGTTGCTAGGCACTAATATTGGTAAATTTTGTAGACCAGTTTACTCTCTCCCTTACCAATTGCCATAACATTTGCTTAAGATATCAACTATCTTTCCCATTTACGACTTTCGAGCTTTCGATACAGTCAGTTCGTTTTGTTAATTTTTCACTACATATTCATATACAAAATGTGTGCATCTAAAACTGTAAAACTGCTTTATTTTAAAGTCCTGCAACAAAAAAAGGCATTCCTCAAATTAGCGAGAATCAGTCAGCAAAAGTTCTAATATCTCCCTTTTAGCAAATTTTCCTTTAGCACACCTGCAAAATTTCAGTGAAAACAATAAAATTTCTTATCAAGTTGATTTTATTATTTTATAGACATTGATAAAATTTTCTACAAACACACACGCATACATACACATGCGTTTAAGTAAACATGCTACACATACACGTCGCACCACTACAATCATAAATAGATGATCCAAATTGAATTGCGTCGCACTGCCATGGGAAATTTGTAATAATATTGTACATACTTATAAAGTCGATTGATAAAAATTTTTTGCAGCAGGTGTTGCGCAAACTATCAAATGCAGGCGATAATTTAGCATCTTTTAAACAGCTGGCAGCTGTTTGCACCTAAAATGGAACATTTATAAATAAAACTAATCGCCTTGAAAATAGAGCAACGCGATTTATTTCGATAATCTTCAGTTTACCATCGAAATTGTAGAAACAACTTGCTTTCATTTTCTGCATTGATTTCCCATTGTCCGTCTGCCTGATCGTCTGTCGCCGTAGGAGAGAAAGAACCAGTTGTCTGATTTGAATCAAATTTGGTAAACAGTAACTCCGGTGTCTATCGCAATGGCACTATTTTCTACAAAAGTCTCCACCTCCTGGCGTATGCCGATGCTATTGATATGAGTCGAGTATCGTCAATCGCACCAAGCGAAATGTTACCGCTGCTTTCTCGGCTATTGAAAGAGAATCAGCCGTAGGGAGACCCACCTCCGTGACATCCATTTCGGAACTGGAAACTGTCAAGGAGTTCACATATCTTGGCACCACTATTACCACCGCAAATGATGTCAAGTTGAAGATAGAGCGGAGGATAATTCTTGGCAATAGGTGCTACTAAGGATTCGGGAAGAAAGGAGAAGTAGGATGCTCTTTCGCCTCGAAACTAATGCTCTACAAGACGCCCATCCTGCTCGTATTGCGTAATGGCGCAGAAGCATGGGTGATTTCCCAAACTGATACAGCATCTCTTGGAGTGATCCGGAGGAAAGTGAGCCGCAAAATCTTCGGCCCGATCCGAGTTGGCGACGACTACCGCATCCGAATGATCCACGAACTGTACAAGCTCTACGCCGACGTTGACATAGTCAATCGCATCACCACCCAGCGGCTTCACTGGCTGGGTCATGTCATGGGTATAGGCGGCAGTTGGTAGAAGATATATATAGCAATATAGTGCTATTAAGAAGTAGTCTGTCAAAATGGGCGTTGTCCGCCCACTATGTAGGCGGTAAATTTAATACATCCACGATTTCATTTCCTTCAGTAGATTATCACTCCACTCGGTTACTTGGTGTAGGTTATTACTCTGTCGCTTAAGCCCGACTGATGCTTTCTTACTTGTTTTTTATATATGTATATAGAATATATAATATCTTCTACTTCAATTTCATACATAAAATCTGTATAGAATCAACTAAACGTATACGTTTAATGTCGGCCTAAAGGAATCTTCTTATTTAAGAGACCTACCAGTGCTCTATTTATTGGGTGTTGTGCTTTATTTTCAAAAGCTTCTCATAAAAAATGTGATTGCGAAAAATTTTAAGAGTTTTACCAACTTTTTGTCAAGCAGTTTCGAAAGGAACTTGCAATTGTACATAGTTTTCACTTATAGCAGCTCCATAGACCTTTTTTGGCTTACAAGAAGTGCTAATCATTTTCATATGCTCGCAAACCATTGAATTAATAATTCCCGTTTGCTACTCCTTTACAATTCGTACTATGAAATTCATAGTATTTTATGAGTGACATGATTGGCAGCTAACTGCTACTAAGTCGAGTGACTAGTGCCATCACCCTGATGCTCGCCACAAAGCTAGCAATCCTTCATCAATCATTAGTTGTACATTGAATGAGTCATTCGCTTGTGACTAATTCTAAAACACTGCAAGTGCTTTTCGAGCGCCCAGGCTAACAGCTCCCTACTCCAATTATATCAGTTCATAAAATGTTTAATCTATTTTCGCTATACGAATTTCGCGTCTTTGACAAGATTGCAATAATTTACTACTATGCGTATGACTCATTTCCATTGGGGTTGAATGTATTGAACAAACGTGCTGACATTTAAGTTGTGACACATTATGCTCTCGCAGATCGTTTCATTAGCGTTACCGATTTCCAGTAAAGGATCCTTTTGCATATTGTCATCTGAAATTTGAAAGCGTAATGGCATTCCTTTCAATTTGCAATTAGGCTCTGCTCATTTAGGCGCTTCGATTGATGCTCGAATATGTTTCGGCCGAATGCGATAGATGTAAGTTTTTTATTTTTACCCGCTCACGTAGAAATGGCGCTGGAGTTGACAGTGTTGTATGTGCACTCGCTACTCATTATATTGAGAACGGGTATCGAGCTCCTTGGCCGCTTTGCAAGAGACTCAGGAGCTTTTGGCATCAGCCAACAGCCACCCCACACCACTCTCAAAATAATTATCGAAAATGTCTGCCTTCCTTTTTTATAAGCTTTATATTAGGTTCAAATCAGGTATGTATGTTTGTATGTATGTCGTCAAATCTAGTAATCAATTTTTCACCCACTTCCCGACTACTTAGAGATCTGAAACTTTGCATACATGCCTAATCTAGAGCCCAATACATGAAGCAATAAATTTTATGGGCGTAGGATAAGGGGCGTGGCACTTTTTTATCAACTCCAGATTTGTGTATAACTTTAGAACTACAAATCACACATCAATGAAATTTGGTAGGAACTTACTACATATCCATATCCTTCTACTGGGAAAATAAGACGGGCAGTGGACAAGTGGGCGTGGCACCGCCCATACAAGCAAAATCGTTTATATAGAATAGCTTTGGAACTAAAGGTCGTGCAGCATTGAAGTTCCGTATACAGGCCCCTCTTGGATGCTTCGTCCCACTGGTAAAATTTTATGGGCGTAGGACAAGGGGCGTGGCACTTTTCAAGCAACTACACTCTTGGGCTTCAGTTTATAACTATAGGTACACCACACATCAATGAAAAACGATAGGAACTTACTTGCCGCGCCCTGCTGGCAAAATAGCAACAACTCACCGCGTCACAAATATGCCACGAATATTAGGGTCGATCACTGCCGTATTATTTGTTAAATTGAGGATATGACATATGACGATAGGAAACACTGTGAATACCCTAAAAATTGTGTACTGCTCTGCAAGTTTTAAATTCTTTTTGTGAAAAATTTCAGAGCTCTAAAATTGAATTTATGGAAGACTAAAAAGTAGAAAATTAAATTATATAAAAAAAAACTTTTTAAAAATAAGCTTTAATTTATTTAATGTACTAAAAAGTAGAAAATAAATTGTTTTTAAGTCACCTGTATCTTACTATCAATAAAAGCTTGTGCGCTCAATATCCATATTCAAAATATCTTTCATTACTAGAATCTATTTGCAAAAAATTATTTAAATAAAATATTGTGGTAACTGTTTGACAAATATTGAACACATGAGCGCCCCAAGCTTTTATGGATAGTAAGATACAGGTGACTTAAAAACAATTTATTTTCTACTTTTTAGTACATTAAATAAATTAAAGCTTATTTGTAAAAAGTTTTTTTTATATACATAATTTTATTTCGTTATTTTTTGGTATTTCTGGGTGCTTACTACCTCGGCACCCTATTGCTCTCAATCTTGCCCCCTCGAGACACAAAATGCCATCCAGCCGATAAGCCCGGGATTTTTCAATATATGTATGTACTACATATATATATGTATATATTAAAGCTTAAACTGTTCTAACTGTTCTAAGTAAGGCAGATGGAATAAGTAGTCGAATATATGCTTACCTTATATAAACCAGATTTTGGTTTCTCATAATTATAATATATCATATCTTATCTACGTATTTCAAAAGAGTTTCTTAAGCAATTATCGCAATTTACTTTTTATTTTTGCTTGAAGAATTCTTCAGTTGCTAGAATCTAGCGTAACAGGCTAATATAAATTCAATAATGGATTATTTCTATTGAAAATATTTTCATGTTCTTAAAGGACTTGAAGTATACTTGAAGTTGCTGTACACATAAACTCTGTTAAGTTTCATACAGGAATAGACTGTTGTGGTCTCTTCTATGGCAGAAGTAAGTCTGAAAGATGATATGACGCGCACAGAGCAAAAACGCTTCGAGTGTCAATTTTCGCCTCATTGCGCACATGCGCTGTGCAGAAATAAAAGTCGTTTTTGCTCTGGGCGCGTCATATATTCAGTGATCAGGAAAACAATTATGTTGGTTTAGTAACTAAACTTTAGTTAGTAAAATAGACATAAGCAAACGCGAAAGCAGAAAAATATAAGGAGCCGAGGAAGCAAGAAATGTGGTAAGTCGCTGAACACTGAAAATTCGACTTTTTCCTCGCGTTACTTTGCATGTTGGAGTCATAATTTGTCGCATCTTAATGGGACCTACAAATCGCTGGGATGCATCCACAAATGAAAGATGAACCCATAAGATGATTTCAGAAAGAATTGGCATTTTCAAGCTTTAAATACCGTTAGTGTTATTCGTTAGCAAGTGATAATTTTAAAGTGATATACTATCGTCTATAGAAAAATAATGTTTACAGCTGCTGTTTACATTTTATTAACAAAAACATTGCAAATATTTAGCTCTATTGCTAAGCAATGCCTCGATCGGAGTGATAACTCCGCTGTGATATTGTTTTTTTCATATTTTTTTCACAATAAAGAATTATCAAATCATAATTGCCATGTCAGGTGAACGCAATAAATCGTTCCAAGTATTGGTCAACAGTAGTAACGTTTGTATTAGCAATATTAACTAACGGAATAGCTAGCTCATTCTCACATGCTCACGCTCTCAAATGCCATAGTTTGTTTATCAACATCTCTCAGCGAGGGACTGCGTGAGCACATGCGCCGCCACTCTCACGCTGCACATGACACGCTCGTAAAATGTGCTGACTGCGCCTTCGCTTTTCGGTTGCTTGTACAAGTGCTTTTGATAAAAATGATAATGGTGCACAGCCAAGCAGCCAACCAACCAGGCAGCCAGCCAAGCCAGAACGATTGCCACAAAAAGCAACAAATACCAACGGCCTAACGCTGAAGCGCTCAGTTCGTCTGCAACGCCGGGAAGATAAACCAGCGACGTGCCTTGGTCGTTCCAAGTGAAAATATGCACCGTCTTACAGCCGTAGAAAATTTTGCAATTTAAAAAAGAATTTACAGAGCCTTCGAAGCTTTTGAGTTTGTGATCGAATAATCCTCGGTATGGTTTATGACACTCTCAGCAGTTTGATTGACAGTGCGAGAAGTGTCTTTCAGCCGCGAAATGAAAGCGATGTTAGGTCATTCGAGAATTATATATATGCGAATTATGTAACCGATTTGGACGTGGCTACTAACACTGATGTCGATGCTGCGGATGCACATCAGGCAGATAATCTCCACGAAATGGAAAAGAGAATTAAGAAATTTGCAGTTATGGAGTCGTTGAGTCGTACCGATGTGACTTCGTACACTGTGCGACGTTACCGATCAACAGAGTGAGTGTCTCTCTAGTGCTATATAAAATATAATATCGTACACACATTGTGATATATGTACATATGTATATCGAATATGTCGTCGAAATGTATTCATGTGTTTTCCCAACTGGAACAGAGGCTCAATCAAATTGGTTAGTTCTTGTTCAATGTTTTCACTAAGCATTCAACGAAAACAGTTCCAAATATTATCATTGGGAGCCTTACTTACAGCGCAGCTGTTTTTATTACTGCCGCTAGCTGTAATATGGCGCGATTCATTTCTGTGAGAACGATTCATTCGTGATGCTTGCCTTACCTCAAGCGGTAGGTAAATAGGTCAGTCAACTTATATTCCAGTGATGGCTAAAGTGAAGCTTTTTAATGCATTCTATATGAACTTTGTTATTAGCTCTTAATTGCATATATTCCAACAGCCTATTAAACTTAGACGGAGCTAAAATTGTATGCAGTTTGTGTATAGAAAAGCTTCTTTTTCGGAAATTAATTCCTTTTCATTCACTCCAAATACAATAAGCCATATATTCTGAAAAAGCTAAAAACTGTCACATAAATCTGTCCAAAGCAGAACCCTTAAATATTATCTGTTGTTTAGTTCTATAAGCTTCCAAAAAGGTCCTATCCTTACAGGAAAGATGTAATGTAAGCTGATTAGCTTACTCTTAATGTTCGATCTATAACATCTTATGAGTCATCACATCTGGAGTCTTATTATAGGTGAGCTCTTATGTGATTCGCTTAAGCCTTGATTTTCGGCCAGCAATGTTTTGTGAGTCATCGCATCTGGAGGCCTGTCATCGCTGAAATCTAGTGTTAGTCGATTAGGTCTTGATCGTTTGACCAGTACTACTCTATGAGTCAGAGGTAATGGCAACAGAAGGAGTGCTATAGTCGGGCCATGAAACTTCCAAGGCACATGCTATTTCAAGATGTCCTATAATAAAGAAGCAGCTAGTCTTCTATCGAGCAAAAATAGTATGCGTTCTAGTTATCCAAAATATATAATGAAATGATATATATTTATTAAATGGAGTTGGCGTAACAGCCCATCAACGATGCTTAGGTATTGCTCTCTGGTATTAACTTGTGTTTACTCGTTCTCACAAGTTAATGGGACCTACATATTTTTTAGAAGTTTAATTTTCATTGCAAAGATGAAGTCAGATAAATATAGGATTTAACCTTTCCCTGCAAATTTGCCTCAGTTAGTACCTTCTAGCCTCGGGCCGCCGAAGGCCTACAGAGTCTTTCAGTGGGAAAATTTCAAAGGACATTGCATGCCAAGGCGCCGCGGTGGCTCATTGGACATGTACTTGGTTGCTGATGCGGGGGGCATGTGTTCAATCACAGCCGGGGCACATAACATTTAATAAAAGAGAATTTTTGGCAATTCTCCGAGAGTATTCTTTACCATGAAAAGCTTCTCAATTCGTTCGGATGCGGTTATTTGTAGGTCCCGTTAATTTATCCAAAATATAACAAGCACACAAAGGTTAATGCGAGAATAGCCTAAATAGTTATTATTATTAGTACATGATAGTTTCTAGAACAGGACGGGTTCTCAGCGACTACGACCACCCGCTTTTTTGAAGACATCGCAGAGCGCTTTCATTTAGGTTTCCTTTTCAACCTCGCCTCTTTGTTTGTAGTTTCTGGGTGACTTCTGGCTTCCTCGCTGGCCTCTTTTGGTAATTTCAGACGATATTTGCTACTCCAAATGTAATATTTACCTGCAATCAATACTTTTAAGCACAATTTGATATGCTCTAACATGTATGAATATTCCGGCCTATTCTGTCACAGAATTGCCAATTTCAATTTGTATTTTCTTAGATATTATTGAATCCGTCAGGCATTGAACCTAAGACACCTGCACTAGATCGTTCACCTCTTATGTACCCCCAAATGTACGCCTTCCAACCTAATCCTTCTAACTTTAATCCTTTTCAAACCAAAAAGCTCTTTGCATGTACAGAGCCATCCCTTGAACGTTATCAAAATCTAAAGGTAGACATATCACACCTAAAATTGCTATACTTTCAATGCTGAGCAACTCTCATAAAAATCCTCCTTTTTTTTTTTGATTAATATTCTCAGTAGCTGCAATTACTTAACTCTTCATTATGTCACACTATCTAAAGTCATTCGCACAGGAATTCCTCATATCAATCAATGTTCCGCACGTGCGGAGAAAGCCCACCTTCTCCCAATTGCTGAACAGGTGCAATGCTTACTCACAACTTCGCATTTCACAGATGATTTTTATCAATGCCTTATCTGCATGCACATACAACCGTGGAAAACACCCTCTGGGGCCTGACTCATGTTTCTGCTATCTGATGTGAAAGCTTTTGTGCATAGGCGCGAAGGGGTCTTCGCTTTCGGGCAGTGATTCAAGCACAAATTTGACTAATTGCAAAATCAAGTTTATCATTTTTTTAAATCTACATATAAAATTTATATGGTAATTTTGTTTGAACTCCTGAAGAAGTTCTTTACTTCCAAGGAAAATTTGCATAGAGCTCAAATGAAATCGTTGAGTTGAAAAGCAATAGTACAAAAATATATTGATATTTTTAGAAAATAATAATTTGCACAGTTCGTAGATTCAACTAGTTATGCTATTATTCAAAGAAAGTGCGCTTATTCCAGGTGTTCTCGTCGAGAATATGCGACCATCAAAAAGTAGATGGAACCTAAAAACAACAACTATGTATAATTATTATAAGCAAAATTCGGAGTTACCACTGTCATTGATTTCTCTTAAGGCCGCTCCCGAATATGTGAATTTCACATTGTGGAGCATATATTTAAACCGATGTTGAGCGAAGTTATACAATGCCACTTTGCGCTTCTGTTAAAAGCTTGAAAAGTTCATCACTGAAATAAATTACGACCCGCAGTGGCTCAGTCTCTGATGCGAGAGATCGCTGGTTCGATGCCCAGCAGACCCCATACTCATACCATCTGTAAAAAATCGGCAATTTTCGGAGAGTATTCTTTGCCATAGAAATAGAGCTTCTCAATGTCGTTCGGCTAGGGCTGCAGAATAAATTTGTAGATCCCTTTAACTTGTGCTAAAATAGAAAGAGCAAGAAGTTAATGGGAGAAATCTGTGTCTAAGCCTCGGTTAAATGGGCTCGAAAAAGCTGGATATGTAGAGATAATTATAAAATAATAATAATAATCATGCATATATTTACTATAAATTTAATACGCTGCACAACAGTAATGGTTCCTACAAATCGCAACTATCAAACATCCATTCATTTCTATAATTATAGCATTTTGAATTAAAAACTTGAATAGTAGCAATTATCTTTAAATTAATTGTTTGAAAAATACGCACAATAACTTTCAGTTCAGTCTTACTATATCAGCTCATAAAATTGTTAATTTCCTTTACAAAATTGAATATTTATCTTATCTGAAGTAACTGTAAACATGGTTAATATACAAGTTTATGACATTTCCTAAGAATTTTAACCAGAAAATTATTGAACTTGAAATGTATGAGGAACGCGCTCATGCTAGTTGATATCTTCCTATAGTACATACGGCTACAAACTAGTTTACAGATAATAGCTTACAGGGTAGATATATTCCTAACCAAAAGATATATATACATATATATTATTTTTAGAGACCTAAGAAACTTAAGAAATTTTATTGCAAATGATTAGAAAACTCAAAATAAATGATATTTCTAGATATTTAAACAAACCATGACTTGATGAGAACTGGCAGGCTACTTTCTAGCGCCAAGCGATTGTAAATCTGTTTCAAAAGTTTGATTGGAATAGAATCAAATCAGAATACATACTTAAAATTTAAAATTCAATACCGATGCAAAATGCTTAAAATTCGATACTGTCGTAGTTCAAAAATTTCCTTTTTTCCAAGCACTTACAGCTGCGTTCAAAATAATAGCAGTGAATGCGCGAACAATATAGCAAGCTAACAGATTTCATATATGTACTAATATATTCAGCATATGTACATACTTATATACAAGCTCTGAATAGTCAAGCAATAATTTAACAAAATTAGCATAAGTTACAGGCGTGCATGAGCTTGTTTATAAAAATGTAACTGCTATTATTTTCCTCGCCACTGTTTATATGCATGCATAGGCGCTACTAAGGGGGTGTTAAATTCGAAGTGACAATATTTCACCATTAGCATTGAAAATATTGACATTTATTATAACAATCATTTGCTATAACTGTGTTATTATTACAGGATTATATTAAAATGATTGGCTTGCAGTAGTAATAAGTTACTAATTCATTTATCGAACTGAACTCAAGTAGTATAATTTGTTAGCTTTCTGGCTTTTGGGAGGGGGAGAGGGCGTATAATTGTTGTTATTATTTGCTGGGTTAAGCGTCAGTGCTGATACTATATTATACTATAATAAGAATATGTGTATAACTAACACCACAAAGTAACTAAAATTAATTTTTCATACTTAATGTTATAAGGCGGCATAGTCCAGACAAAACACGCTGATTGAAAACCTTCAATTTTTCTAAAAGCTCAAGTCTACAAATCTTATCGTAATCAATACATTTGGACATACATTACTTCCATAGTAAATCATAAAGACTGTAGCAACACCTGTTCTACTATCCGGCTGCTTATCACCAGGCATCATATCATAAATTTCACATTATCTTTGTGACGTCGCTATCATGTGAACACCGAATCGTAGAACTCTTGTTTGTCCGTTTTTGTTGCTAGCGCCGCTGTCTTCCCCCAAAATGCAGATAAATATACCGGCAAAGCATGCTCTATTTATTTTTAACGATATTTTGAAAAAATAAACCTTTGGCTTGTGGCAAAAAGTTGGGCGTCATGCTTGTTTATAAACATTGCCTCTAAGTTAATGAAATGTCAGTTGTACACTGTGAAAGGCTTTGGGTTAGGTTCATCTGGCTGCCTTAAGAGGCCACGCATAGACCCTTTTGGGTTCTTAGCGATGCCAGTTGGAGTTCCGTTTGGGAATGGTCAAAGTAATGATCTGTCGGATTTTGGGTGTGTTTCACAAATTTCCAAAGAGGCTTGATGCCTAGTTTCGAGATCTGTTCGAGTCTTGATCTCGAAAAAAATATCAATAAATTTTAGGCACTTTAATATCGTTAGTATTATATTTATGATTAAAATGAACAGTGAGTCATATGAGTGGATTACAACAATGACTACTTTCATTGTTCAGTTTTTGTTGGGGTGCTCGATTCGTTGCCTAGTCGCATTTTTATTGATATTTACACCAAATATTTTACTATACTCTAATTGATTTCACAACATCAACGTCACTTCTAATTATATTGAATTATTACTAATAATAATAATGATAATAAAATATATGATAGCTGATAAAATCCTGCTTGCTTAATAATGACTTAAGGCAATAAATTACGGTTTAATTAGTTAGAAACTCTGAGTTTGGGGGTTCGATATAATCTACATTTTTTAGCACTAATTTAATTAATTAAAATCTTTTTAATGAATCAATTAAAATCATCACACTTATGGGCAGTAGTTTCAAGAGCCCAACTGGAGCTTCCTGAGCGTATCCAACGTCGTGCGCTAAAGCTAATAGGCAATGAAAGGGTCACCAGCTTTCTCGACTACTTAAAGCACCGTTGAAACGTGGGATGTTTAACCCCCTCTCACCCCAGCTGCGCGCGACTGTGCTCTGGCAACGTACGCTTGGCTAGCGTAGTTAATCGATTCCACGTTTCGAAACAGCTACAACAACACAACACGCATTACAGATATATATCTTTATTCGATCGTATAATCTGGTTGTGGAATAGTCTTCTGACGAAGGTTCTCCAAACAAAACCAACAACTTGATGTAACAGCCCGCGAACGAGGCTTAGGCTCGTTCTACTATAGCTCAAGTTAGCGGGATCTACAAATTTAGGCTTGGACCCTGCTTTCTCCCATTAGATTCTCGCTCGTTCTATTTCAAGTTAAAGAGACCTACAAATTTATTCTGCTGTCGTATACGAACGAGATTGAGTAGCTTTATTTGCATGGAAAAGAATACTCTTGCAGAGTTGCCAATTTTTTACAGATGGCATGAGTCTGCTGGGTATCGAACCAGCAAACTCTCGCATCAGACACCAAGCACTTTACTAAATTGTTTGTTGGGTATTCAAGATTGTTCCATTGAAATGCGCTCAAGTATGCGAGACTCGCAAGGAAATTCATATAAATTCCAAAACTTGAGTGTGCCTTTTCGTGTTGTCATCCTTAGCTTTCCGGCAGCTGTCACATTAAAGCTCTAGCAATTATAAACATATATATTTTTCTAATTGTATTCACTTTTTGTTTATTTCTTTTAAATTCGAAACTGCGCAGATCGCTGAGGAACCAAAGTTCCAGCTCGTTGAATCCGCTTGCGTCGGTGGCTTCATCGGCCAGCCTGCGCAGCATAAGTCCCTCACGCAAGAGCTACAGCAGTAACGGCAGCAACACGGCGAAGCATGAGCAACAGTCGACGGCGGCAGCAACAGCTGCTGCTGCCGCCAGCGCCACGGGCAGCACGGCAACACCGCCGGAAAAGGAAAAGAAGCGCAAGGAAGTGTCCAGCTCGCGAGTGAAGAAGTTTCATCGCCACTTCTCGCAAGTGTCCAAGGACGAGAAACTGATCAATTGTGAGTAGGAATATGATGTGGCAGCTCCTCGATCGGCGATCGATGTGGCCTCTCGCTTTTATAAACGTTTTGCTTTAATTGCTCTTCTTTCCTTATAGATTATTCATGCGCACTAGTCAGTGATATTTTGCTGCAAGGACATCTTTATATAACAGATCAGCATTTTGCATTTTATTCAAATGTTTTCGGTTATGTTACCAAGGTGAGAGGACGATAATTGTTGATATAAAATATTGAGCTCTATTTAAGAATGCAACGTAGTCGCCTTGATTATGCTGCGTATCTTGGAAGTTACATACATATACATATCTTTCTTAGCATATACTGCCCCTGTAATATTGATTTTTCGTTCCGAATATGGAACCTTTTTGGAAATGGAATAAATTGGATGGAAATTTTAATTGGATGGAAATTTGAATATCGGTATATTTTTTCTCGATAATGCTTTCAAGCATCGATGTATTTTCTGGAAACTTGCAAACTCTGCATTAAAGTTCATCATGCTATCCAAGTACATTCCTCTCAAATTACACATTCGAAATGGATTAACTTTCGAAAAGTACAACCACTCCCTCCCACCCTTGAATTTATAATATTTCGAAAATTAGATTTTCAATTATTAATGAGACGATCCGTTCTCCAATAGCAAAGCACCGGGCGCTCTCAAAGAGTACGGCCCGCTCTCCATTACACGTTTGTATATAAGAAGAAATTGTTCTCTCCACTCTCAGAGCCAACTTTTTTGCGCTTACTTTTATTTCCCTCTCTCATACCTCCTGCACGTACCTTAAAGGACGACAGCAAATTATTCAATTTTCATATGCTCATTCTTTGATTTAACATAATGACTTGAACAACTAAATTCCTTGCAAGCGCTTGAGATCAATTCCATTCCAGAAAAGTTCATCTTTGAATACCAAATTCCAAGTTCTACACATTGCTCTCTCTTCTACCCCTCAGGTTGTCATTCCTACATCATCCGTTACGAAAATCTCCAAAGAAAAAACCGCCAAAATTATACCGAACGCCGTGGGCGTGGCCACCGCAGACGAGCGTCATGTCTTCGGCAGCTTCATAAGCCGCGAAGCCGCCTTTCGGCTTATGTGCAGCGTTTGCCCGCCGCTGGCACCCGCCGAGATTCTGCCCAAGGCGCCTGCGGACATTGAAATCTCGGAGGAGTACTCCATTGAGGATGACAGCAGTTGTTCGATCAGCGGCAATGAGAGTCCACCGCAGCTGCTGGGCGGCATTGCGGCCAATGGCAGCGTGGCAGCTGCTGGCGACAATGGTCAAACACTGTTGAGACATGCCGGAGTGAGTTCGAGCTTGAATATAACCGATGGCAAGCGAACGGACGTCAATGAGAAGCTGCGACATTCAGGTAAGCTTTCAAAATCTTAAACAATTATAAGGAATTCTCTTTTAATGCAGAATTTGTTGTTGTTTTGTAGACATTCCAGCAAATGCCAAAATTCTACTAAGCTCAAGCTCCAACCAACTGCATGCGAATGTGGCTGGACGCATCCCAGCTACGGCCAATGCGCAAAATAGCAACAAAACCAACATGTCTCCGGTGTTGAACTCCAACAACAACAACAAACATGTCTCCCTGTTGAGCACACCGACGACTGGCGCCGCTGCCAGTGCCGCCAGCAATCTTACCATGATCATAGCTGGATCCGCCTCCACCACCACATCGGCTTCCTCATCGCCCACGCCATCGACATCGTCCTCACCCACGACTGTGATGGCCACCACACCCAAGTCAGTGGCGCAGGCAGCCTCTGACAGTTTCAAGGCGCTCTCCAAGCAGGCACTGCTTCGCTTGAAATTCCCCACGGAATTGAATGTGGTGTATTTGGGCGTGCTGCTGTCGCTGGTATTGGCTCTCTTCTCCGTATTTCTCTTGTTTAGAATTTTAAACATTGAAGCCAAAACTAGTTTATACCGTTCGTCCGTGGATTTCAATTGGGTACGTTTGCTCGGCATTGTTTGTGGTGTAAAGTGGTGAATTTTGATAGTAATTCTGGCTTTTCTTTTTCCATTGACCTTTAGCGCTCCGGCAATGATGATGACATTTTTGCTGAAGCTCTTCGCTGGCAAAAGGAACTTCAAAGCAAAAGCACCGAAGAAGCTCAGAGCATACTAAATACAAATCTGGAACAAATTGCTAAGGTGAGTTGCAGAGGGGATTACATTTTTATAAGCTTTATATTAACTTCAAATCAGGTATGTATGTCGTCAAATCTAGTAATCAATTTTTCACCCACTTCCCGACTACTTAGAGATCTGAAACTTTGCATACATGCCTAATCTAGAGCCCAATACATGAATCAATAAATTTTATGGGCGTAGGACAAGGGGCGTGGCACTTTTTTATAAACTCCAGATTTGTGTAGAACTTTAGAACTACACATCACACATCAATGAAACTCGGTAGGAACTTACTGCATATTGATATCCTTCTACTGAGAAAATAAGGGGGGCACTGGATAAGGGGGCGTGGGACCCCCCATACAAACAAAATTTTTGATCTCGATTAGCTTTGGAACTAAAGGTCGTGCAGCATTGAAATTTCGTATGCAGTCGCCTCTTGGATGTGTCGTCCCACTGGTAAAATTTTATGGGCGTAGGATAAGGGGGCGTGGCACCCCCCATATAAACCAAATTTTTGATCTCGATTTGCTTTGGAACTAAAGGTCGTGCAGCATTGAAATTTCGTATGCAGTCGCCTCTTGGATGTGTCGTCCCATTGGTAAAATTTTATGGGCGTAGGATAAGGGGGCGTGGCACCCCCCATACAAACAAAATTTTTGATCTCGATTAGCTTTGGAACTAAAGGTCGTGCAGCATTGAAATTTCGTATGCAGTCGCCTCTTGGATGTGTCGTCCCACTGGTAAAATTTTATGGGCGTAGGATAAGGGGGCGTGGCACCCCCCATATAAACCAAATTTTTGATCTCGATTTGCTTTGGAACTAAAGGTCGTGCAGCATTGAAATTTCGTACGCAGTCGCCTCTTGGATGTGTCGTCCCATTGGTAAAATTTTATGGGCGTAGGATAAGGGGGCGTGGCACCCCCCATACAAACAAAATTTTTGATCTCGATTAGCTTTGGAACTAAAGGTCGTGCAGCATTGAAATTTCGTATGCAGTCGCCTCTTGGATGTGTCGTCCCACTGGTAAAATTTTATGGGCGTAGGACAGGGGGCGTGGCACTTTTCAAGCAACTACACACTTGGGCTTCAGTCTATAATTATAGGTACACCACACATCAATGAAAAACGATAGGAACTTACTTGCCGCGCCCTGCTGGCAAAATAGCAACAACTCACCGCGTCACAAATATGCCACGAATATTAGGGTCGATCACAGCCGTATTATTTGTTAAATTGAGGATATGACATCTGACGATAGGAAACACTGTGAATACCCTAAATATTGTGTACTGCTCTGCAAGTTTTAAATTCTTTTTGTGAAAAATTTCAGAGCTCTAAAATTGAATTTATGGAAGACTAAAAAGTAGAAAATAAAATTATATAAAAAAAAACTTTTTAAAAATAAGCTTTAATTTATTTAATGTACTAAAAAGTAGAAAATAAATTGTTTTTAAGTCACCTGTATCTTACTATCAATAAAAGCTTGTGCGCTCAATATCCAAATTCAACATATCTTTCATTACTAGAATCTATTTGCAAAAAATTATTTAAATAAAATATTGTGGTAACTGTTTGACAAATATTGAACACATGTGCGCCCCAAGCTTTTATGGATAGTAAGATACAGGTGACTTAAAAACAATTTATTTTCTACTTTTTAGTACATTAAATAAATTAAAGCTTATTTTTAAAAAGTTTTTTTTTATATAATTTTATTTTATATAAATTGAGTTTTCGAAGCACCAGACAATAATTTTTAATTTTTATACCGTGAAGCCATTTTTTATTACAATATACATACATATGTAGGTATATCACACGATAAGGCCCTTTAGGGCGGTGGCCCTCAACCTTATTGTCGTCGCGGACCGGTCAGCGGGCTTTCCCTGCCCATCTGTTCTTTTACTTGGTTTTCCATTTGCTCCGCGGACCAGTACCGGGCCGCGGACCATGCATTGAAGACCACTGCTTTAGGGTGAAATGCCGTTGTTGCTGATTAAAATTCATTGCTTGAGAATATCAGCTAAAAATTTAATGCCTTTTGAACTACTGATAAGAGGTTTGTGTCTGTGCTGTAAGTGTTGTATAAGCCATTTTGCCGCTAGATTTTCTAATGATTTTCAAATAAGAGTATGCATATACATAAATGATGGAGAGAAAGATTTTGCCAATAGGAGGAGACTTACTGCCAACAATTTACACTGGGCTATTAGAAAGGGGTTCATCAATCAATATCATTTGTGATACCTTGAAAAATTACGTTGCTACAGTAGTTATGCAAGATAAAGATATTCTTACAACGACAAACAATTTTCTAGATTAAAGTAGACGCTCACAAAAAATAGTCCTTTCTAAACAGCGCAGAAATTAGCGAGCTTCCATGGTATGAGTTGAAGTTAAAGCTGGGCGCATTTTTAGTTCTTATGAGAAATTCAAATACGACGAATGGACTAATAAATGAAACCCCAAGGCAGATAATGCATTTCCATACAATTTCTTTAGATTGAACAGGAATCAAGGAATTCCTTACATTCAGCTTACCCCGTTCGAAAATCGGGGTTACTAACTCGCAAAAGCAAACATTTTATACAATTTTGGATTTTTAATGCCTCCCCCCTTTCTTATCTATCACTGCTTTTTTTTTCCAGTTCAGAGATAACGATGCACTCGTCAGTTTTTTTTCATTACCTCCCCTTCCATTCATAAAATCAGTTTCGCAAATGCTTGATCAAATAATTTTGTTATCGTTAGCAGTATTTATCGAAAAAAAGAAGTAGATATTTTGAACACCTGCTTTCGAGCTGGAATCTCAACTGCCAGGTGTTCCACTATGCAGCGAGTCATTCGATATTCTTTTGGCGGAAGTTTGAATGGCGCCCATTGTCGGGCCATATCTGCAGTCGCACTTTTGTGATTATTCGTTGAAGTGGATCGTAAATAATGAGCATATGCTAAATTTGCTGGGGGCAGAAGGGGATTTTTCCAGTGATAACTGTGGGAGTCTCTGAAATATCAAGTGGTTATACGAAACCAAAGCAGGAGGTAGTTTAGAATAGAAAAAGCTGCAGGTTAAGTTAAGTTATGGCAGTCGTTTGGGAAGTTTGGAATTCTGCTGGGAAAAAGTGCATTGCTTTTTATACCCTACACCTATGGTAATAGGGTATAATAACTTTGTGCGAAAATTGTAACGCATTAAAAGAGCGATCCTAGGTATAGACATAAGTATATAGAAATGCTTAGAATCACTTTCTGTGTTGATTTCCGGTTGTCCGTCTGTCCGTCTGTCTGTCTGTCTGTCTGTCTGTCTGTCTGTCTGTCTGTCTGTCTTACTGTCCGTGGCCACAGGAGAGAAAGAAGGAGTTGTCCGATTTAGAGGAAATTTGGCATACAGTCGCAGTGAACTTTCTACTACTTCAAGTTCCGAGATTACCAAAATCGGTCGAAGGACACGCCCACAATGGGTCAGTAAGTCCCACTACCCCGGAATATTTTCAGTAAAATTGCTTAAATTTGTTGAATTATTCATTAAAAGGAATGGTATTTGATATTTAAGGTAAGGTGTGGGCCCTCTATGTCATACGAAAAAATGGGCGTGGTCCGCCCACTCAGTTACTTGGTGTAGGGTATTACTCTGTCGGTGAAACCCGACTGATGTTTCCTTACTTGTTTAGTAAATAAAAGTGCACACTTTAGTATGTGCTACTTATTTTTTAGTGCTACTAACCGAAGACAACAATTATGCGAGTACTTGAGATTAAATGGCTATTCTAGGATCAGACTGTTTTTACTCAGATTCATAATTTCCCTAACCCTAGTTCGGCTGACGAGTGACCCCGATGACTGTTTCAATGCTTTAGATTTTCACGTTTTGCTCACTATTGGATCTATTCATTTTCAATCACTATTATTAAATTAATATAAACTCATCAGCTATTAGTGTTGCTAGCTTATTCTTTTGAACTTTTTCCGATTTTCCCAAAAATTTCTCTTTTTAACTCAGAATTTGTCCGGTTCAAAAGTACAGTCGGCGAGCTTCTACGTCAGCTGAAATGAGCTAAAAAAGTCGAACTGAGGTTCTAACTGGTGCAACCCTATGAGCTCTTTTTAGTGTTTTAGTTCTAGAACCTCAGCCTAGCAAAATTCTCCGTGTCATTCCTCTTGTCTCTTCTTCTATTATGAAGCCCTGCTCCAACTCTAAAATAGGCTCCTCGCCGATAGAAGATGTATGTTAAATTCTAAGGCCAAATTTCAGATTTATAATATACTTATACATACTATTATTACTATCATATTAGTATATACTACTTATACTACTTACTACACACCTACGAAAACAAAAGCGACCTTGTAAGAGTATCGTTCTTTCTCTTTAGAGGAATGCAACCCTAAGAGGGTAAAAAATATTATCGCATGGTTTCTTTATTGTACATTTTGCTAGGCCCACTCACCATTTGCCTTGCTAATAATATCCATACATAAACCTTGCAGTTTTTCATAGTATCATGTCATTTCAGTCATGATAATAAGTCAACAAATTTACAATTCCAAGCACTACAAACGAAAGTTTTTTACTATATTAACAAACAATCTCGCTTGATTTCTTGCAGGTGCGCCGCAGCTTGGAGACGCTATCGATGTTAATACATGACAGAAGCTCATCCTTCGATACCGCGCATCGCGACGATAGTGACTGAATTAAATTTTTAAAATTTTAAATTTAAAAAAATTAAAATTTATACATTTAATTTATACACATCACTTAAACATTAGACAGCAACTAAATACAAAGGATAAATAATAACTATAGCATAAATATATTAAGCGATTGCATAAGAAATTCTGCTAACCTTCAAAAGTTAAACATTATTATTATTATTGCAATGACTAAAGAAAGCGTCGACAAATTTTCCGAAATGAAAATATTTTACCTTAAGCAAGCTTAAAGGAAAAAATGCTTAGCAACTTGGAACTTGGCCAGAAAAGTTGTTGCATTTCCAAAAAAAGAGCACAACGAAATGTAATTCGAGCATGCTAACATTTTGCTGAGGGCGTATGAAAAATATGTACGATACAATTTTTGGAAAACTGACCATTTTGGATAGATTTGAATTTTTTTAATTTGAAATTGAAATTTATTAACAGCTGCTTTTTAAAAATTTTACCAGTTGATTTGAGTGGTCTTTTAAATTATATATTGCTTAACTGACACTAGTAGCTCTAACAAAAGCGAACATTTTGCCAGAAAAAACTTAAATTTGTGCAATAAATAGCCTTGTCAATAGACAAAAAAGTCAGTTCCGCATATCGAATTTTTTCCAAAAGTGCAGCTTATTGCAATATTTTCTTAAAGTTCATTTTGATAACCTGCTTATGACAAACGAACAATGTAAAGCCTTTTCTCAAAATGGCATGTTCGAAAAGCATTTTCGAAAATAGTAATAAAAGTGCGTTACTTTTACCATTCTTCACATAGTCGAAGTGATCATGTTTTTTCGACATTCAAAGGCATACAAGTTCGAATTTGACGCTCAAGTTTTGTATCGTTTGTAAAGTGAGTCGAAGTTAAAAAGAAATCCATTATTTTTGCATGAAATTGAAGGCTTTATTTAGCATTGTTAGAATAATCCAATTTCGGTGCTCGTGGTCAATCGAAACAGACCTTAGATAACAGTCGAACTCTACCATTTCAATTATTTTATCGGCATTTTTGTCAATTGGCCTTCCAGAGCGTGACTTCAAATTTATCAGAACGAGATCGATAAAGCCAAAATTGCGAATTATCGAAGAAAAACTTAAAAATATGGCATATTTTCTTTTTGCTGGTGTTTATCTTTGACGCGCGCTCAAACAAAACTGAGTCAAGCAATCACAAAAATGTCTGAAAAGTTTTAGTTCGAAATTTTATCTTTATAATGCCATCTAGCGTAGCCGGAACGCACTTACACAACACGAGATACTGATTACTAAAGCATCTATTGGAAAAAGAATGGATTTTCTTGATATGCCTGATATATATTTTTCTTACAACTTCGCTCGCTCTTTTCCATTGTCAGCACTAAATCTCCCTTTTTCCACTTATTCCCACTAATTTAATTATGCATGAACATAAGTGAGTAAACTTTAAGTAATGCCTAAGTAATGTGCAAAGTAATGGCAATTAGTATATAGAATGAGCAGCAAAATTTTCCAAATTTAAGCAAAATAAAACTAAACTTAATTTAATGAAAAAGTTAAAGTAAACGTGTAAATCAAAGCTGGGACAAGGTGCAATTTTTGAGCTACGCAATTCGACGACGTCTGCTGCTACTTCCACTTCCGCTGCGGTCTCATCGGTCTCATCTGCCACGCCAGCTGCTGGCAGCAATGCCAGCTATAGCATATAGCTGAAAGATATTCTTCTTCTTGATTGCTCAGTATCAACCCCCTACTGGGTTACGACCTGACGTAGGGCCTGCAAGACATTGGCTAAGAAAATTGCAGTATGTATTGAAAAGAAAACGCGCAGAGAGCGAGAGCGATAGATGGAGAGAACGCAAGTGAGCAAGTGAAGCGCAAGCATGAAAGTAAAGAATATGTTCAATTCAATTCCTTTTATATACTAACTTACATATATGTAAATATGTATATGTAAAATTATCTACAAATTAAGTAATTTAATTAATAAGCCAATTAACATAAAGTTTGTTGCATAACAAGCTGCAAATTTTTACTAAATTAATGTGTTTGAATTTGAATAGCTTTGAATTTCAAAAAGATGTTAATTTTTTTATAAAAATTGCAGCAATTATTATATGTAACAATAAAACCCTGTGATATAATATTTTTTGTATGCATTTAATTTTAAGCAAATCTTTCTTTCTCATTTCGTGTTTCCTACTTTCATGTTGCATATTTTTGTTGTATTCTAATTATTTAATTGTTTATATAGAAAGAACGCATTCTGCGTATATTTTCAAAAATAGTTTTACATAATATCAAAGAATTTATTTCATATATAATTATTATTTTAATGGTTTAGCAATTAATTTGTCATTTGTCTGCTAAATAGCAAATAATTATGGAAAAAATCTTAAACTAATTTTTATTTCATAAATTAAATAAATTATGCAAAATAAATGAGTGTTGAAAAATTTTAATTGTTTTTATTAATTGATTTTATGCATTTTTTCAGTTACTCTTTGATATTTAAACTTATGATGCCTCAAATCTAACAAGTCATATGTAGTAAAAATCAATATTATTGAGCATGACACGTAAGAAATTCAGCTCAATGGAATTCAAATTCAATTTTGATTACAAGTTTTTTATAATTTTTAAATGAACCAATTTAAATACAATTCCTGCGTTGTTATTCTGCATTTCGTTTCGAAATCTAATCCGATTCAAATGTTTCTGCACTTTAAAATATAGTCAACAAGTTTTCGTAAAGAACCTTTAAACTTGAAAGTATCATTGAGAAAGTTATATAAAATTTCACATTTCGTAGTCGTCTTTTTCCTATTGGAATGGTTTTTTTCTTTCAAACGATATATAGAGTAATTTCTTTGTTGAAGGAAAAATTGATATTTTGTTTCCATACTAAAAATTAGAAATACATATGTTCATTTGTATGCTGCGATAGTAGAGTAGTATTGTAAAGTAAACTTTTTTAGATTTAAAAGATTTCTTTTGCTGAAAATTCTATTCTATTCTTGATTCAAATTCAGCTGAAAGAAAAATTTTACACTCTTTTAAATTATTAAAATCGTTAAATTTCATTCCCATAATAATAACCAAATTTGTGTTCGTGTGAGAGACGCTTAAGCTGCTGAATGTGTGTGCGACTTTTGGTCAAAAATTCTTTAGTTTTCTTTAATTGAAGCGCATTTTGATTGGTAAAATGGGTGTGGCATACATTTACATATACATATGTACTTGCATTACTCACATATACACATAGGCAAATGCTCGACAAGCGATTACATACATACATATGTACTCTTAATTACAATTTAGCATACATATTTAATTTAACATATGAACTAAAACTTTGCTTGTAATGAAAATAAAAAGGCCAGAATTGCAAAAGCATTGAATAAAATATAATACAAAATGTAAGAAATATCATTAAAGAATAAATAAATATACCGAAATGAAAATCAAATTGAGCATAAAAAAATAAAATGTCCAAATAAAATGCAGAAAAAGTTTGGCTTTAAAAATTTATACAAAGGTGTTTTCATTAAAATTCTGTATTCTGTTCGTAATTAGTCGTGCGTTCCTGATAAGGGGCCTAAGACAATGGGTCATATATAACTCATATGGATGTACCGTAAAAAATTGGGAGTCCATGAGAAGTGAATGGGGTCCACGGTAATGGAGCGCATAATAGCAGGTCGTGACTTTAATTTTAGCTTTCCAGCAATGGAGTAATCTTCATTCAGTGATAGTTCTTTAAGGACCTAGTACATTTATGCCTTATTAAGGCCCCTATAAATATGAAGGTATCACAATTAATATTATATAGATATAGCACTAAATCACATCCATTCAGATTCCGGAGTAAGACGGGCAAGGAAGAGCACTGCTATTAAATTAAATACATACAATTAAATACAGCAGCAGCCAATCAGAGCACAGACTGTGAAGAATAAGCTCCCGGCGCAAAAACCAAAAATATTGATTACAGCGAGTCGCTTAATTAAAATAAAATATACATACATAAATGTTACAAATTCAGTCATTCAATCTACCTACCAAATTTCGGTATTTGGTTTGTATATATGTCGCAGGGAAATGTTAAAATCAATCCCCCTTAGGGATTTGATCAACTCCCGGGAGATGCTAAAATAACAACTCGGTTATGCCATTTCCCTAAAGAAAGTCAGTGATTTGATCAAATCCCTAAACTGTTTTAGTGAAATGATGAAATTATATGTGGCGAGGTGGTTTTTTCTATTTTTCTTCGCCCACCAACTGACTCTGCTGTTTTGTTTTGCTAGTTGCTGGCGAGAATATGCATGTATGCTTTTTTATAAGCTTTATATCTGTGGTCAAAAGCAATAACGACTTAAGTCGACTTAAGACGAAATTGAGTTGACGTTACCACTGTATTCCTGACGTTGATGCGCATATTTTGTTCAAACCCGGTATCTGTACCCATCTCAGAAAAAAAGTTATTTAAAAAAAACACATGCACTTATGTACATGCACTTATGTGCATTTCAAATTTCGAATTGCATTTTCTCGAAACAGTTGTTTTCGACTTAAGTCGTTATTGCATATGACCACAGATATTAGGTTCACATCAGGTATGTATGTATGTAGTGGAATCTAGTAATCAATTTTACACCCACTTCCCGACTACTTAGAGATCTGAAACTTTGCATACATGCGTAACCACCATGATAATGCTTGAATCAATAAACTTTATGGGCGTGGCACTTTTTTATCAACTCCAGATTTGTGTATAACTTTATAACTACACATCACACATCAATGAAACTCGGTAGGAACTTACTACATATCCATATCCTTCTACTGAGAAAATAAGGCGGGCACTGGATAAGGGGGCGTGGCACCCCCCATACAAACAAAATTTTTGATCTCGATTAGCTTTGGAACTGAAGGTCGTGCAGCATTGAAATTTCGTATGCAGTCGCCTCTTGGATGTGTCGTCCCACTGGTAAAATTTTATGGGCGTAGGATAAGGGGCGTGGCACTTTTCAAGCAACTACACACTTGGGCTTCAGTTTATAATTATAGGTACACCACACATGAATGAAAAACGATAGGAACTTACTTGCCGCGCCCTGCTGGCAAAATAGCAACAACTCACCGCGTCACAAATATGCCACGAATATTAGGGTCGATCACAGCCGTATTATTTGTTAAATTGAGGATATGACATATGACGATAGGAAACACTGTGAATACCCTAAATATTGTGTACTGCTCTGCAAGTTTAAAATTCTTTTTGCGAAAAATTTCAGAGCTCTAAAATTGAATTTATGGAAGACTAAAAAGTAGAAAATAAAATTATATAAAAAAAACTTTTTAAAAATAAGCTTTAATGTACTAAAAAGTAGAAAATTAGTTGTTTCCAAGTCACCTGTATCTTACTATTAATAAAAGCTTGTGCGCTCAATATCCATATTCAAAATATCTTTCATTACTAGAATCTATTTGCAAAAAATTATTTAAATAAAATATTGTGGTAACTGTTTGACAAATTTGGAACACATGAGCGCCCCAAGCTTTTATTGATAGTAAGATACAGGTGACTTGGAAACAACTTATTTTCTACTTTTTAGTACATTAAAGCTTATTTTTAAAAAGTTTTTTTTTATATAATTTTATTTCGTAAGAACTTGACAGCTCAAGTGATGCCGTAAGACAACGAACGCAATTACGCCGTGATTTACAAAATGCCGCTTTTTGATCCCGGCGTTGGCTTCGTGTTCGCGTTGCGTTCGATCACGGTAATTTATACGGTAAGGCCGTACGTAAGACAACGCGAGCAGTCACCGAGTGAGGTGATGCGTTTTAAAAAATACCAAATTAGTGAACGCAGGGTGAAGTGAGGCGTTGGGATTTACAAAATAAGCACCTAAATGTCGGATTGCAAAGCACATTCCATGGTATATTTCCCGCAACCAACGCTGCACATAACGCTGCAAAGTATTGGGAATAGTAATGTGCAATAAACAGTAGGTGACCAATTCATTTGTTCACTTAACAATTTCACTTTTGCGATGAAATTCGTTTGCATATATTTTGCATATTTTGCATATATTTTGCATATTTTGCATATATTTTGCATATTCTTGGCATATTTTTTTGCATATATTTTGCATATTTTCGATATGCATTGAAATTTGTTAAATTTGAACGATAAAACGTCTAAATACAAAGTTTGGTACAAATCTGATGAAAAATAAAAAAGTATGCAAAATCCGAAGTCTAGCCATTAGTAGCTGAAACAGTAACGGGGTCAGATGGATATTCAGTTTCTCGACGACGTTCAAAGGACAATAATGGCCGGACAATCGTAGTGAAAGTGACATTTCATCGTCACGAGTCGAGAGATGGAGAGATGGAGATCGGAAAAGAGTTCGTTGTTAAATATTTGTGCAAAGTGAGATGGCTGTGTTTGGAGTTTTTTGAGATTTTCAAAATTACAATATTAAATGTGTTTAGGGCCGCACATAAAAGCTTGGCGGGCCACAGGTTGAGTATCGTTACTTCAGACAAACATTGTCAGTGATTCCCCGTGGGACTGCTGCAGATGAGTTCAATGTTGCGGGCAAAACGGAGTTATGCCGGGTCGAGCTAGTTGAATTAATAAACAATAATGTTTATTCATTTTTATTGAAACACGTTGTTGATTTGTGGCATCTCGAGTTGCAAAGTACGTTACTTTTTTTACAGGCACATCTCTTTGTTTTACATTGTGCTTTTGATTTTTCACAGGAATAGTTTTCCTGCAGTTTTCCTGCAATCTCACGTATACTTAGGCTGATCCGTGGAACTGTTTCGGCAAATGTTGTAGTTGCTATTTGAAGAGCGTTTCTACGTAGCCAATCTTTAATAATTCCAACTACGGTACCAATTTGGTATAAATTATTTTTTATATCTAATACGACCCCTACAATGTTACTTCCATCTAATGGGCCTCTATCTACCTTAGGTACATCAACCAAAACTGTGGAACCTACTAATACGACTTTAAATTTCTTCAAAGAAACTTCTTTAATTTTTTCAGCGGCTTTTTTCATGTGATTTGCAGCATCTTCCCTTTGGTCTTTAATGTTCTCTTCATTTTGGCATAAAATTGTCGATCCATATCCCGCTTCTTCTATTGTATTCCCACATATTGCGTGCACCGGATTTTTACAAATGTTACATAAATGGGCTGACAGCTGCTTCCTCTTCTGATGCAAGTAATACTATAGGGGTTTTAGGTGCTGAAGCAGGAGTTGAAGTAGAGGTGTCTACATGTTCGAGTTGTCTTGTTGCTGATAAAAAACTTGATTCAATTTGTGGTGCATCTTTTGAAGTTGAAGCGGCGTTGGTGTCATAGTCGTGCTGATTAAGAAGTATATCCAGGTCCTCTTCAGTAGTAAGCTATTCAAGCAACTCTTTTGAAATATGACATGATTGGAGTCCTGTTTTTGGTTCTGCTCCAAATAAAGCATTGTAAATTGATCGTTTAATGATTCGATGAAAAGAGGAATTCGTTTGGAATTGAACATAGTAACAACCTATAGCCCAATTTTTTGTGTTATTGTCAATAAGCCAAGCACGTAGCATAGCTTCAACATCTTGATTTGATCGCTTAACAGATCCTTGACTAGCTGGATGTCTAGGCCTACCATTTACAACCTTGCACGTTGGCCACAGGCTTGTTAATTCTTGTATGACTGCAGCAGTAAACTCCCGGCCATTGTCACTTTGTAGTATATGAGGACAACCTACTTCCAAAAATATTTTTAATAGCTCAACGGTCGAAGAAAGCTGAATTTCGTCGCATGGTCCTGGTTGTGTAAAAGCCATTTGTAATTTCTATCTGGCGTCGACTGCAAGTCAACTAAATCAACTTGACCACGATGATTGAAGTCATTTTTTTTAGACTGACATACCGTGCACAGCTTCAAAAACTCTACTACAACTAAAGTAGGTATGTATTAGGTATTTCGATTTTAAACTATACAGCATTTTATCTCTTCCTCCGTGGCAAGTCGACTAATGGGTTTCTTGAAGTATGTGGTATAAATTGTCCGTTGCCACGATTTTCACAACTGGATCAGAGTCAGAATTTCTCTTCAAAATCAAAGATTTGTTAGTACCTACTTCCATCACAACGTACTTTCTTGCATAATAGTACTGTTTAGGTGCCCGATGCAGTTTAAGTATTGGTCCCAATTTAAATCCTTCAATGATTGCGATAGCTTCTTCTATCCTTTCGCGCGTCCATAAGGGTTTTTCTGTATCATGCCGCTCGTTCAATAATGTTCTGATAGCTTCATTAAACAGTTCTTCAGATACTAATTCGGTCATAGCTTGATTTTCTTTTATATCTGAGCCCATTTTTCTACGATAGGCACTTGATAAAACTCGAAATATAGAAAACAATAATAAAACGCGTGCAACCTTTCTCGAGGAATGTTTCGGATCTACTGTGTATGGCACTTCAGAAGCGCGGCAATGGCCGATGCCGGTAGCCGATGGGCAGCGGTGAGGTCAAGAGGAGTGGGAGTGTGGTATCACAGCGCTAAGTAGCGACGTCAGCCAGGATTCAAACAAGTGTTACATTCATGTCGCGACACTTGGCCGCAGTCGACGCCTGCCGGCGTTGCAGCAGAATTTTAAAACGAAATTCACAAAAACACTACGGGACTTTGTCAGCCAGCTGCACGAATTTGAGCAGCATGACAAAAAGAAGCATACATGGATATTCGCACCAGCAACTAGCAAAACAAAACAGCAGAGTCAGTTGGTGGGCGAAGAAAAATAGAAAAAACCACCTCGCCACATATAATTTCATCATTTCTTTAGGGAAATGGCATAACCGAGTTGTTATTTTAGCATCTCCCGGGAGTTGATCAAATCCCTAAGGGGAATTGATTTTACCATTTCCCTGCGACATATACTTACATACAAACATATATGTATATGTATTTAAATTCTAAAATGTTCTATTCATCCCGAACAAATCGGGTAGTCTGCTAGTATTTTATAATATATTAAGCTTAAATTAGCAATGACTGCCTTCAATTACAAACCAACGGATTGAGGGTGTGAATGCACTTAGATAAGGGCATGACACTTGCCTCAGTGTACTTTGCTTCTACTCTCAGCTGCTGCTAAGTCTCTTGCTCCAATTACCCCATTGCTATTCGTCAATATAAGGTAAACCGTTCGCCGTCCCAACTCCACTTACTCCCATCGCACTACCCTGTTCCGTTTGAAATCAACAAGTGTTTTGCACCTATCCCTAGTAGGAAGCATCCACGCATCCTCTGAGCGTTGCTTGGAATTGAAAAAATATATAAGTTCAGAAAGTAAAGTGGTTGATTGTAAAGTGGTAAATATTTTATATAAAAAAAAGTTTTACTATTATTCGCAAATACGAATGCAATAGTGAGTTCTTTATTTCCGATGTAAATTCGAAAGAATATAAACGAAATGCTTCTTGTTATCTCTATTTTATAACTCTAAAAATTTTGTCAAATCCGGGAAATAATTCGCGACACCCACCATCTCTTCGTCGATTATAAGGCTGCCTTGGATAGCCCGATACGGGACTGTCTAAACTACGTTATGTCCAAACTCGGTAACCCCGCTTAGCTGGTGAGGCTTTGCAGGATATAATGGGCAACCCACAAAGTTTCGTCAAGATAAGAAATTAACTCTCCATCCATTCGCTACTGTGAGAGGCTTTAGATAATTCGAACCTCTATCTTGCTACCTCTTCAACTTCCTAAAAAAGAGCGTACTGCGGAAGCCGGTGTGCATCGCAATACCACTATTTCTTCAAAAGTGTACAGCTCTTATGGTCTAATTAATCCAGCGGTGTCGGATTCAATCGTGCCGGATAGCAATTTGCCCAGTTACTCTTACAGCTAAACGGATTGCAGCTGTCAGTCTATTCTTTTTGCTAGTGCTGCCGTATAGTTTTGTGCACAAAAGAAACACACTGTTTATTTTCTTCTGAGATGAAATTTTACATTCTTTATTAAATTTATGGCACAGAATTATCATAGTTGTTACATCTCTATATTGTGTACTACTTTTTTTAACTAATTTCGGCAAACACAATCACTTCTTTTGTTGAACTAAAATCGAAGGTCACTGGCAACACTTTTCTGCAACAGAGTTCACAAACAAAATATATCGTAAAAAATGAATTCAAACGACGAAATAATTTACTCAGGGCCAGTTTCTCAGTGGATGTTTAAATCTAATTTGCGAATTGAGTTTAAATCTAGTTTAACTTTTCTTGAGTTTCACAGTGCATTTATTTAAATACGGAATAATGAATGGCAACTTCGAATATTTGACAATTGAACACAGCACAACTTGCCAAAAACATATGTTCAATTGTTCAATTATGGAGGCAGCGCGAGCTAAAAATTTTTCGTCGGCCGAAAGAAGTGAATTATTGGATATTCTTCAAAGAATCCACAGTTTATATTATTTATAATACTACGGGATCATTTATATGTGCTACACCATGCAGTTGTATGTTTAATTTGGCCGCTTATAAATTGCAATATTGTCGACGCAGCTTGCCTGCACATCCGAAATCAGCTGTTTATTTGTTTTCGATTGCAACTCTGTGCCGTACTTAAATGCCCACAACCGGGCATTTAAATTGTATTTAACTTCCCACTGTGAAACTGAAATTCCCTATTTAAACTGCAATCAGAGTTTAAACATCCACTGTGAAACTGGCCCTCAATGTATTTAGTGTTGTGTAAAATGTACGATGTGTACAAATTAAAAGCAAACGAAAGCGCAGGTGGACTGTATTTCCAATAAATATTCGCTGGTTTAAATCAGTGTTGCCATATTACCTCTTGCATAGGAAAAGCATTAATTCTATTTAAATTTTCAATGAATTTTTTGTGTGGCAACATTCTTTTCACAGCTGACACGACTTTTGCAGTAGTTTTCTAATCGACGCAGAAATTTCTACTACTCAATCCGGTCAGAGTAATAGCGAACATTGTGTTCGGGTAAGATAGATTGTGTCAGCTGACACGATTTCTAACCTTACCGCTAGAGTAATTCTACCATTATGCCTATATCACACTCCTTCCGATTCTTGTCGGCGACACGCTTCCGACTCTCACCGACTGTCGTCGACAGTGTGATAGTGCTACCGACCAGTGTTGCCAGAAATTTTTTGAGAAAGAAGCCAGATGGGCTTTAAAAAAAGGCTAAAAATGGCTAGACGACTTTAAAAAAAGCTCTAGAAAAAGGCTAGATCTTTTTAAATTGTTTTTTTATTATAAATGTCTCTGTGAGTATACATAAATTTATATACTATATGAACATAACACAACAATTACCAAAAAGTACGATTACAGCCAAAATAGCAATGGAATTCAGTCTTTAAACTCTTAAGATATAATAAGCATATAAATAACATACATTTAATAACATGTATACACTGCATTTGGACTTTTGCTCTTGTATCAGTTGAAGAAAAGCACGAACAAAAAGCATTCTTAAAGAACGATTAACAAAATACATAGCGATACATTGATTGTCTTGGTTAATTAAAACACTACGAATCTCACTTTAAATGTTTATACATATCTCAAAAAATATTTCCTCCTCATCTGAAGAATCAGAATTTGTATATAAATCCCGATTATTTGCAAATCTTAAAATATCATCCGTGATTTCAAACTCATGGCAGAAAAATTTGTTCTTTTCAGAGCATATCGAACAGTTAAAAGAGAATTCAGCATGACAGCTTAATGAAATTTAGCGTTAGTAAAGGGCAAATAATCAATTCCCAGAATAAAAAATTCGAAAAGACAATCGATGACCAGATTTAGCTACAATTTCACACTGAAATGACGCTTCATTTTGGAAGTTTTTTCTTAGAGCACAAGGTTACATTATTTATTTCGGTTGCCAGAAAACCTCATCAGTGACTTTTAAAGTGAATTCTAATAATTTTTTAAACGACTAATTACTCGAAGTAGAGTTTTGTTCGTTAAAAAAAAAAATACGGTATATTAAAAAAGGCTAGAAGAGGCTAATGCAAAAAATAAAAAGGCTACAAAAAAGGCTAGAGGCTAGATGGAAATTTTCGAGGCTAGACGACAAAGAAAAGGGCTAGATCTAGCCTCAAAAAGGCTAAACTGGCAACACTGCTACCGACTGTCGGCAACCGACTTGTCAGCAGTGTCGGCAACACTTGTCGGAAACAAAGTGTCGGCAGCAGTGTGATAGCATTGCCGACAAAACACACTGTCGACTGCCGGCATTTTGTCGTGTAGTGAGCTGTCGGCAAGTCAGAAGCTACATACGGTAGCGTTGCTGCCGATTTTTTGTGTCGGCGAATGCCGGAACCGATTTTTTTTGACATTTCAATACAAAAATTTTAATTTAAATTTCAAAATTGTTCGAGCGGCAGACACAAAAGCGAATTCACGAACGAAAAAGAATCAAATGCAGGACGTCTTGCAATCGGGCAACAGTCCGTCGGGAGCCGGAGGCAACAACAACTCACTGAATGTGCTGAACGTGAATGGGGGTAACGGTGTTAACGCAGCCTATTTTATCATGAACCGGACGTGGAAGCTGCTTCGATTTACCCGCCGAAGTCACAGATCAAGCGGCATGATCTACCACTGCAAGTTTGGCGTCATGGAAGGCCATTTCACGGAGCCGAGTGGCGTCGCGGTGAACGCACAGAACGACATCATCGTGGCGGACACGAACAATCATCGCATACAGATCTTCGACAAGAAGGGCCGCTTCAAGTTCCAGTTCAGCGAGTGCGAGTCGTCAACCACAAGCAGGAGATCTTTATCCGCGACAACCGCGCGCACTGCGTCAAGGTATTTAACTACGAGGGACAGTATATGTATGCGGCAGATCGGCGGCGAGGGCGTCACAAACTATCCAAACATATACTAGCAACGGGCAATAAGAATAGTTGCAGAATCAGTAAAACAGTTAAAATTTATTAATTTATCTATTTATTAATTGTAAAAAAATGTTTACACAAATTCATCTGCAATAAATTATCAATTTAAATGATTCCGTGCTGCCATTGCCATTTCTACCTGAATAATTATCACATGTGTGGCACGTCGTTTGATCCACGGCTTGACCCAACAAGAGCTCTCTTTTTGTTTTTCGGCTCAAACAAAACTTCTTCCGCTGCAGTTGCCAGCGAGAGAACATTTTCGCAACTCCCATTGCCGAAACCATAAATCTTTCGTCCATTTTCGCACAAATTTTATTAAATTCATACATTTTCCATTCAGTCACAGAATGTCTTGTCGGCAGCAGTGTGATAGTGTTGCCGACAAAAGGCAGCCGACTGCCAAAAATCGGCGACAAATTTATCTGTAGTGTGATAGGGTTTCCGACAGTCGGCTGCCGGCAGTTGCCGACATGTCGGCGACCGACAGTTGACAGTGTCGGCAGCATGTGTCGGCAGGCAAAAATCGGAAACAGTGTGATAGTGTTTCCGACTGTAGTCGCCGACTGTTTGTCGACGACAGTCGGAAGCAATGTGTTGCCGACAAAAATCGGAAGCAGTGTGATACAGGCATTAGCGTATGCCGGTCGCGTTAAGTGAGATGTTTTCGCTGCCGCTTTCTCCGTTATTGAAAGAAAATCAGCGTTAACCCGGTAACTGGTTGTTTTTGTCTAATTAGAGAAGTATGTAAGTTTCCCAATAAGGAGCCTGAGCAGCATCGGGCCATTTAAGCTAGTTTTAAAATATTTCAAAACCAGGAAGAAAAACTTTGTATAAAACTGTTTATTTTTTACCACTCAAAAATTAGGGATTACGATTAGTTCACAAAATCGGAGCCTTTATTTCAAGATGAATTCAGGCTGTAAAAATTTGGAACTATAATAGTCCATAATATGGCATCTTTTCTTTCATCGGTACAGATCGTCTTCGTCCACTCATTAGTCTCTATATTGTATTCCTGCAAGACTGGATGTCCATGATATACACCGCCAATAACGAAAATACGGTTACCAATGATGGCCGCAGCAAGACTAAATCCCCCATCAATCGAACACAGCTGAAAAGAAATATCAGAAACATTATAAGGGACTTCGCATTGCTTTCAATTATCTGCCTCTGTCCATTTATTCGCTTGTGGATCGTATCGCTCAACTGTTTCCAGACCATTGTCCTTGTTGCCCCCAAGAACATACAGGTAGCCATTGATAGCGACTGCCTAAAATATGTCGTATAATATATGAATGCATGCATGCATAATTAAAGTGATCGTCGCTACCGCCAAACCCGCGCGATTATAAATCATTGGTGCTCGTTCGGTCCACATATTGGTTTTCGGATCATAACATTCAACAGAATTAGTGGCAATGACGGGAGTGTTTAAGCCGCCAGCAACGTACAATCGTCCTTCCAGGACTACTGCAGCTAGACTACTTCTGCTACACGACATGGGCGCCACATATTTCCAAGTATTCTTCAAGTCACTCGGGTCCAATCTGATGAATTGGAAGCACATGCAAAAAACTAAGTCGAATTTTAGGCAAACCGAATTTGATATCAAGCTCTATTTATGTATATGCATAAGGTTCATTTAGATCAGTGTTCCCACAATATATTATGGAAATTACCTGATTTTATATTTTATTTATTCTTTTCGACACTTTGAAATATTTTTGTAGGTAAAAAACTTTAAGCTCTTCAGTCCTGAACTATATAATAGGCTTCGAACCTTTTAAAACTTCTAAGGGACATCGTTCTGCAGGGACGAAAACAAAGCAATCATTCACATTCATATCCCAAGACAATCGAAAACTACATGGATATGATTGTCGGTCTTTCAATGTGAATTCCAATTATTTGGAACAATTTGAGTTCGTAGCAGCAGCACCATTATAGCGAAAGTCAGACTGAAAAGTCAGTCATCAAGTCTCCTGGCAGGAAAAAATACTTATTACATACTTTTGTTGTTGCACAAAAAATGTATTTATGAACATAGTTCCATACAATATACTGTTGTTGTGTCTCCAGTTATCAATATTTAAAAAAAATATTACTTTTACCTTTACCAGCGATATTCGAGTAACATATTCATATTTTTGTAGAAGAGGTGCTACATAATACAACTTGCTAAACCACTATTAGTTCAAAGAGAACCCTTTTTCAATTTCAAGTGAATTTCTAGACTTCATGTTCACTTGTCAGAGAGAGTACACATTTTCCTCAAATCTGGCTGTCTTTGAATTAAGATGTTTTGAACCATTTTAATTTAAACATTTTTGACGCAAATAATAATGAGGTGAGTTTTAAAAATTAAGAAAATTGCATAGAAACAAACCGTTCAACTGTGTTGAGTCTGACGTTTTTATTGTCTAAGCCACCTATGGCATAGACGAATCCATTCAGCGCCACTAAACTGAAGGTTGCACGTTTCAATTGCATGTTTCTCAGGGGGGTCCACACCTTGGTTTCTAAATTTTGCATGTACGCTGTATTTACGGGTTTTAAGTTGACGGTTGACGGTATAAAACCCCCCGCAATAATCAGATTTCCTCCTAGTAACGCAGCGCTGATGTCACATCTATCTTCAGGCATATTACTCCACTTCTTCCAGTTTTTTGACTGTGGACAAAAGGACCGCAAGCCCTTGTATACATAGAAATGTTAAAAACAGTTTGCAGTTAAAACCATCCTAAAAATGTAATCTTACAGAACGCCAGTACCCATTGTCCCAACTGTCCTCCACTAGTAAAATTGCCGAGCTCCCTTTGCGTGGCGCCTCTGGTAAACTAAGCTTCGAGGTAGTTCCTTCCGTTCTCAAATGCTGTTCCATTAGATTCCTCAGTTCATGGCACTCACAATCTGACCCCCCAATCTTGTCCAAAAAGGCGAGTTAGACGCCGGGGGGTTTGCAGCACATGGCGACAAACGTAGTATAAGATGTGGCAGTTCATTGTCCGGCGTAGGAAAAGCAGGAGATATCACGGGATGGACAAAATGAAATGAAATCGAAGCAAGTTACTTAGTAAAAAAGGAGACCCAAATTTATATTTTCGTTATAAAACGTATTACAAAAGAATTTATTAGATAATTAAAAATAAGCTTTTATTTATTTTAAAAAGTTTTATTTATGTAATATTATTTTCTACTTTTTAGTCACCCATAAATTAAATTTTAGAGCTCTGAAATTTTTTCCCAACTAACAACATAATCATCAACGATCCCGATGTGCAACGATAGACATGAAACTCATCGTCAGATTTAGACCCATCTTCTGCTGTTGGACAATATCTTTCCTCGGCAGCTCGCACAGCTATATCCGATTCTGCTACTGCCGCTCCTTATATACAGCAGTGCTTCTTCTTCCCTGTTGTGCTCTGATTACCTATTGCAGGTTTCGCTAGTAACTTTGTTAAAAGTAAAACTTTTAATATTTTTATGATTGATGCATGTATCGTCAGCCTGTTTACGCATCTATGCAAAGTTTCAGATCTCTAAGTAGTCGGGAAGTAGGTGAAAAACTGATTATGTACTAGATTTGACTACATACAAAGATACCTGAAGGCAAGTTAATATAAAGCTTATAAAAATGATTATTTTCGTCATATGGAGGAACTACTACCTCTAGCTTACCTGGTTCGGATGAGTTAACAATGTGCTGGGCAACAATGACAGCCGAATACATTTCATTAACGGCTCGAAATGATCTTGACGAGTTGGCCAGTCATGTTGTAACCACCACAGGACACAATTAAGCACATACTCTTCACATGGCACTTGTAAGTCATCGCTGGTAATTATGCTCCGCAGATTTTCAAAAGTAAGTTGGAGGAACCCCCTAGTCTTTGGAACCTAATCCCGTTATCGTAATTGACCATCAATCGATCGTTGTTGAAAGTAATTACCATAACTTACCTCAGTGAAATGTTTACAGGCAAGTACTTTCGCTTCTTCCAGAAGATCACTCAAATTGCATCGCTCAGCAAATCGAATTTTTTCCAGGCAATTAGAAATTCCCAGATCAACAAGATAAGGAGCACAAGCGTTAACCACAAGCTGCATTAAATATTGAGTAGCGGCTACCATCAAATCCTCCGCATTCTCTTCTGATACACAAATTTCTCCGGAGTACCAGTATTGCAACAGGACACGCAAAATCTTTCCATCTACATCCAATTCAAGTTTCTCTATTGTATTTTCCTTTTGCATGAAGATTTCCTCGAAGTATTCACTACAGGCCGATAAAACCATACGATGCGCCCACATTCTAGAATAAAGAAGGATTCAGTTTACATTCCAGTCCATGTGATTTTGAGTATAATATGGGTTATTATAAGCTTTATATGTATTAACTTCACTTTCCGCGGTATGTCAGTATGTCGTCAAATCTAGTAATCAATTTTTCATCCACTTCCCGACTACTTAGAGATCTGAAACTTTGCATACATGCGTAAACACCAAGACAATGCATGAATCAATAAATTTTATGGGCGTAAGATAAGGGACGTGGCATTTTTTAATCAACTCCAGATTTGTGTATACTACTTTAGAACTACACATCACACATCAAAGAAATTTGGTAGGAACTTACTACATATCCATATCCTTCTACTGGGAAAAAAAGACAGGCAGTGGACAAGTGGGCGTGGCACCGCCCATACAAACAAAATCGTTTATATAGAATAGCTTTGGACCTAAAGGTCGTGCAGCATTGAAATTCCGTATACCGGCCCCTCTTGGATGCTTCGTCCCACTGGTAAAATTTTATGGGGGTAGGACAAGGGGCGTGGCACTTTTCAAGCAACTACACACTTGGGCTTCAGTTTATAATTATAGGTACACCACACATCATTGAAACACGATAGGAATTTACTCGCCGCGCCTTGCAGGCAAAACAACAACAACTCATCGCGCCACAAATATGCCACGAATATTAGGGTCGATCACAGCCGTATTATTTGTTAAATTGAGGATATGACATATGACGATAGGAAACACTGTGAATACCCTAAATATTGTGTACTGCTCTGCAAGTTTTAAATTCTTTTTGCGAAAAATTTCAGAGCTCTAAAATTGAATTTATGGAAGACTAAAAATTAGAAAATAAAATTATATAAAAAAAAAACTTGCCAAAGAGAAATGACAATACTTAGTTGTCTATTTCTGTTCTGAAACAAAGCAATTTTAAGTGTACAACAACAAAGAATTAGAATTATTGCTCACATGGGCAGGTCATATAGCTATTTCGGTTTTTGCCAGAAAACCTCATCAGTGACTTTTAATGTGAATTCTAATAATTTCTAAACGACTAATTACTCGAAATAGAAGCATTAATGGTAAAGTCTGTGAAACGTAGGAGTTGAACCATGAACCTATGACGTAGTAAGCGAATGCGCTAACCATCACACCATCGGACTGGACGACTCTGCGCTGGCAAACATCCCAGTTACCTGCTGTCTATATCAAACGCATAGTGTTTGTTGCTATTGTACACTGTCTAATGCAATTGTTTTTGCCTTACTTGAGAGCTCCATCGGAGCACATACTTGAGGCAAATGAATGTATCAGTTTTTGTTTCTGTAAGAACATTTCTTCGTTTTTACATTATGTTTACTTTCTGATTTGGGTGTGTCCTCCCTATCATATTATACTAGTTTATGTTTATTCGGCAGCTTGAATGTTAGAAAGAATAGTTTTTATTCGGACTGACTTGGCAAAGAGAAATGACAATACTTAGTTGTCTATTTCTGTTCTGAAACAAAGCAATTTTAAGTGTACAACAACAAAGAATTAGAATTATTGCTCACATGGGCAGGTCATATAGCTATTTCGGTTTTTGCCAGAAAACCTAATCAGTGACTTTTAATGTGAATTCTAATAATTTCTAAACGACTAATTACTCGAAATAGAAGCATTAATGGTAAAGTCTGTGAAACGTAGGAGTTGAACCATGAACCTATGACGTAGTAAGCGAATGCGCTAACCATCACACCATCGGACTGGACGACTCTGCGCTGGCAAACATCACAGTTACCTGCTGTCTATATCAAACGCATAGTGTTTTGTTGTTATTGTACACTGTCTAATGCAATTGTTTTTGCCTTACTTGAGAGCTCCATCGTTTTTTTTTAAATATAATTTTATTATCTTCTCAGTTTAACTGGCATTTTTTCAACTCTTCATCGCCCTGCGAATCGTCGGATTATTTCATAATTATACCCTACACCTATGGTAATAGGGTATAATAACTTTATGCAAAAATTGTAACGCATTAAAGGAGCCGTCTTAGGTATAGACATAAGTATTTAGAAATGATCAGAAACACTTCCTATTTTGATTGTCCGTCTGTCAATCTTTCCATCCGTCTGTCCGTCTGTCTGTTTGTCCGCGCAAGAGAGAAAGAAGGAGTTGTCCGATTTAGACCAAATTTGGTACACAGTTACAGCCAACCATAACTTAGTTCAAGTTCCGAGATTAGATAAATCGGTTGAAGGACACGCTCACAATGGGCCTGTAAGTCCCACTACCTCGGAATTTTTTCAATAAAATGGCTTTAATTTGTTTAATTACTCAGGAATTATCTATATTTTAAAAGCCCTCGTCACTGCCTCACTGATGTGTCATTAACGCAAACGGTTCTTATAAAAGTTTAGAAAATAAGTAAGCAAGAGCTGTGATAGCACAGTGAGTAAGGCGCTGGCGCAGAAACCGAAAGTGCGTGAGTTCGATCTCCGTATTCTTACTTTTTTTTCGGTATTAAATTTGTTCAGTCACACGAACGGCTTCTATAGAACTTTAGAACATGAGGAAGCAAGAGCTGTGATAGCACAGTGAGTAAGGCGCTGGCGTGGAAACCGAAAGTGCGTGAGTCCGATCCCGGGCAAGGTATTCTTATTTTTTTCGGTATTAAATTTGTTCAGTCACACGAACGGCTTCTATAAAAGTTTAGAAAATAAGCAAGCAGGAGCTGTGATAGGTGCTTATTTTGTAAATCCCAACGCCTCACTTCACGCTGCGTTCACTAATTTGGTATTTTGTAAAACGCATCACCTCACTCAGTGACCGCTCGCGTTGTCTTACGTAGTTTCATATGAAAATCGGTACCGCGTAAAACACAACGCGGCGCATTCACTCACATGAACTGTCAAATCGTTCACTTGGGTTTGTGCTCGCGTTCAGTTTTTTAAACGCAAAATTGTTGGTAATTTCGAGTGAAAATTGATTTGTGGTAATCTGCAGAAGCAAATAATAAGTATTGTAATACTTTTTAAAGACAAATACTAAAGAAAAAAGTAAAAAAAAAAAAGAAAATACTAGCACTGCGGTTGAGGGTCGAAATCACAAAAAAAAAGAAATGTATCGCGGTTGAGGATTGAACTCGCAACTTCTCGCGTGCTAGTCGAACGCTCTAACCACTAGGCTATGGGAGGTATGCAATGCAAGCAGCAAATTTTGTGTGTTTTGTATTTGGTTGATAAATTAAGAAAAATACAACTCTTTTTCGTAAGAACTTGACAGCTCAAGTGATGCCGTAAGACAACGAACGCAATTACGCCGTGATTTACAAAATGCCGTTTTTTGATCCCGGCGTTGGCTTCGTGTTCGCGTTGCGTTCGATCACGGTGATTTATACGGTAAGGCCGTAAGGCGCTGACACAGACCGGAAGTGCGTGAGTTCGATCCCGGGTAGGGTATTCTTATTTTTTTTCCGGTATTAATTAATTGGTGAAAGGCCACAATGGTGTTTAGTTTCTGAGGTGACCACAACGGAGTAGTTTTTAGTTTCAAATAAAAAAAAGTCTCAAAAATATTCAGAATTTTATGAAATATAACGAAAGCGAAAATGAGCGAGCAAGAGGAAATTTTGGCTAAGAGACGTCGCCAAGCCAGGGAACGACAAGAGAGATTTCTGGCAAAACAAAGTCAAGAATCTCTTGCCAGAATTCGTGCCAATAATGCCGAAAACCAAGGATGTCGTCGTCTCAATCAAATGCGATCCGGTGAGATGGAAGCTCATGATCATGCAGCAGCGCAACGACGACGCATTGCTCAATTCGCACCTGAGGAGTTGCAAGCTCAGCATTCTGCAAACGCAGCATCGCAGCAACGACGAGTTAATCAAATGTCACCCGATGTCTCACGCAGCAGCACAGCGACGTCACATTGCTCAACTAGCACCCAATGAATTGCAAGCCCATCGATCTGCAAATGAGGCATCACAACAACGGCGTATTGATCAGATGTCACAATATGAGTTGGAGGCACATCGAGCTTCTCACGCAGCCTCTCAACAACGACGCATCGATCTAATGTCATCGGATGAATTGCAAGCGCTTCGATCTGCCATCACAGAATCACAACGTTTAGCTCGAGAGCGTGCAGGCGAGGCAATCCGAAGAGAAGCGATGAATTTCAATGAAACCCGAGCCGACTACCATGATTGTGGACCGTTTAATGTGATGTGCTGCTTTTGTGGATCGAGAAACTTTGTAGACAAAAGACCAGCTGACAGACTTCTCACCTCCTGTTGCCGTAAAGGCAATATCATGCTGCCTAAGCCTGTTTTGCGTCCATAGGTGCCAAAATTGTTGATCTGCCTGGAAGAGGCCCGTACGTCTTTAAAATGCATGGAACCACCTATCATCGAACATCGCATCTGCGGCCTCTTAATGACGAAGCACCACAGTTTGCTCAACTATATGTACTTGATAGTACACAAGCAACTGAAGTGCGCCAAGGACATGCTGCAAATCAAAATTTCCGAGCTGTTATATTGGACCAGATTGATCGTTTCTTCCCACAAAATAACCGACTGGCTCAATTGTACCAGCTAATTCGTGATGTTGAAACAGAAAGCGCAGCAGCAGCCGGAGAACAGATTCCAGTAGTGAGCATGGCACTAAAAAGAGATCGGCAATCGGATCAGCGTCGCTACAATGCACCAATGAGCAACGAAATCGCGATGGTTTTTGTAAATGAGGATGGAGAGCCACCATTTAATCGCGACATCCACATCTATCCGATTAACCCCGCAAATCCCGAGCAGCAGTTTATTAATATCAACATCTTGAGCCCGAATATGGATCCGATGACATATGCCATTCTTTTTCAATTTGGAGAACCTGGCTGGCAGCCGAAATGGAAGTGTGGCAGTTACGAAGGAGCTCAAGCAAACAAGAAACGGGAAAATGTCACCATGCTCCAATACAAAGAAGCATTAACAGCGATACGAGATGATTTCAATCCCTTCATGAGCGCTGGCAAGTTAACGCAGCAGTGGTTGGTCGATTCCTATCTGCAAATTGAGGCTAACAACTTGAATTCCGAGCGGCAACACCACAAAAAACTGCTGGCAGAGCAGGCGCAGAATGAGCATATTGCAGCATATTCGGTCATCCTTCCATCGAGCTTTGAGGGTTCGCCAAGTAACATGAGAGAGCGCTGCTGTGATGCGATGAGCATTTTTGCGAAATTTGGACCACCGGGCCTTTTCATCACGTTCACTGCAAATCCGACTTGGAAGGAAATCGTTGACAATTTTCGATCACGAGAGATTGCAGCCGATCGTCCGGATTTCGTTGAAAATAAATACGAGTCGCATATTTTCAACTAGGGCCATGCTTTTCCTTAAAATAAACTACTCTGTTAATGTGATTGATTTTTATACCCTACACCTATGGTAATAGGGTATAATAACTTTGTGCGAAAATTGTAACGCATTAAAGGAGCCGTCCTAGGTATAGACATATATGGAAATGCTTAGAATCACTTTCTGTCTTGATTTCCGGTTGTCCGTCCGTCTGTCTGTCTGTCTGTCTGTCTGTCTGTCTGTCTGTCTGGCTGTCCGTTGGCGCAGGAGAGAAAGAAGGAGTGGTCCGATTTGGACCAAATTTGGCACACAGTCGCAGTGAAGCTTCCACTACTTTAAGTTCTGAGATTAGCAAAATCATCCAAAGGACACGCCCACAACGGGCCTGTAAGTCCCACTACCTCGGATTTTTTTCGGTAAAATGGCTATAATTTGTGTAATTACTCATGGAAAAGAATTATACTTGGTATTTAAGGTGAGGTGTGGACCCTCTGTAAAACACCAAAAAATGGGCGTGGTCCGCCCACTGTATAGGCGGCAACAATTTTCCAGTAAAATGGCTCTCAATTGACTACTTATGTATTTAAACGAATGAAATTTTGTTCCTAGGTTAAGATATAGGTCCTACATGACATATAGGAAAATGGGCGTGGTCCACCCACTATATAGGCGGTAAGCTTAAAATCCTCATAACTTCTGTAATATACACATCAGAACATCCATATTTGGTCATTTCATTGCAGGGGAGAATATCTTTATATTCTCCAAAAATGGGCATGATCCGCCCACAATGGGGGTGGTAAATTTAATATACCGATCATTTCTTTTGTACACCTATCAGAACATCAATATTTGGTATATATAAACTTATTAGGAATATCTTGTAGCTTGTCAATAATGGGCGTGGTCCGCCCACTTAGTTACTTGGTGTAGGGTATTACTCTGTCGGTGAAACCCGACTGATGCTTCCTTACTTGTTAATGTTGAAATTGTTTTTGTTAAGCCAATAACACAATTTAACGGATGATGATTTAATAAATTTATGATGTTTTCCAACTCATATCTTGATTTAATTCATTTGATTTAAAAGCGTTATTGAGTCAGTGGGCGCCAGGGGCGCCTTTTCAAAACTAGTATTTGATATTTAGGGTAAAGTGTGGGCCCTCTACGTCATACCAAAAAACGCAAAAAATGGGCGTGGTCCGCCCACTATATAGGTGGCAAAATTTGTCCAGTAAATTAGCACTCAATTGACTATTTATGAATTTAAAGAAATACAATTTGGTTCTTAAGTCCACATATCGACCCAATGGGCATGGTCCATGTCGATCCTTTCGGTTGTACACCTTCCTGAGCATCAATATTTGTCATATATAGTCCTATTAGGTACATATATCTTGTGGTCTGCACCCACAATTTCAGTGGGAACTTAGTGTAGGGTATTACTCTGTCGGTGAAACCCGATAAGAAGTATACTTTGTTATATTTTGAATCGTGAATATAAATATAAACCGGACATGAAAGTAGTGTCTGAGAAATCAGAAAACAAAACTATTCTCATTTCCACTTTTCTATTCTAAGCTTTTTTCCATTCCAATTGACATTTTTCTCACCCCATTCTCTGCTGTCCTTTCATAATAAACTTTTCTCAAATTAAGTTTCTGCAATTACGTAATTGTAATTGTTATTCTCACTATTGTTTAATAAGTACATTTTCTCATTTTATTTTAAGGATACTGTTCTGAATATAAATAGGCGCCGAAGTGACTGAGTGTATGTGTGCTCGGTCTCTGATACAAGAAGTCGAGACCCAGCAGACATCCCTCTAAAAAGACTGAATTTTTTCCAAATGTTTCTTGCGCAGGACGATCTCTCGCGAACCACTGATGAAATGTTCATAAATGCTTTAACAATATTTACATTCGGGACATCTTTGATATACTTTTACTGTTGCGGTGTCTTCAAAGTAAACTAAAAAGAAATGAGAGAAACCGAAAAGCACTAAAGTCATTTTTATGCATGTTTTAGCCATAAACCTGCACTAAATGAATTTCAACCCTAAGGTAAGCATGCTATTGAGACAACAAGAACAATATTGCCCTCAATTCGCTCTGTTATGTTGATAACACTACAGTTGGCAGAACACTGTTAATTAGAATTCGCCCGGTACTGCGAATTCGGGACTAGCTTCACACTGGTTGCGTTTATTTCACTATGCTAGAAGGTACCTTGTGCCATCTATTGAAACGAGTACAACGTCGCCACATTTTGCGCTCTGAAGATATTCCAGCACTTTGGCAGATACTTTTTTTCCATGTTCCTCGGAATTAACTTTATGTCCTTCCATCCTCTCTGACATTTAATAATATAATTTTATAGTATAATTCACGAAAAAATGCAATGCGATGCAAAGAAAAGCACTTTTCCAGTAAAAGAATATTTTCGAAGTGAAGAGTGCTGCACTGTATAGCTTTTGACCGATTAGATTAGAATTGAATAAACCTGTATAGCTTTTGACCGATTAGATTAGAATAGATAAGAGCTGTATAGCTATCTACCAATATGATAGGCAGTACCTATATAACTTTGAAAAACCAGATAATTACAATCAATTTGCACGGAAATATTAGCTTACTGAAAGTTCTTCCGATGCCAGAGCTTAATTGTTTTAATTAAATTAATTTCTTAAGGAATTTCAATAACTTTAAAGTGTATCTAGTAGGTACCCGTAAGATTTATTCGAGGCAGAAACCATACAAGAAAAGCAAAGAACGTATGTGACTGAGAAGAAATATTGCGTATACGATATGACATATGCGTTCTTTGCCCAAACGAGAAACCTTGGAATGCTGAGGGGTTTGGGGGTAGGGATAATAATTCTCCTAAAATTATAAAATGAATATTTTTGGACAACAATAACCATTATTTGCTGAGGGAGTCATCATAAATTTAAAATATTATATAAAAAAAAACTTTTTAAAAATAAGCTTTAATTCATTTCATGTACTATAAAATAGAAAATAAATTGTTTCGAAGTCACCTGTATCTTACTATTAATAAAAGCTTGGGGCGCTCATGTGTTCAAAATTTGTCAACCAGTTAACACAATATTTTATTTAAATAATTTTTTGCAAATAGATTCTAGTAATGAAAGATAAGTGTGAATATGGATATTGAGCGCACAAGCTTTTATTGATAGTAAGATACAGGTGACTTCCAAACAATTACTTTCTACTCTTTAGTACATTAAAGCTTATTTTTACAAAGTTTTTTTTATATAATATTATTTTCTACTTTTTAGTCTCCCATAAATTTAAATTTAGAGCTCTGAAATCTTAAATCAAATCAAAATTCTCAAAGGAAAAAGAAGGGACCATTTCCATCAGCAATTGCATTTACTTCCTTCTGTTGGGGGTTCAGCAGTGGTACATTCGTTAAAACTAACTGGTTGAATGCATCTCGATCGTATTTACGCTCACGTTTCAATTCTCGATTGAAACCGCCGTTCATTCCACGACATGGCGTTGGCATTCCTAACTTGATTACTGGTGCACATGAGGTAACACATATCTTCGAGCAAAAACATAGCCTGATTATCTCCTCATTCACCTCGAAATCGGGATTCCTTAACTGACCTGTGTTCGATTTGTCAGTCTTGTACCACAGTTCACATTGATTCGATAGGAAGCATGCATATTTGCATAATGACAGCATGTCCCAATGAATATCAGATGTTTGAAAAGCGCCACGCCCCTTATCCTACGCCCATAAAATTTTACCAGTGGGACGACGCATCCAAGAGGCGGCTGAATACAGAATTTCAATGCTGCGCGACTTGTGGTTTCAAAGACTTGTGGTTGCTCTTGTTTGACCAAAAAATATTGAAATAAACATTTCTAACGCTCTGTTGTCGCAGTTTAGGTGCAATAAATCAGAGTTTTGGCACCGATTATTAACTGTAGATAAAAGTTTGTACCTTCAGAAACCAAAAAAAAAACAGTCAAATGATTGCGAATAGCCTCAAAAAGCAGAGCAAGGCCAGATCTAGCTCCAAGTGACTTTCCTTTGTCCCTAAACTAAAAATTGCGCGCGGAGCACAGAGATTTTCATCAAATCAGGAAGGCATCAACTTCGTATAAAATAATTTTAAAGAAAAAGCCGTCGAATACTATTAGAAGGGGTTCAAGTGTGTAGACTTACAATGTCTTGTATCTTTGTTCGGTTGGAAGATTTTCAGACCACCCTCGTTTGTTTGTACTGTGGCACAAACTCTCAACTTTGTTTATATTTACGGGATAGGTCCATGTCCGTATTTCAAAATATATCCTGTAAACGTATATTATATAAACATATGAAGCGTTTTCCTTTGGGAATCTGTACGCAATATCCTGCGCTTACATAGCTAACGTCGCATGGTCCTTACTAGCTCAACACAGTGACACAGGATGTGTTCATGTGTTCCATTACGCTACAGTGTCCCTTCAAGAAGTGATCATTCTCATGCGCTTTTTTTCTAAGCGTTACTAAGTAGCTCGTTTGTTCTCTTCTGAGCAGCTTCTGGCATATGTAGGTAACTTTTCGTCGCAGAAAAGCGGCAGAGAAGAATGGAAGCCATGTTCCACATATTCCCTTCGATCAAAGTGGATCTTGGCACATATTTAATTTGCATTGCGATCGATTTTTCGATTTCGAGCGGAGTTGAAATGTCGAATAAAGCTGATGGTAAAAACCTAGAAAATTGTAATTCCTTCAGGAAAGCGTTTCACTTTTTTCATGCGAATTGAATTTTAATTTCTTTTCCCAAACATTGAATGTAGCATTGTTTTTGCACAGCATTGTTTTGGGAAACATTTGATGAGAGTGAGAGAGTATGTTAGCATAGACTTGCAATGTTGTCGTGTTGTTCTCTGCACAACAGTAATGCCTTTTATTCCGCTTTCATGTAAAAGGTAAGTATTACATTTTGGCTTACCGCTAAAACTTCTTGCCGTATGGCATCGGTTATTGTACTATTTAGTAATTTGTCCAGCGAAAGAGAAGTTTGTAAAAAATTAATATTACAGGAGTGAAAAACAAAACTTATAAAAATAGCCACATTGGCAGGTGTAAATAGAAGCCGTGCTACTGAACATTAGACAATGTAAATGACCGGAGATTTTTAGTGTTCGGTAACATTTCATGGGAAATCAAAATAAGTTCAATTATCTAAGCAAGTTTTTAATTGAAGTCAAAATTTGAGTAACTTACATAAATATTAAATATCGAGGGGTCATATTTTCATTTTTTTTCTTTCTTACTTTGGGGTAGGGATTCAGGTATCAAAAACTATATAGGCCATAGAGAAGACAAATTTAATAATGGAATTTGCCGGAAAACTTAGAATCGGACCAGAACAAAAGTTGACAATATTCGTTGAGCTGAGCTTGAACTGAAAGCCCGGCAATGAAACCTTAGTTTTACCAGTTGCTTGTAATTTGTTATATAAAATATGTATTTTTTTTATGGTGCTAATTACCGTAAAGAATGTGGCTGTGTTACTTTATTCAATTCGAACGTTCTTTTTTTCTTTATTTAATCTGATCACTCGGGATAGTCCGTTGAGTGTAAAATGGTCTGTGAAATTTTCACCATTCTTCGAGAAATTGTAACTTTACGGAAACGGGGTGGAAACAGGCATGAATTAAAATATTCTTAGAACAAAAATTCGTACGCGATTTTCACAGATTTTTTAAAATTAAACATAAAATCCTGTGGCAATTTTTCTGTATTTTTATAAGGAACATTCAGAATTCCACCTTAATGATAAATGCTAGGAGACAAAATGGTTATTTTATAATTTTATATATATGTATATATGTATATATATATATAATGCTCGGGCAAGTGAAAATTATCGATCGCTCATGCAATTATACACTATACGTCGTTATGACTGAGTAGTTTTATGCTTATACCCAGAAAGGCCTTCTCTTCCCTTTGCCTCAATCAAAGAGTTTCAAGTTAGTTGTTGCATTCTGTTTATTTCATATATATATGTATATATATATATTATATTATATATGTATATATTTCGAGTGTCGTATAAATTTTAGCAATTCAATCTCATTTCTTATTTGCTTCTATTAATGTATTATGTTATTATGTATATATTTTTGTAGGTATGAGAATCTTTAAATTAAACCGCAAAATTGTTTAACAAAATTTGAATAAAATATTAGTTTTGATTCAAGTTAATTGACGAATTCAATTGCAGTTAGTTATTACACTGACACTGTAGGAATCTTGTTAATGAAAGCAGCTCGCTAGAACAGGATGGCATGAAGCTTTTAAAAGGTTTCTCAACCAACAAGACTGGAATTTTAAAGAAAGACAAAATGTTCAAACTTGTCTGCAAGTTGGCATTAGAAAGAATCGATTCTTCTAGAGTGCGTCGGCATCGGAATTTGATTTCGAACCGTTGCATTGCTTTTCCTTGTGCCGAATCGTTATGTAAGGTATTCGAAATTTTTATAATGCGTGGCTTTTTTAAGAGTCGACGTAGAAAAGTCATGCATGCGAATTCCGATAAGAACACAAAAGAATTGGCAATCTTGATTCATAAACCTCTTCCAATAAATCCGTCTTAGAAAAGCTACGAATACGAAGAATTTAGCATGACAAAGAAACCCTTGTGATCTTTTTCTGCGATAGCTTAATCTCTTCATAAACAATTCCTACTTTTTAACGTTCCGAGTGAATTCAGTGACGCCAGCCTAAAAATTCGGCACTTAAGAATGTACGTAAGCAGTCGAGCTCAATGAAAGCACGTTCGTAGCTTCTATGGGTTGATTGTTTCCCGATTTCGGAATATATCTCAGTTGTTATAACGTAATTCCCTTATCGATGGACCGTAGAATAGCAATGAATATAGAACAGCAATCTGTGTAAGAGACGTGAAAGAAGGGAAAAAGCGAGTGCCCGAATAAGCAGCTAAATAGAAAATCAATCACTTTCTTGCTTTTAGTAAAAAAAAGGCCGAAAAGTAAACCAAGGCTTCCAAAATTTTGGAGAACAGCAGCGAAAAAGTATTTTAGAAATTAAAGAAGCGCAAGCAGAAAAAGTTTTAAAGGTGAAAACGCCATAAAAAACGGTAAACATTTTCAAAAACAACTCTACTAATCTGAGCGCTGCATTCGAATTGAAAAGTGTTATTTTACTATTGCGATCGATTAAAATTTCAATCGATCGATTAAGCGAATGTGGCTGCAAGTTTGAAAAAATCGAAAAAAAGCAAAACTTTGTGATTCGATTCAAAATATATATTCACAAGCTAACCAATTTTTTCTTCTATTGACGACACCATTTTACAACAAATTGTTAAATTTAAACAAGAATTAAAAAACAGCTTTTTGTTGTTTTTGTAGTTTTGACTAGGATGCAATATTGTCATTCCATTCTTCGTTTTATATATATTTATTTTATTTGTATGATCATTTTGATTGCAGTTCGATTTCCATTGCTTAACTGTTCAGTTACTTAAATATTTTAAAAGAGCATAATTATACGCATAAATAGAGCACGTGATATTAAAAGATATGACAGCAACAACATAAATTAACTATACCTGAATTTAGGCAAATAGTTTTACAAAGCTTACTCAGTGCATTTTGTACACATACACGCTTACAAATGTACATGTATAGAGCATAAGACAGATGATGACGACAATGACAATGCAATTACAAAATTTGCATTTAAGCTTGAAAAAGATTTCAAAAATACAACAAAAATTAAACATCAACCCTTTCGCTACAATATTTTTATTGCGGAATGCAAAAAATCTAAATTTTTCGATTATGCCAATGCTAAGTCTCATCAACAAATAATAACTATTTGATCAAATTTGTTTACTTAGATGGATGTGTTTTTAGGCTCTGAAAGGGTTAATATTGTTTGCGAATTACAAAAAATTAAAACCAACATCAAACAAAAATGCTAAATATAAAGATTTTAAATATTATCTGCCAACTTTCACATTTCACTATCGAACAAAAATCGATTTGAGTCGGAATTGGAATTCAATTGCCACCGCTGGAAATTTCGTTCGAAAGTGAAACACATAACTGCAAACTGTAAGTATGTGTTTTGTTTGTGCTTTTTTTCCAACAAATGCAAAAGCAGCTCTTAATTACTAACAAACAAAATAAATCTTTAAACCAATCGAAGGAAAAACAATAAATAAAGATGTATGTTTGTGCTGAAAAAGCCATTCGATATACTTACAGAGAAATTATAATTAAATACATTAGCCCAATTCACAATCTTATACAAATTGTCTTGAATTTTTGCAATAGCAAATTTTGGAGTATATTTTTACTCTACACTAACAAAATATAAAGAGATGCAATTGCAAAACCTTTGCAAAAATACAACACTTAAGACCCGTAGTATATTTACTATGCGAATGCAATACTGAATTGCAAACGGCTCTCAGAGCGAGAGAGAGTAAAAGCAGAAGAAGAAGTGCGAACTAAAATGTTTTAAATTTGATGAAAATAGGAAAATGAAAGCATGATAAAGAACTTGCATTGCAGCTTCTTCTGTTAAAGAGGCCACTAATTGTTTTTTATTTTAAAGCTTCGTTCGACTTGGAATTTGTATTGAAGTCAAAATTCATGCAGAAAACAATTTTCCTTTTGAGCAATCAGCTGTTAGTTTCATGTTTTGCAAGAAGTGTTGCAAACTAAACCGAAAAACCGCTCACAATTGATGGCAAAAATTTACTATTGCACAAGATTGTTAATTGGCCTATTCTAACGAGTTAAAATTAAATTAAAATTGTTATACAAAACATTTTTTTGCTGATTAAAAATTACAAAAAAAATTATACAAAACAAAAAAATGCAGACAATCGATCGAAATTGAAACCGATTTCTTGAAAGTAAAATTACAGCATTACAATTTCCATGAAAATTTCGATCGAAAGTTAAATTTTTAACATGGTTGCAATGAAATTGGTAAAATTAACATGTGTGCCAATAAATTAGTATGATATAATTTTTTTTATATCACTTTTCGAAGCACGCTAGAGACACTCTCGAACTTTGATGTAGAATATGGCGTAGCAGAAAGCGCGCAGAGTATTGCAAGCTGTAGAATTTAACAAAAAGGTTTGAGTGGAAACGAGTTTAAAAGGAACTGCAGAGCAAATGCTTATTGGACTAATCTAAAAATATGATGTTGTTAGATGTTGACTATATATAGATATTCCTACTCACAAAACAATAATACAAAACAGAAAGCATAAAATAGAGAGACCCTATCAACTCAGAACTATGATGGTAAGATATGAGAAATTCAAACAAAACAGTAGAGAAACAAATTTAATATATTCGACTTATTCGACTTATGAGAGAGAAAGAGAGAGAGGAGCGATAGATATATCTTAAATGCTAATATGTACCAAAATTGGTATGCGACAACGAAGAGACAGAATTAGAGTGAGTGTTTGTGCAATTTTCGACACTTGAAATAGAATTTTTCATTTGTTGTCATTGTTAATGTTGCAAAGCTTGTCTAAAAGAAATTTTACTTTATACTCTTACTCTTATATATATGTATGTATATATAAAAAACTGAATTCTTTTATGTTGCATTGCGTTTTCAAGATCATTCGAGATTGATTTGATTTGCTTTTGTATTATGCAAATATAAATCTAAAAATTAGTATAAATATGCGACATCGTTGTTGTAAAATCTTGATTTTTTGGTGTTGTTGTTGTTAATGTCGTGGCTGTAGTTGCTAACTTAACTAATCATTTCGCGATATTTCAATTTGTGCTTCGTCAGCATATCGGTGACAGTAACGAGCTTCTTAATCGACACAATGCTCGATAATTCTTGCAATTCCGGCAGATAGGAGACGCAAATATGATGCAGTGTGGCCAATTCCCGACCTGAAAGTAAGAGAGTAAAAGCATTATATGCTGCAATTGACATGTTTATGAAGCAACAGCAATGGCATCTTCAAATGCAAAAAAAAACAAAAGAGGCAAGGGGATATCGAAACTTAAATCGATGGAAATTTAAAAAGAAATATGCCTTTTTGAACTCAAAGCGATAGACTTAAAAGTCCTTCAACTGTCACAATAGTCACTAGTATGTGCTTCTCAGACAGAGCTCAGCTGAAGTTTTGCTCTCTCATAAAAGCTGCAATTTTTCAGTCAACTGACATGGTAACTATTTTTTGCCCAAGCTTCGCATTGCAGTTCCAACTCACCGGTGTCCTGTATGTTATGATTAGAGTTCTGCTCAACAAACATGCCGGGTGGCGGATTGGGATCGGTCACTAGTGACAGCTGATCGAGGAATACAATCATACGTTCTTTGTTCTTGAGTATAAAAGGATTGACAACTTCCATGTATTGCTCCTGCAAGCAAAATTTTTTAGTAAAAAAATGTATTGGATAAAACATTCACTCTCTTCCCCACCTTGCCGCCAAACTCGATGAGATTGGCCAAATTCTGCAAGCACTTTGCGACCATGATGAGCGAACGTGTGGCCGCCGTCGGTGGCGTCTCGCTGACCAAGCCGAATTGCCTGGGATTCAGCAGCGCCGGACAGAGCAATCGCAGGAAAATGAAACCGGACACAACACGCGTGCGTACCAGCCGCTCGGTGGGCCACTTGGCCACCACCGCCTTCTGCAGGCAGTTGCATATGTAGCGCACACTGCGCGGACAGGCCTCCGGCGAGGTAAATATAGAGTGTGTGACCTGGTCGAGTATCTGCAGCAGGAACTCCGCGTTCGAGCAAGCGTCGTCGTTCACGTCCATCTTTGTGGGATTCAGCTCGGCCGACTGCTTGCTGTCGAGTATGCGCTGTATAGTCTCCGAGACGGCCGACTGCAGAAAGCCGGTGCACTCGGTGCGCATGTACAAATCCATGAGTGTTGTGGCCAGTGAGGCACCACGGAACAGCGTGGTCGTTTCGTTCTCGCGCGCGATTTCCGCCTGGCATAGTATTCGTATCAGCTCCGTTTCGCGCTTCTCGAAGCGGAAGACGCGCAGCAGCGCCGTCGCCAATGGCACGCGATCGTTGTGGCAGAGCTCGGCCAGCGCCTTCACCGCGTACAGCTCGGGCTCGAGCAGCAGCTGCTGCAGCGGGCTGTACTCCTCGCAGGGCATGATCAGATCATCCAAGTAGCGCATACGCAGCCGCAACGATCCCCACTCGCCCATGGGCGTCATGCCGGCCAGTTGATACCACTCCTCCGTCTCCTGGCCGTTCTTCAGGCTGGCCAAATCAATCGTGAGCTCAGCCACTTCCGAGTCCTTGCCACGTTTGCCGCGCGACACAAGCGTTATGGTCAGGGAGACTACATCCGGCGGCACGTCACTGAAAAAGAAAGCAAAGAGAAAGAGAAGAGGAGATGTAAGGAAATTAGGGTTATAAGAAATTACTCTAGTTTGCGTTCAACTTACTCCAAAACGAATTCCTCCTCCCACACTGGATCGGGCGCGACCTTGACGCGCGTCTTGCCCACTTTCACTTGATTCAGCGAAATGCTACAGTACGGATGTGGCACCAATTTGAAGGGCAACCGATGCGCCTCCAGCACATGCAAATTCAAGCAGCGCAACTCACGCAAACGTGGCATTTTCTTCTGCGCACGACTCAGCTGCGAGCCGCACTGTTCCTTGAGCGCATTTATCCACTCTACATAGCTCTCCTGACTAGGCGCACACAAGTACGTTACAGTGGCCAAACATGGCAGCGCACGCTCGACTATTTGGAAACAATATGGCCGCTCCCAAAGCGAATCATGGCACTGATACAAATAGGCACACGACAAATCGATGAGGCCCTTCGGTTTAGTCTTTTTGGGATTGTCATAGAAGCAGAGATGCGTTTCGGAGACTTCGCTGATCAAGGCGAAATAGAGTTGCTTCCATTTGGTGGTCTTGTCGGATTTCTTATTCAAATGGCCATGATGTTTGATGCCCTTGATTTTCTTCAGACCGATTTGATCGCGACACTCGCGCAAGGTGGCGTAAATCTTTTCGGCTGCCTTCTCCACTACAAATTGTTGATTGAATTCCGGCTGGGAGCCGTTAACAACCTGAGCAAGAAAAAAAACAGAAAATAAAATTAGCAACAAAAATAAAATTTGTGACTAAAATGACGTGCTTTGCACTGCAGCACAAACTTACAGGATGACTTAGGGAATGACCTTCAACAATTTGCTCCTTGCGATACCGATTGATGACCGCATCCAAGCACTCAAAAGTGCGTCCACCCATTAGATAGCGCACACCTTTCTTCTCAATGCGAAAACGTTGAATCTGATTGTTGATGTGAAAGAAGAGCGAATAGTCGCCGGGTGAATTGTCACTGGGCCGCACCAGAAAGCTGCCAGGACCAGCTGCAACAAAATAGAGCATGCACATAATTATTAAACTTGCCACTTTAAGAAAGTATTACACTCATACGCACCTTTCACCAACATATCGACTGCTTCGTTCTTAGTGCAATTGGGATGGAACCATGGAAACACCGTATTCGGATCGATCGCCGCATCCAAATCGTCAACCAGTTCACGGAATATCATGCCCTGCTCCCCGGTGCGATGTGCCGTCACCCAAAGCCAGCCGTCGCCCATGTCATTGTGCAAGAAGAAGATGTCACCCTTCTGGAAGCTCAACTCATCCGTGTCGGGCATTTTCGTGTACGGCAATATGGCGACGACGCGTTTCTTATCATTCACAGGCTCCGGCGGCGCGACAGGTATGACGAGACGCTCGCGCTTCAGCAAATCGCTGCATGAGGTGTAATAGCCGACGAGATCGCTCAGCGAGATGAATTGACGGCCGCCAATGTAAAAGTCACCACAGACGGCAGTGATGCTAAAAGCGCACGAAAGCGGTGGACGATGGAGAGAGAGCGGAGATATTAGCAAAAGATTACATGTAGCTATTAGCTAAATAGAAGTTAGTGTTGCCAGATTACTGATAGCCACAAAACGTTTTTAAAAACGGAAAAAAGGATTCTTCGAAGGACAGAAGTGATTTCTTTACGTTTTTCCCTTTTAATAGAAAATGACTGGAAATGTTATGCAAAATAAAATAATAAAAGCAAATATGTCAACATCTGGCAACACTGTATACCGTATAGCGCAATATTTTAATATTTTCTTCCTGAACTCACCGAAAGTGATTAATGCCCGTGCGTCCCATGTAGCTTAGCACATACGAGCCGGGCTTGCGATCGCTCTCGCGAACTGAAAAAAAAGTTGTTAATAATCGTGATTATGGCAAATGAGCATTACTTTATAATTCACATACACTTAACATTAGAAAAATAAGCGAATAATTCTCAAAACCGCAAATTCACAAGTAAAATTCCAGAAATGTACAATAATGAATAATGCAAGGAATAGCATCATAAATAAAAATAAAATTTGATTCATAAAATGTTTGCATATAAAATGAAATCTCTCCAAGCCTCAGTCGCAGATACAATAGAAGTTGAGTATGAGTAAATTATCAAATATTTATAGATTTCTAGTATAAGCATGAAAAAACAAGTTTTGGAACAGTGGCCGCAGCTGAAAATAATTACAGTGCCACACAAAAGTATTCGGAGTTTTATTTTCACAGAAAGAAGCTCTGAATTGAAAATCAAGTGTATACTTTAGTTAAAAGGTAAGCTTAATCAGAGCTCTTGTGCATTATAGAAAATGTATGAACTCAACTCTGTAAAATTTTAATTCTGAATACTTTACTTATACAAAAAGTATATAGATATGTACGTATCGTGGTATATACATACATAGATATGTTATGAGAATGCCAGCATGTTCAGGCGACCGACAGAAGTGTACAAATTCAAGAAAGAAATGCAAGAAATGCGATTATCAGGCGACCCTTGTCGTTGCCGATAGTTGAGACTGATAGCAAGGCAGAGCAGCCAGTGTCGCGTAATTCAAACTGTGACATTTCTGCGAATTCATTTCATGCATTCATTCATTCGGAACGGTGTGAGTAGTAATGAGAAGTGAAACTAAAAAGCAAGACAGCTGGCCCTACGAAAGCTTCTTTCGAGGCTTAGCAATTGTGATTTTCCATGCATAGTAATCAGAACGAAAAGGCAGTTCAGTGTCACACAAAGTAAAATTATCTTTTGCTTTCGTTGGGCCGAAAAAGCCAGCGGGTTTTTTGAAGACTTCTAACCCGTATTGTAGATACATGAAATGAGATCTCTCCAATTTATAGGTAATTACCATTATTTACCCGAAGAAGAAAATAAGAACACATCTTGTGCCACCGTGATGTGCTAGTAAGGAATAGACTTCGTTATCTATAAATGCAGAATATTGCGGACAGACCCCAAAGCAAACAGCTTCAAACCTTTTGAAAATACGCATCCATTAAAATCTATAGGCCTTTCAGTCCGCGGTGACTAGAAAGCTGGATACCTACTCCAAAAACAATATATTGGGTCATATAAAACGTTTCTGTGGTTTTTCCTTAAAAGATGATGTTGGTACTCACAAATTTGGCAGAACTATTCCGACAATGTCAAACGAACACATGTTTGAAAGGTGGTTAGTTATGTAATTCGTCGCTAGTGTAAAAAGTTATATTGATGTGAAAATGAGTGATATATCTGAAGAAATCTCTTAATCTTCTTTGATGACTCGGAACAAATAAACGAAACTTGGTGGAGAAGTTTTATTGTATCCACCGCCTGGACCTTGCACCGTCTGACTATCATTTGTTTCGGTCACTGCAAAACTCTCTTAATGGTAAAAATATTACCATTGATGAGCCGCTGAAAATCACTTGATCAAGTTTTTCGCTGATTCTACACCGATGGAATTATGAAGCTACCCGAAAAATGGCAAAAGATCATTAATAATAATGGCCAATATGTATATACCTACTACTTGATTAAAATTGATTTTCAATAAAGAAAATTTTTGTTAAAAAATGTAGCGAAAAACACGGATACTTTTTATATGACCCAAAAATCTGCTATTAGCCATTATCTCTAACGAATTGGTTCATACGGCATTGCTTCTTTACATTGCCAATTTTATTTGGATTTTCTAACTTGAAACACGAAAGCCAAGGAACAGTTTGTTGGACAGTTTATTATTGAATGAAAACTTGCACTGAACTGTATAATCGAAGAGAATAACGGACTGACCGACAGACAGACAAGTTTATTTCTTTGTTTATGAAAGCTGCCGGTTTTCATTTTTTTGCAATTTTCCTCTGAGAGAAATTCGGTTTGTAAAAAAATGCCATGCAATTTTTTCTGAGATAAATTGAGAGACAGCAAATTGAAATGAATTTCTTGTACTGAAAATTTGCACAAGCAGACCGGGGTCTATGATCGTTTGCAGTTGCAAAATGTTTGTTGCCCAAGGTGAAGAGCAACCTGGTGCTATTCACTTCACTTCAATGGAAATGCTCATGCAGAAAATAGTAAAAACATGCAACCTAAGAATACATTTGCACAACTACAAACCAATAATAATAATGCAATAATAATAATTCTTAGGAATTAACCATTTGTCATATGCAAACTTCAACACTTACCCAAATAACTGCCCAATTTGCCGCTACCGCGTAAACGCGACTCCGCTGAATATCGGTCGAGGCGTCCATGATACCATTCGCTTTCCGGTGGCGCTATAATGGCGGGTCGTTCGCCTGTGCCGTGGCGTAACCAATGCCAAAGCCAAAACAGCGCATCACGTAGCGAGAGCGTAGACGATCGTAGGGAAAGGGCAATAGCCGAGAGAGTATAGAAGAAATTTAAGTATATGAACAAGCTGATAACAGCGGCAATGGCGAATGTGGCAACCACAAATAATAGATTTGTTGCCATAATGCACGAAATAATTGCGGAAGGAAAATTTTGCAATGTTTCAAGTTTTCAAGAATGTCAAAATGTTATTATATATATTCTCATAGTACATATAAAATTACACATTTATATTTAAAGGTTTTTGCAAATTTTTATTTTGCGTGTTACAATTTATTCCCACAGCACAGCCAGCACACACTAAATTTTTGACAAAGCGTGCGTTTAAAAACGCGTCTGTAAGAAAAGTCGCGTGTGAGTTGAAAATCGCTTCTTCAAAAATATCACCAAATCTCCATTTTCTTTAAGTATGTGTTTAAAAACGCGTCTTTTACTTCACGTAATTACCTAATTTTGCTCTTTTGTACTTTTTCTATTCTGCACGTTTTTTTTTCATATTTTTTTCGAAGTACCTACATATCGCAAAAGTAAAAACGCGCTTCGTTTTTATAGAGTGCGTTTAAAAACGCGCCAGTGTAAACCAAATCGCGTGTATGAAATGCGAACGCTTTTAAACGCCAAACAAAAGTTCTTCTTTTTTAATTCCATCATTTTTTTAATTGTTACATCACTTCTTTGCTGATTACACTAATTTTGAACGTTTTGCTTGTGCGGAAAATCATTGACTGCTTTCAACTGCTAAAAAAAAGGCGAATAACGAATGTCGACACGATGCGATAATGGCGTTGAGTATGCGCCCGTGTGTGTGCGTTTGTTTGTTGCTGTTTTCATTTTTGTTATCTACACGCCGCACAGCTGATTATGAATCAGCAAGCGAGAAATGAATGGCATGTGCGAATATACACAGTTACCAAGAATAACGCATCAAAAGAGAAAGAGGTAGCGCAAAAAAATTGGGGTCAATTCCTACAAAAAAATAATAAACCAAATAATTTGTTGATGCCGCCAATTCGGCAATGGTGAACGCGTTTGTGCGCTATCGCCCACGTCGAGATTCCGAAGCAGAAAGGCCGACTGGCAAGTGCTTGCGTCACGAAGGTCTGACTTGCAAGGTGAAGAAGTGACGCACAGATCGACGTCGCCGCTTACCTTGCTCAGCTATTGAGAGCCGAGCTTAAATATTGCATGATATTTTGATATAATGAAAACAAGAATAGTTGAAGGAAACAAATTTTAAATTTACTATGTACCAATTTATACACGGCAAGTTTTCTTCGAGCCGAATCGAGCTCGTTGGGAAGGCAGGAAAAAGGAGGTGAGACTTTCTAGTACTGGAATCGCTAACTACTGTAGTGTTTCCCGCCGGATTGACTCTCGTTTATGTGGTGTTCCCGCTTAACTGAAACAAAGACTCGGTAAACAAAACATATAGTATACATAATTTGTGTTCTCTAAAAGAAATATACACGCAAATTTCTCTGTTTGAGCGCGCAGAATAAAAGCATCTAAAAATTATAATGTAACATTATTAGTACAACATTTGTAATAATCATTGTTTGGTAACATTGTTCAGAAACTGACAATCATACGACGAATGACTTTCAAAATATCTAACTGCAAAACATTAAGAACTTTGTGATGTTCCTTTTTCTTTCTGAATGGACAAATTTTGTGATTGCAGAAAAAATTTAAGCGGCATTTCTGTAATTGCACAAAATGTTCAAACCAAAAATCGTGCAACTTTTCAAGTTCAATTAACCGGGGATTACTGTAGCATATTGCGATAACTTTATATTCTGAGCATCAAGAAACACAAGGAGTTCACTTTCGAAAAAATGGTTTACAGTAATACCTCACTTTGCGACGTTTCGCATTGCGTCGAAAAAAATTGGCAAATCAATTTTCGTCATTTCACATCACATTGTAAAATTCTTAAGTTTTAATTTTCTGTATTAATAAATAAATTTATTAGAAACTGGAAATTGCTTTGTTTTTGATCAAATAACCTTTGGATTTAGCATTGGGACGTATTCATCTTCATTATTTTAGCACACCTCACTACAATTCGAATTGCGACGAATTTTTTGGGAACCAATTAACGTCGCAGTGAGGTATTACTGTATTTCAGTTGCGGATAGTTTTTCTATTGGATACTTTTGTTATTTCTTATTGCATTTCCGAAATTTAAACTTTGAAGCACTAATTTTTAAAAATGTAACACCATTTTAATTCGTTTATATTAAACAGTGCTTTAGTCTTAGATAAAGGTTCTGCCGAACTTGCCGCCTTGCAAAAATTTGGATAACTTCAAAACAATTTAATTAAAACTTACAACAATAGGAGCGCAACTTTAATACAGCTTCATTCGCGTAGGTATGCTGCTGCTGCTCTGACATGTCTGGGAATTCCATGCACATAGAATTGATTCACAACACACAAAGGCACCAAAGCGACAGCAACAGCAGAAACAACCATCAGCCAGAGCTAGGAAAAGTTGCTCATGCACAACTCATCTTTCAAGATGATGAAAAACGCAAACTCTGCAATCAATCAACGCTTTCGATTTCAATATCAATTGAGTTGAAGTGCGCGCGAGCTGTTAGTGTAGGTGCTCAACTTTATTTCACTAGTTTCACAGTTACTTTTGTTTTTGGTTTTTTTCTAACACGAGTTAATGGGCGATTTCGCAATTTTAATTTTTTTGAAAATGGCAAGTACGTCCAGTTGGCAAATCCCGCTCTGCACGTACGCCTCTTGGAACACAAACCTGTGCATGCCCGCGCAGTGCAAATTTATTAATAAAATAGTATTTTCTTAAAGTGAAGCGCACAAGGCTCAAGCTGCCGCAACGTAAGCGCTGCGATACAGCGCGATAACAAGCGAACGAATGCAGTGCGTCGTCGTCTGCGCTCTCCGTGGCTCCAGCGAGAAAATACGGCGGACCAACACCAACAAAGTCCAGAGCAAAGATTGATTTCGTTAAATGACAATGACAACAAAGAAAGGTTCGTCGTCTGCTCCGACGACGGAGACGTACGTAGACACGACAGCTCTGATTTGGAAATCGAGAATATGGGGGCTATAAGTACTCGTATATGAGAGATTGTGAAAGCCGAAGAGGGAGGCACAACGACCGTACAATCAGCAGCAAAAATTCTAAACATCAGATAAATGTACGAGCAACCGCAAAAAGCACGAATATGCCTAACAAAACAAACAAGCAAAAGCCGAAAAGTCAAAAAGCAGCGCAGATAGAACATAATAAATAGTAGCGATTGTAAAAAATACGAGATACGTGCACAGTCTGGCAGTTATAGTGACTAAGTGACGTATGCCCAGAGTTGAATTACATTTCACGGATTTCTATTGCAATGCAATGGAATGCATAGAAATGCTTCCGTAAGTGAAGGGAAGATAGCACTTAAGCCATTTTGTGCCGCTACCAAAACACCTTCGAATTTAGAAAAAAAAGAATGTCTTAAAGAATCGCTTTTTACAGCTTAACTACAGCTTTATAGAAAATAAAATAAATTAAATTATTTCTGGCTTCGTTCCAGAGTTAGGCTATCTGGAAATTTCAGCAGACGAATTCAAGGTTCTGTGTTTTGTAGGCAAAATGATCAGGATGTGCAATGAATGCTATAATTCGAATTGGATGCATTAATCCCATACAACTATTTTAATAGCATATAAAATTGACCATGTTGAACTCGGCTATAGAATAAAATTATATAAAAAAAAACTTTTTAAAAATAAGCTTTAATTTATTTAATGTACTAAAAAGTAGAAAATAAATTGTTTTTAAGTCACCTGTATCTTACTATCCATAAAAGCTTGGGGCGCTCATGTGTTCAATATTTGTCAACCAGTTACCACAATATTTTATTTAAATAATTTTTTGCAAATAGATTCTAGTAATAAAAGATATTTTGAATATGGATATTGAGCGCACAAGCTTTTATTAATAGTAAGATACAGGTGACTTGGAAACAATTTATTTTCTACTTTTTAGTACATTAAATAAATTAAAGCTTATTTTTAAAAATTTTTTTTATATAATTTTATTTTCTACTTTTTAGTCTTCCGTAAATTCAATTTTAGAGCTCTGAAATTTTTCACAAAAAGAATTTAAAACTTGCAGAGCAGTACACAATATTTAGGGTATTCACAGCGTCTCCTATCGTCATATCCTCAATTTAACAAATAATACGGCTGTGATCGACCCTAATATTCGTGGCATATTTGTGACGCGATGAGTTGTTGTTGTTTTGCCTGCAAGGCGCGGCGAGTAAGTTCCTATCGTTTTTCATTGATGTGTGGTGTACCTATAATTATAAACTGAAGCCCAAGTGTGTAGTTGCTTGAAAAGTGCCACGCCCCCTGTCCTACGCCCATAACATTTTACCAGTGGGACGAAGCATCCAAGAGGGGCCTGTATACGGAATTTCAATGCTGCACGACCTTTAGTTCCAAAGCTATTCTATATAAACGAATTTGTTTGTATGGGCGGTGCCACGCCCCCGTATCCAGTGTCCGCCTTATTTTCTCAGTAGAAGGATATGGATATGCAGTAAGTTCCTACCGAGTTTCATTGATGTGTGATGTGTAGTTCTAAAGATATACACAAATCTGGAGTTGATAAAAAAGTGCCACGCCCCTTATCCTACGCCCATAAAATTTTACCAGTGGGACGACACATCCAAGAGGCGACTGCATACGAAATTTCAATGCTGCACGACCTTTAGTTCCAAAGCTAATCGAGATCAAAAATTTTGTTTGTATGGGCGGTGCCACGCCCCTTATCCTACGCCCATAAAATTTTACCAGTGGGACGACACATCCAAGAGGCGACTGCATACGAAATTTCAATGCTGCACGGCCTTTAGTTCCAAAGCTATAAAGTTTTTATAAACTAAACATTAGATAGCCTAAGTCGACTTAGCCTCCCGAAGATGAACAACATTTCGAAAAATGTAAATGCCATAAATTATAAAGATGATCAGTTAGCAAAGTGGTTTTTTAATTAAAGGAAATATGTATATCTTTTTAGCTGAAAAAAGACAATAAGTTACGCATAACTTTTTAATAAACATAATCGTGATGAAGGTGTCATTTCAGCAAAATAATGCTAGATTTCCAAATTCAATTAGATGTTAGATTGAAATTGTTTAATGCGCTTTTGCATGCTTCGAATCACAAATGGATTCACAATAAACAGAAGAGAGATGAACACTGGAAAGCAGCAATCATAAGAATTGAATTTGGTAAAGTGACAAAAAGAAAAGTTACCAAAACAAATTCTACACATGTTCGTATTATATTACACAAAAAGCTGAGCAAATATGTACATAAATGCATCCAGCATGTTAATCCCCGTAAATCAGCTGGCAACACGCTTCACAAATACGAGTACATACACGTATTTGCTCAAAGCTGGAGTAGAATAAAAAACATGAGTAAAGTGACGTTCCCAATTTACTTTAAATTTTTGCATGGCTCAGTGAAAAAGTGGAAAAGTGTGCTGCCTGAAATCAAAAGGGATCTGAATGGTTTGATGCTTGACCAAACGATTTTATTTAACAAAACGAAAAGCGTTTGCTGCCGTTCTCTTGTATCATATCAACATGCATTGTAATAACTTATTAAAATTCGATTCCAGATTCATGAATATGCTAGAGTTCATAGGAATTTCGACCTGAGTCCCAACATTGCTGATCCCAATTCCGTATCATAATTCACACTCGAAATTTGGAAAATTTATTAAAAAAATATAAACTTTTAGTATTCATATCGAAGTTTACAACTCTGCTTCGATGAGCCTAAAACAGTAGAGAATAAATGTGGACACGGTTTTTGCACTGTGTAAGTGTGGTGAAATTTTTTTGACAGCTTTCTAAACAGTGCGAGTGCAAGTGAAGTTTGCGTGCCTTTCGAACCAGTATTAAATGTCTAAACATTTGTTCGAGTAAATAATAGAAAGTCACTAAAATTTAGATGAATACCAAAAATAAATTTTATATAAACTGATTTTAAAAAGATTGTATGACAACAGAACAAATGCTAGTTCGGACTACTGCACTTGATGCTGCTAGCGTATAAACATTTTGCTCCACACTGTAGTTGGCTGGTTTTTTTTTTTTTGTTACGTTGCGCTGTTGTTGTCATGCTTATACTATAATGTGCCAATGTGCGTAATAAAATCTGAGTATAAAAATTGCAAAAATTAAAAAGCTTATCCGAAAAGTGCATTTGGCTGCATTTTTAAATGACACTTAAATATCTTCGTAAGTGAATGAGATGCAATCTTAAACTGTACAAATCTAAATACACGACACTCGAGTATCTTCTTAAGTGAAGTAATTCTAACTACATGACACTTAAGTATCTTTGTAAGTGAATAAGATACAATCTAACACTGTACAAAATGATTAAGACTCACAAACCATCCTCCTCTCAATGACTGCGAATTTAATCAGTAATAAAAACATTACATATAGAAATAATGAGGCAGCTTTAAGTACTTCGATTTTAATCTAAAGAACATCTACATCTTTTGTTTAATTTGCCGTACTGTAGGGGTATTCAACTTAAGTCGCGAGGTCAATGCCACTTGCGCTTCATTCCTTATGGAATGGGCAAGATGTGGTGGTCAACAGATGCACTTTAAAATGTAACACTTCATTTATCAATAAAAAATTATACTATTATGGCACTTTTAATAGATAACACATAGGAGTCGAAGCAGTCAACAAGCTAATGGCAGCAACTGAGTAAAAGAGTAGGAAAAAAGAGAGTTCTGCGAGATACGGAATATTGTAAATGGCAAAGCAATGCAAGAGAGAAAAGCAGAATTTCAAAATCGTTCACAAATAAGTCAAACGAGATGTATCCTCATAAATCGCAGAACATATAAGAAAGAATTTTCACATAGCAAAAACTCGCCTGATTATCGAACTCACTTTCAAACTTCAATCTTGAAAAATGTAATCTAGGACCACTGCAAAATGATAAATTTAAATTATCAGTAAGGAAATATTTACAACTTTGAAGTATTACGTGTCATAAGGGGCCAGTACTTCTTTTGAACTCTAAATAAAGTAAAAGGCTAAAAGGCATTTCAGGCCACGCTGACTAGAAGACTGGACCTCTACTCCAAATAATACAGAAATTAATTGTTTGGCGCAACAGCCCGTGTGAGCTTAGGCCCAGCATTCTCGCGTTAACTTGTTATATATTTTTCACAACCTAACGGGACCTACAAATAATTGTACCCGAACGGGTTGAGAAGCTTTTCGTGTCAATTCTTCGCGAGAAGTAGCGCCGTGCAAAGAAACAACAGCAAATTTTCTTTTATTAGATGGTATTGAGACCGGCCTAGAACCAAGGTCTCCCGCATCAGCGACCAAGCACTTGTCCACTGAGTCACCTTTTGTTTTTTTTTGCTTTCCTGGAAAATTTGCGGGGCGCCTGGAGAGACCTGATGCGTGAAGCCGAAACCTGCAATAGGTTGTAATGGCTATATAAGTAAGTATAAGAGAGTAAGTATAATTTCGTTTGAAAAGACATGCCGCTCACTATATAAGCTGTAAATATGCTCATAATAGTTTCAGCAGAGTCTGCCCACTATGTGAACAGTGAAATGAATATGCTTATACTTCGGTTGTTTCAGTTTTGCCGATTGATGATTTTGGATAAGGATATACTTCTCCTAATATTATCTTCAACTTTCTCAGTAATGAGCATAGTACCTATATCGCTCAAACTTTGTTACCAGATGTAGGGTATTGCTCTGTCGGGCCAACCCGATCCATGCTCCCTTATTTGTTGTACTATTGTACTCTTGTGTGTATTTTATTGACGACGACGGTAGCGTTGGTGATATGCTGACCGAGTACCAGAGGCGAAAACAGAAACCGAGTCGACAGCCAGAGACGCATAGAGGCCGCATATGGTTTTCTTTACATAGTTATGTTTATTTGACTCCTTCTTATCAGTGCGACAACAAGAAACAAAAAAGGCAACGAAGCCAAAAACAGCCGACGGCAGTAGAGAAGGAAAATTGCAACTGTGACCAGCTTACGAGCGTTATAGCTAGCCGAAAGATAAGCTAAAGTGTAAATTTTAATAAATGCAATACACAATTTTTCTTTAATATGCTTTAAAAGGTTGACCAAATAAAGTCAGCATGTAAAATCAAAACAATGAAACAAACGGAATAAAAGGTTTACAGAACTGCCATTTTTGAGTGGGCGAGCGCACAATGAAGGCTGCCCAGCACGAGAAGTGGGGAAGGAAGCTATGGCCATATAAAGTAAGCCAAAGAAACGTTGCGACGGTGCGTGCTTTATTTGAGGAAGCATTTAGTGGGAAATTATATTCCGTCCGCCGTTTGCTTCTTTTTGTTTTTGTTTTGTTGTTTTCACACGCTATTCAGAAGCGAGTGGGGCTTATACTTCCGTACATCCGATCTGATGTTGGTTACATTCAGACTAGCGAGTGCAGCTAAGCAGGTGTGAAAGACTAGGCATGATATGTGAATGAAATTGTATCTCTTATCTTGTCAATTCGGCTCATCTGTCTGATTGTATGTCTCTAGTTTAATTTTTCTGGCTGTCTGTTTTGTATGAGCACACTGCCGAAGCACCTGTATTTGATTCTAGCATATAGATGAATTGAACGCGCTGAACCTTACCCCTAAGGGGAAGGTGTATTAACCGTTATTAAAATAGAAGCAAATTTTTCTGGGTAATCCAAATCCGCAGCAAAAAATTCGGTTTCGCACATAGAATAAAAAGAACCCAGAACCCAAAAGAGCCCAGCTCATATGGCTTCAATCCGATAACGTTTTAGGTAGTTCATCCTGTATAGCTTTTTTCATTATAACGCACAAGTAAGTCGTTCTTTACCCACTGCACAGACGACGTTGTGCGTCGGACTGCATTTGCGAGCTGCCATCGTTTGCAGTCACCGCGCATATGAGTCACCAGGAACGCAACTTCCCTGCCTCGCCCCATGTCGAGCCTTCCGTCGCTTTGTCTTGCTGTTGTTGCAACTGTTCCTTTGCTTCGGCACTCTGGTGGAATATGGCAGCAACTGGAGAGAAAAGCATCTGACGCGGTCCAATTGGCAGCATGCCTCACACTCGCCAGCCAAGCGGCTTGTTCGTCAACGTTTCGATGTTGCCTTTTCGTCTATCAGCCGAGCTGCCGTCTTGCTAATTTTTAAGTGTTTTTCAGTTTTCTACTTTTTCACATTTCCCATATGTATCTGCATCTTTTAATAGCGCTCGCAACATACACACAAACATACATATGGCTTAGTTCTGCTGGCAGTTAGTCACTTCAAGCGTCTTGGCCAAGATTAATCATGCTGCGATCGTTTGTTTTGTAGCATTTTTGGAACAGGTTTTTTTCGGTTTTGTTTGTTTTTTGAAATATTTTATATAAACTGCTTTTTACTCTCTTCAGGCTTACCTAATTTTTCAACAGACAACAACAAGAGCAACAAAATTTAATTGCCAACTAAACGCTTTCCGTTGTAAATAAAACGGTCTCCAAATACAGCGGAAATTATTAATTTTAAACAGTTTGCTGTTGATGCTATTTTATAAGCTTTATATTAGGTTCAAATCAGGTATGTACATATGTTTGTATGTCGTCAAATCTAGTAATCAATTTTTCACCCACTTCCCGACTACTTAGAGATCTGAAACTTTGCATACATGCCTAATCTAGAGCCCAATTCATGAATCAATAAATTTTATGGGCGTAGGATAAGGGGCGTGGCACTTTTTTATCAACTCCAGATTTGTGTATAACTTTAGAACTACACATCACACATCAATGAAACTCGGTAGGAACTTACTACATATCCATATCCTTCTACTGAGAAAATAAGTGGGGCACTGGATAAGGGGGCGTGGCACCCCCCATACAAACAAAATTTTTGATCTCGATTATCTTTGGAACTAAAGGTCGTGCAGCATTGAAATTTCGTATGCAGTCGCCTCTTGGATGTGTCGTCCCACTGGTAAAATGTTATGGGCGTAGGATAAGGGGCGTGGCACTTTTTTTATCAACTCCAGATTTGCGTATAACTTTAGAACTACAAATCACACATCAATTAAACTCGGTAGGAACTTACTACATATCCATATCCTTCTACTGAGAAAATAAGACGGGCACTGGATAAGGGGGCGTGGCACCGCCCATACAAACAAAATCGTTTATATAGAATAGCTTTTGAACTAAAGGTCGTGCATCATTGAAATTCCGTATACAGGCCCCTCTTGGATGCTTCGTCCCACTGGTAAAATTTTATGGGCGTAGGACAAGGGGCACTTTTCACGCAACTACACACTTGGGCTTCAGTTTATAATTATATGTACACCACACATCAATGAAACACGATAGGAACTTACTCGCCGCGCCTTGCAAGCAAAACAACAACAACTCATCGCGCCACAAATATGCCACGAATATTAGGGTCGATCACAGCCGTATTATTTGTTAAATTGAGGATATGACGATAGGAGACGCTGTGAATACCCTAAATATTGTGTACTGCTCTGCAAGTTTTAAATTCTTTTTGCGAAAAATTTTAGAGCTCTAAAATTTAATTTATGGAAGACTTAAAAGTAGAAAATAAAATTATATAAAAAAAAACTTTTTAAAAATAAGCTTTAATTTATTTAATGTACTAAAAAGTAGAAAATAAATTGTTTCCAAGTCACCTGTATCTTACTATTAATAAAAGCTTGTGCGCTCAAAACCTATATTCACACGTATCTTTCATTACTAGAATCTATTTACAAAAAATAAATTAAATAAAATATTGTATCAATTGGTTGACAAATTTTGAACAAATGAGCGCCCCAAGCTTTTAATAATAGTAAGATACAGGTGACTTGGAAACAATTTATTTTCTACTTTTTAGTACATTAAATAAATTAAAGCTTATTTTTAAAAAGTTTTTTTTTATATAATTTTATTTCTTGTAGTTCTGTCTGCGTTGTACTTTATTAAAATGCATAAAGAAGACAGCGTTTAAATCTTAGTCAGTATTAGCTGGCAGTGTTAATTGCCGTCCAAATGGTTTTAGCTTGTAGCAATTAAATAGGAAAAATAAATATATTCGTAAATTATGCATACAGCACATTTTAAGCATGACAAAACTTATTATTTGCGTTTTATTTAAAGAAATTTGCAATATCTAAGAGGAACGCATCACTTTGTGAGTGAGTGTATATCAACTTCCTTGTCAAAAGCATATACATAGTACATAAGCTGTATACTGTATGATTAACTTTCGGCATGAGTGGCTGCAACATCATCTCGTCGATAAAAGATTTCGCTTGTATGCCAATATAGACGTCATTATGATGAACAACGTGTTAAAAAACTATCGAATTGTCGGTACATATTAAGCAAATATTGAAACGATGGTTGTTCATTTGCTGGATATTGAACGAGTGTGGTCCATGATAATGGCTGGAAAAAACTTCAACCATACTAAATCAATAAATTGTAAGTGCCTTATCAGCCAACCACATTCATATAGTGAACTTTTGATGTCAGCACAAGAACTGGACTGTTCTCAAGTTGCGATTTTTCATGGAGACACGAATGTCTCTTGAGCTGGAGTACAACTTTTCGCAGTACATGCTTTATATATGTACATACAGATTTATAACAAAACTGAGCTCGACATTTTCTTGAAAACTTCTTCATTGCAAAATGATGACACTTTAAAGATGGTTTAGTACTTTTAAAAAACTTTCGGAAATAATAAAAGTTAACTCACCATTTAACAAATTCAAGCCATCGAACTCATCTTGATCCAATTCCTGCGCCAAATCGCCCAGGTCAATGCCACCGGCGGCCATCATAGCACCAAGGCCCAAGGCAGCTAAATTACAATCATCCGAACCGCCTGATGGTGGGCCAAGTTTCTCCTTTTGCAAGACCGCATCCAAACTAGCCAAACGTATTAGATCTGCCATTATTTAAAGTTGAATTGAATTTTGTTGTAATTCGTTTTTTTATGTTGCGATCGATTACGTTTGTGTTGTTGTTTTTATTGATGTTGTTGTTGTTTATAAGCAGGGCGCAAAGGAATAAAATTGATTATAAAATAAGCACACCAAGAAAAAAAAAGAAGTAGGAATTTTTAGAAATTTGTATGTTCAGTTTATGGTCGCACTAATGCACAAAAGCAAGCACACAAACACACGCACAGTCAGTCAGCAAGCTGACACCGAAAAGTGGGCACGGCTGACTGAGAGTATACTTTTTTGGCACGCGTCGGCAGTGATTTATGTTAATGGCGCGGGCCACTGCCAAAAACGTTGGCGGCGTTAGGCAGAGTGGAATGACCACAAACGCGAGCGCTCACTGGCGGCCGACACTAGCAGATGGCGGATGGTGAGGGTGGCCGGCGGCTTGTGGCAGCAGACGCTAGCGCGCTGAGCTCAGGCGGTAATGATGACGTGCAAGCAAGGATGACGTTATAGCAGTGAGCGGAGGCGGAGTGGGATGGCAATGATGATGACAATGAGGAGAGTGCCGCGACGATGACGCTGCACAGACGGCGGTGAGGAGCTGCGGCACGCGACACACGTATAAAGCACCAAGCACGAAGGGCGGCGCGCACGTTAATGGCCGAATTATTTCGGTTAAACTGTGAAAGAGCGACAAAAAAGAAACAAGCAGAGAAAGCGTGAGTGTGTGATTGGCTGACGGACAACGCGAAATTGAGAGAAAGGAAGAGCATGTGGGAAATTTATAATAAATAAAAGTGTAGTACAAAAAAGCAATCAATGAATGAAATGGCAATTAAATGAAAATACTCAGATACATTCAAAGAAAAAGCTATAAAATACGAATGCAATCAAATGTAAAAACAGAGCAAGGCAAGTGCAATTGACGGGAAGGAAAGCATAACAGAGAAAACGGAAGAAAAAATAGACAATAGAAGGAAAAAACAAGTCGAAAATTTAAAGAGGAAGTTTCAGGAGACAAAAAAATACAAAGAAGGAGAAGAATGAAATAATGCAAAATAAATTAATTAAGGAGAAAATATAAGAAGAAAGATTAAACGACAGTGGAATAACGAAAAAGGTAACAATTATATAGAAAAAGAACGGAAACGAAGGAAACGAGTAGGAAAAAGAAAAGAATTTCTTATTCTATAAAGTGGCATACAAAGTTATGAGAATAAAAGAAAAGTCAAAGCGACAAAGAAATACAATTAAATTTAAATAAGGAGAGAAAATCTCAAAGAAAAAGCAAGGAACGAAAGAAAATAAACAAATATAGAAAATAAGAAGTCTAAAGAGAACAAGTAAGGAAGCAATCAGTCGGGTTTCACCGACAGAGTAATACCCTACACCATGTTCCCAAGTGGGGTGATAATTCACTGAAATTGTGGGCGTATTTGATTTACAACCTACATAGTGGGCGGACCACGCCCATTTTTAGCAGACTACAAGATATACCTAATAGGACTATACATGCCAAATATTGATGCTCTGACAGGTATACACCAGATGTTATCGGCATATTTATTTTACTGCCCCCATGGTGGGCGGACCACGCCCATTTCTGGAGAATTAAAAGGTATTCCTACCAGGAACGAAGTAACCAAATCTGGACGCTCTGGTGTATATATTATGGAAGTTAAGAGGATTTTTCGTTTATCGCCTATATAGTGGGCGGACCACGCCCATTTTCTTGTATCGTATCTATGACGTACATATCAACTTGGGAACCGAATTTCATTCATTTATATTCGTAACTAGTCAATTGGGAGCCATTTTACCGGTACAATTTTACCGCCTATATAGTGGGCGGACCACGCCCATTTTTCCGTATGACATAGATGACCGACCCTTTAACTTGAATACCAAGTATTATCCTTTTGAATGAGTAATTAGACAAATTATAGCAATTTAATCGAAAAAAACCCGAGGTAGTGGGACTTACAGGCCCATTGGGGGCGTGTCCTTCAACCGATTTCAAAACTTTTAACACTTTACTTAACCCGAGGTTCACTGTGACTGTGTACCAAATTTGGTCGAAATCGGACAACTCCTTCTTTCTTTTTTTTCCGGACATGCAGACAGACGGACAGACAGACAGACGGACAGACGGACAGACAGGCGGACAGACGGACAACCGGAAATCAAAAGAGAAAGTGATTCTGATCATTTCTATATACTTATGTATGTCTATACCTAGGACCGCTCCTTTAATGCGTTACAATTTTCGCACAAAATTATTATACCCTATTACCATAGGTGTAGGGTATAAAAAGAAAAATGAAACGAGAAGGAAAGTATGTAAAGGGAAGGGAGACGGAAAGAATAAAAGGGATAACAAGGCAGAAGAAAAAGGCTTTGGTAGAAAAGAATAAGTGTAAAAAAAACTATGACGAAAGAAAGAAAATCATGGCACCACAAAATAGAAAAACGGGAATGGGAAGTGAAAAATCGAATAGTCAAGAGGAAGAGATGAGAGTGAATAGAATTTAAAAAAATTATAAAAAGGCATATCTTAAACCTATTTAGTAGATTCCATATTTTGGGATGAATCTGCTGGTTTTTAACATCAATGGACAAAAAGTGAACTTCAGAATGAAAGATAGGCTGGCAAATGGTCACGCAAATTGACGAAAGCCATAAAAAACGCAGATGTAAGTACACAGAAAGTAACACAGATGAAGATTCAAAAAGTTTCAGAGAAAATAAGAAATGACAAAGAGACGCAGGCGGAAATAGTGAAGTGAATGAGTGCATGGATAAAGACATAAATTAATGAGTTAGTGAATGCGTGAAATTGCGGAATAAAAACGCATATACCATGTGCATAAGTGCATAACAGGAGCCCTAGAATACATATGTATGTATGTATGAATGTACGTGAACGATGAAAAGTATCGAAAATGAGCATAGTAAAAAAAATGGTCACATAATTAGGTACACAAGAGAAATGTTGAGTAGATGTAAGCTTATCCTTTAATTCTAAACCTACAAAAATATCCAAATAAGTCTCCTCGCCTTGGTCAAAAAAACCAAGCTCAAGGAGCAACGTTAAATAACAACAACAACAAAATAATATCCGAAACATGATTCATACAGCTTTTATGAACAACATGGATTCATTTAAGAATTTCTATATTTTCAACTTAGGGATGAATAAATCAGCTTCAGGTTTAAAGGTTTATATACAGCATACAGGACTCATTAAGTTCATTATGTAATGTAGAATTGAGCAGAAAAGGATTCGGAAAATACCTACTTAACATATGTAAGTAGAAAAAAATTGTTTTTATATGAAACTCTGGAAACTCTTTTCCAAAATTATGTTAATAAGCATTAACCTTAGTCCTTATCATATATCTGTGTATACAATTGACCTTAGAAATCTAAAAATAATTACAAACTTTAAACAAATAAAAAATATGTACATATGTATGTGTGTGCGAAATTGTTACACTATTAGCTCATTTGTGAAGAAAATTTTAGAAATATTTTAGCTTTTGCAGTAGGTAATCATCGCTTCTTCTTTAGTAGAAACTGTCCATGTTTATAATGTGGAAGGATGTAAGCCGAAAAAAGTGCATACATTACTATTTGTACACTGAACGTTTGATTTCATTAGACTTATGACAAGAACGTCCTTTCAATGCTGCAATATATATATGTACTATATAAACAAATTTATAAAGGATGTTACAGTGTTGTCTAAAATCTGCAATTTTGAGTTGGTACAATTACATACTAGATTTCTCTTTCCCTTGTGTGAAGTGCAGGAAAAGGAAGCAAGCAGGCACAGAACTTCAACTACGCGTCCTAATAAACAAAAATGTCTCGCAATCGTATTTACATTCATGCGCTCAGCTGAAGCTGGGGGAACCGCCTTTGTCTGCGCCAGCGTAGAGCAAAGCAGCGCACCGCACCACAGCGAGAGGCAAAAACACCGGACGGCAAATATGTATGGATAATGGCTGGATGATGAATGGATGGGGGCTCGACGGCGGACGGCGCCGTCGTCGACCCAATACAAAAAGTCAGAAAGCAAGAAGTAAAAACACACATTTACGCTAAATATGCACAAATTTGGAAGGCACCTTCAAAATTTTAGCAACTTACCACAGTTGCTAGAGAACTACTACACTTTTCTATAGCAGCACACTATTTCTTGTTGCAACTTTTGTAAAAATAAATCACCCAAAACACAGACGTCGACGACGGGTGGAAAGGAAAGCTGACGTCGCAGTCGACGTTGGCTGCGGCAAATTTGCGGCAGACTACGCACTTTCAACGCCTTTTTCACACACACTTTCAAGCATTTACATTTAAATTCCACGCGCTTGCACTTTGCAATTCAATTCACGCTGCATAAATCGAACACAGTTCATTTAATAATACACAAAATTTTAAAGTACAATTGAGAAAAAATCTCTATTTGTGTTCTACTCCGTCCTCCGATCAGTTGAGCTGCTGTCAATGACTGAAAATTTTGCGCCAGCGTTGTAGCAACACGTACCGGGACAGTTACAACAAAAATAAGTAACACCCAGCGTTGCATTTTGTACGACTGAAACGTTTCAGTATTGCCAACCAAGTCTAGCAATTAACCTAAAATGTTTATACATATTTCAAATTTGTTTCATTTTTGTTTGCCTAAAAATTTGCATTTGAAGTTATATTTTCTGGCTAGGTACAAATATGAAGAATATGCAACTAAATTTTATGTACAAATTATAGACTTCGGGAATATTGTCTAGTATTATTCTTACATTAATTATCTTTATGTGACAATGCTTAATTCTTTCTAAAAACACGATTCTACCTGTTCGATACTCACACATATATAGAATTCCTTAAATATTGAAGGGTCAATATAACGGTCGCTTTCAGGAAAAAATTATGCTGAAAAAACTATTTTTTCGAATTTGGTCAGGACATTACATTATGGCTGGAAATAAGATACAAAAATATCATCAATATTGTCCCCCTTCCCAAAATGCCGATACCTTTCATTAAGGAGATTAAGGATATACGCAGCAGAGTTTTGTTTGGAAAATTCTGTTTCCATGTCATTGATTTTGATGTTGCAAATGTCAAATATTTGTGAGAGTGAAAAGGTTCAAAAAACTTTCCAATACGGAAAGTTAATTTTTCTTCTTTCCTGACGAACTCGGCTTTTCGTACAGATAAATCTCCGTGCGTATATTGAGACTTATGCTGCTGGATATATGCTCTATATGTGTGTATCATGCTTAAGCATGAACGCAGAATTAAATTACCAAACAGTTTTTAATTAACAACTTTTCGACTCTAAATTTAGCGGTAAAACAGAACGGATTCAAAAAGAGATGGAAAAACTAAATATAAAGAAACTCACGATCTGGCAGCTCTACTGCGAACAAGCACGGCTCAAAATTGACTGCAAAATGTGACATTTATTGAATTTAGATAAATAAATTATAGTTACTTGCTCAAGTAAAAATTTTACAAGGCGACTTGCCGGTTTAGTTGCTTTCAGGTTGGGGAGTGTGAGTGTGTTAGTAAAAAAAAGCGTATATGAATAGCTGAATGGCAACATCGCCAACTGCGCCACCGGTAGAGTAATAGAGACGCACAGTCTAACTGTCTCGTCCGGCTTCGATATACGTATATGTTTTTATACTAACACAATCACACTAAAACTTGTTGGCCCAAAAATCCCGGGCCGTACACGATCAGGTTTTGGTCTGTTGACAATTTCCTCACCGCCTATGTATATCGCTGGTAAAATGTACAATGTACGCTTTGTACATTTTTCCAGCTATATGAGGTATGCAAAAAGGCGCGTTACCGATTTTTTATCGATGGGTGTTGGTTCCCCAATAGGCCTATTGCACCCAATATAATTAATATGTACAATATTTTAAATAAAAATTACAATATCTTATAATTATAATAAAAGAAAGTTGGTGAGTCCCTCGTTGCGGCGGGGGTATGGCATCCGGCGACCAGTGGTTTACTATATCTTGACTCTACCTAATTCTAAGCTCTGCTTAGTGTATTTTATAAAATACTAATTAACTACTGCCTAATTTCTAGCTACTACTTTTACCTATTTGTAGCGACTTCTACTTGTATTGCCTCCTACTTATTTCTAAGCTTTGTCTAATTTCTTTCCCTATTGCCTCCTATCCAATTCTAGGCTCAGCTAAGTATTATTTAATTTATAACTACTACAATAATAAATAATAATAAAAAATGTATAAAATAATATAATATAATTATAATTAAAAGTATAAAATTATTTTGATTTATGTTTTTTATTGTTGTTTTTGATGGTTTTTTAAATTTTTTTTTTGTTTTTTTTAATTTTTTTGGTTCTTTTTAATTTTTATTTGTTTTTTAAAATTTTTTTGTTTTTTTTAATTTTTTTGTTTTTTTAATTTTTTTTCCTTTTTTTTTGTTTTTTTTTAAATTTTTTGGTTTTTAAAAATTTTTTTTAGTTTTTTTTCAATGATTCATATTAATATATAATAATTTGAGTTTTTAATAATTTTTACAAAATATATTTAAATATATTTGGTTTCTAATTTCTATTCCTACCTAGTATTTCTTCTATCCTACATACTTATGATTCTTAAACCCTCAATATTATTTATTTACTCTACTTTCTCATTTAATTTTTCTACCTTATTCTTTATATTTATATTTATTAAGCACTCAAGAATGGTCGAGTTGTGTACCTCGCAGAGACTGTCAGACCATTCCTGAGCGCTTAATACTTCCCTACTTTTAAATTTAATAGTACCTACTATAACCCTGTTTAATTGATCTAATTTTTTGTCTGCCTCGAAAATGGTTCTGAACCACGAAAGGTACAGCCTGCACACCTCGAAGAATGCGTCGCTTGGGTTTAGGAGGTTTCCATCTATCATTTTTTCTATGATGACGGCTTCGTCCCTCCTTCCCAAAGCTTCGTCATCCCCCTTAATGCACCGGCTGCACCAACTACAGCTCCTCACCACAATCCTGTTATCGAACAGTACTCGCGCTACTACATACCTATCTTTTGCTCTTCTAGATCCCTCATCTTCATCACTAACAGCGTTTTCTAGCATGTCAGCGAACTTCGCGATCCCATCAGCAACGGGATCTGAAAGTTCGCTGACACGGTTGCCAAACGAAAAGCCTGGCAACGTATCCTCAATATAGCGGCTAAGTTGTTCTTGAAACTCTTCAAGGGGGAGTGCTCTCCTATAATTTTCTGCCTGCCCTCCTAGCAAATTAAACAACTCCTCCAAGCTTTGCTGAGACAGCCTGCTTGGAGGGAGTTGCCCTGCCTCCTGGTAGGCGGCTACCATGTCCGCGCTTAACCGCTGCATACGTCCCAGCGTTGTGCAAACACCCTCAAAGCATCGAAAGGGGCCTTGAGGTGGCCTTATGCTCGAAATAACGTCGGCGTAGGCTGTTAATGTATTGGCCTCCGAATGGCTAAAATTTGTACTTGTATTTATAATATCTAGCACAACGCTAGTTTCCCTCGCAAACCTTTTTGTTGTTTCAGCAGATCTTTCTATATCCCTATCAAATTCCCCATGTCGCTGGCAGACACCAATGGCGCTAGCCATTGAATAGGTTAAAACTAATTGGCAATTATGGCCAATGTTTTGGTTGCTCTGCAACCCACGAAGCCTATTCCCTGGCACTAAGTTTAAATCTACATCCCTGAAGTTAGCTTCTATAGTTTTCTCAAATACTGATTTCCTAACTTCGCCATAAGAGCAAATTATATTATGGTTTGACCGCTGCATTTAAATTCCTAAACATGTGGGGATAATCCCACAAGACCAAAATTGTGTGTTAGGCGCGATTTGCGCCGCCATTAGCAATAACTTGATCGTGTAAACGGGGGTTTGGGCCATTGCTAATTTGTGAGTGGGTTAGTAGAATTTTTCTGCTAAAGGGAGAAAGTTTACCGTGCATCTCTTTTGCTCATTTAGTAAGCGGAAATGTCAGAAGACTTTTCGAAATGGTAGTTTAGTTGCACTGCCTTACCAACAGGAAATTAGCAAAAGGAAATGGGTAGCGGAAGCTAGGGAACGGAAATAGAAATCTGCTTTCCAAAATTGAATTCCCCCGGCTCTTTAATCGGCGATTGAGGCGTCACAAAAGGAGCATTCAAGTGTTGTTCCACTACAAATAAAATGAAAAATTTTGTTTTATTTTGTAGGTACAATTTTTACTTTGTTCTGCTTAATTAGATTATACGATTCCACAAATGACTAAAACCTTGTATAATTAAATATAAATATAAGTAAAACCAACAATCATCAGCTGAGCAAAAGCAACGACAGTTCCAACATTATAAAATTGTTCTTTTCCATTAGATCGCTTAGGACGTGAAAGCCTCGACTGGCCAGCGTGCACAATCCGAAGGTATGTACCTACTGTCATTCAGCTTCGATTGAAAGTGCAAAGAAAATCACACACGCAGATTCTACCTCCTTGGTTTAAGATAAACATGAGAGAATCTCTCCGAATGAAATATGACTTAATGAGTACTGAATTTAATGGAACGAGTTGTGCGTCCTCAAATGCTTGAAGAGTATTCCCTTAACTTAGTTAGTGCTGGCTAGCAAAAGTACGAGTGTTGATGCTTCAGCAACTAAAGCCCTCAAACATAAAAGGGATGTTTTTGGTTCAGCATACAAGGACATTTTAATCTTCAGAAGTACTGAAAATAAAACCACTTGCGCGTTTTGTTTAAACTTTTTATTTATATTTGACTATACACAAAATACGATTTATGCTTTATATAGCTTTAAATAGTTGACTTTCCAATTTGTAGTTACATGACTAGGATTTCACACTATACAAGTACATACAAGACATATCAATTAAATACAAAAGATATACTCATTGATGCGATTAGTTTTATTTCCGTTTATTTTGCAATTTTCTATAAGAAAATGCAAAATCTTTTTATTTTTTCGATATGCAAATTAAAAATGAAGTGCATTTAATAAAAGTGCTATTAAGGCAAAGCAAGACAAATTGAAAAACAAATAAAATACACTCGCATGTAAAATAATATAAATAAATTAAAAATTTTATCAAACAAAACAAAACAAAAACTAACAATTCAAATTGGCTTCAACACAAAAATTAAGTACCTACACATTTAAAATTAGCTCTTAAGTCAGAGCACACGTTTTATGGCAAATTATGCATTTTTGGTTTCGTTGCTAAGTTTAGGTAAAAAATTAAGTTTTTGGTCTTCCATTATGGTAGCTGCATGCTAGATGCGTAGCATTCTTGCAAAACTTAAACTAAATAGTACAACACCGCAAAGTGGAAAGTGACAGAAGCTTTCAAAAAAGGCCACATACAATATTTTACGCTTGTTAAAATACATTAGCATTCTTTTGGCGGCATTTATTTGACTTCTCTACACTCTCCACTGTAGAGTGATTGTGCGACTTACAAAGCTAAAATTTACAAAACTACGGAAACAATCATTTCCAAGTGTTAATTTCTTTACAATGACAACGAAAAGCAGGACTAGATTAGGAACCACATTTGTACATTTGCTAAGGTTAAAATTAAGTACACAAACTAGAGACGCTTGAAATAACTTGCTTAATAAAGCACACAAAAAACTTAGAATTGTAAAACAAACAGTGTAGACAATGGCCAAAATACCTAATTTAAGTTGGCATATTTAAATATAAATATTTAAAATGAAAGCATAAACAAAATGCTTGCAAAAAGTAATTACAATACTTATACCAGACACCTTCACATTCATTTGAAGTCGACCGAAGTTTATACTATTGGTATTATGCATATAAATTTGCAGTTCCCATTGATCAGCGGGGAGTTATAGTACATCGTATTATACTCGATTCGAATTTCAAATTAAAGTGTAATTCAGAACCTCAAAGAAAAAATATAACTTATGCCAGTCGCAAACAAAACAAAAACCCAAAACTTGTTGGCAAGTGTTTAAAGTTTTGAGAAACTAAAGCAAAGTTAACTTAACTTAGTTTAAAATTCAGAAAAAGGGTTAAAACGGGTTTGACAAGTTAAGAAAATTGTTGCAGTTAGCACACGCTTTCGGCAACTGGCAGCAGTAAAGACAGCAAGGGTGCTCATTTAAACAATTGCAGGAGCAGCCCATTGCTGTTGAACTCCAACGTTTCGGCGAACGCCTCCAGTTCAGCAATTTCCAAATTAGCCTCGGATGTCGCTTTACTCTCCAACTCGGACGGCTCATCGCTGTCTAGCGCCTGCTCAGCAACGTCGACATCCACCTCCAGCTCCTTCAACTGCTCTTCCGTAACATCATCCTCATTCGTCGCTTCAGCTTTAATTTTGACCAATTCGGCTGCCTGCTCTTCAACTGACTCCGCGCGCACCGTTTGCAGCAGCCGCTGCAGCTCTGCCTCATCCTCACACGCACTTTCCACTTCTGCTTCGGACTAGCTACTGCTCGTCTGCGTCTGCAGTCCATTCACTTTGCCCGGAAAGTGGCAAAGGCACGCCGGCGTGGGATTGTGCCCGCTGTTCGCATCCAGCTTCTTCGTCAGCGTTTTCCAGTAATCGATTTGCGCATTCAGCAGTTCCAGCTTCAGTTTGCGCTCCTCAATCGCCAGCGACATGAGGTACTCGTTGCGATTGCTGCCGGCGTTGTTGCTGCTGCCGTGCGATCCGCTGCTGTGCCCGTGTCCGTGCGCATGCCCGTGGCTGTTGCCCATTTGTGGGCCTTTCGTGTGGCCGCCGTATGCGCCGCCATTCAGGCTCAACAGCAGCTGGTTGATGCTATTGCTGATGCTGCTGCTGTTGTTGTTGCTGCTGCTGCCGCCGCCGTGACTGTTGTGATTGTTGTGGTTGTTGTGGTTGTTGTGGCTGTGACTGCTGCCTCTATGCAGCGCTGGCAGCTTTGTTGTTGTGTCCGCCGGCTCCGGCGCGTGCACCGCACTCAAGCCCAAGCCGTTGAGCAGCAGCTGCTGCTGCGCCAGCTCCGCTGCGCTGAGTGGATTTCGTGTACTGCTATGATTGTTGTTGCTGCTACTGTTGGCATTGGTGTTGCCAGCAGTGCCACCGCCATTGCTGTTGGCATGCGTTATGCTCAGCGCCGAGTTGCTGCTGTTTTGCAGCGCCTTCAAGTTGGCCAAGCTGCCTATGCTGCCCACGCGTATGCCACCCACATTCTGTATGGTAATTTCCGGTGGCGTCGTTGGCGTTTGTTGCTGCTGCTGTCGCTGATTTGGCGTTTGCTGCTGCTGGGACTGCGATTGATGTGGCTGGCGCAGATCGGTTGCAAATATTTCGTCATCCTCCTCCTCCAGGCACACTTCTGGTATGCCTTTGTTGCTCAGCGAGTCATCGTCGTCGTCGTCCATGTCATCTGGATTGCCGCCATTTTGTGATTGATCATTGTCGCTGATGTCTTCGGATTTGATGACGATGACGTCTGTGTCCATGCCGTCAAATCCCACAGAGGCAAGCTAAAGTGGGAAATCAAAAATAGTTCATATGTATTAGGTTAATAAAACAATAAAGTTATTGAAATCAATTTAAGCATGCATATAAAAAGGTGGCTACTGAGCGCGAAAATCAGTTGTGGACGCAAATAAATAATTGTCGGACAAGGGTTTTGGTTCACTCAGGAAAATAGACACAAACAATGCCAAAAATTGAAAAATGCCGTGGTAAGAGTCAGTAACAAAATTTTACAAATCAGTGAAGCAAAAATGTCAGTGTCGTAAAAGGGACAACCGCCCCTGTTCTGAAATCCGATTTCGTTCGGAAACGCAATTAGATCGGTACTGCTTTGCAATTCAAAGCGGAATTATAATTTTTCATTTAAATTCTTCAACTTCGAAAAAGGAATACCAGGAATAAGTAATAATAGAAAAACGAAACAACCTTTTAAGTTTGAGTTTCAATTCAATTTCAATATGGTTTGCGAAACAAACTACTGAACAGAGGCAAAATAAACAGGGGAAAAATCCTGGAGAAAACAACAGTACATACTTTAACTTCAGATACCAATTTGGAATAAGATAGATGCTAAGTATCCGGAGATTTCGAATGCATCAGATATTTGTTTATAGCTTTTTTCCACAGACGAAATCCTACCAAATATCAAAGATTTCACTATACAATTATCCAGATTTCCAAAATCCTCCAGAAATCACATATTTGATCACAAATATTTACAATCTGGCTGCATTAAATGCTGAGCTCAAAAGATATTTTTCAATGTGGCTACACAGAAATCGGCAAATGTTGACAACTTTTGACGGTTAGATTCGTTTTCTGTTATATATTTGAGCTTATTATTTTATTGATTAAATTTTTCGTTTGCTTTTAACCAATCAGATAGTTAAACATTCATGCTAAGGCCTATAAAATAAGTATTTATTATTTTTATTTGTGAATAATTGGAAGCAAGAGACAACGGAATCTCTTTAAAGTGAGCCGCTGGTTTGAATCCCAGAAGACTCATTCCATGCGGCATCATCTCGAGCTGGTTCGCAACTCTCCGAGAGTATTCTTTGCCATGAAAATAAAAGCTTCTGAATCCCTTTTAGACACGGCTATGGAACTTGAGCTTAAAATAGAACGAGCACACATAAGATAATCCGAGAAAGCTCGGTCTAACCCTCATTCGTGGGAAATTTATTTGAAAATATAGCTCAAGCAACTATGGTCTTAAGTTGTACATCGTCATATATTCAACAATTGTTTTTCATTATAGTCGAAGGGTAAATAAGATTGGTATAAATTGTTGTTCTTAAGGAAGCTAATAATGATTTCGATATTTAAAAAGAATGGACTGAATAGTACTATTATTTTTCTCTAATTGAAAGAAGAGTACCTCACAGCCACTAGAGCTTTTTAAATCGGCCAGAAAATAATCACTTCCCTTTACAGTTTACTAAAATTATTCAAAGTTTTGGAAAATCATTCTGCATTTGATTTTTACGCAGCAAAGTCCAGTGTTGCTAAATTTACTTTAAATAAATTGAAAGTCTGCCAGAATAACAATGAAAACATTGTATCTGGTATCTCGTGGTGCTCCGTAGGCAACAGGCCTCTGCCTCTATGGAAAATCCGAACCTGCGAAACACGGATACTTGAACTATCGAGATATTGCTTCAATCTTTCTCAAGCAGATTTCATAGAGCCTTTTTTTAAGCACAAAATTAGGTTCGGTAAAAATGTCTACTGTTGCACATTTAAAGAAGGCGCAGTGTTGTATTAATTGTACTCGTATACCAAATTATCCTTTCAGTTAAGGATAGGCGTAATGTTAAATATAAAAGCCAAAGTCGAGGACCAATTTTAAAAATTCTGCGCAATTTAAAATAAAACCTAAAATGTGGACTTTTTAACTGTTAACATTTCTAGTCGCCCCCATATTGGAAAAGCTGTATGCGCGTTATGCATATCTCCAATAAACTGTCATATGTTCACTGACCACACAAGCATATGTGCGGCGTGCCGCCCTTTTCGCCACCCCTTATAGTTCGGCCCCAACTCGCACTCACCTTTGAATCATCGTAGTCGTCGTCGTACTTCTGCTGCCGACTGCTGCTGTAGCCGCTCGGAGACATCTGCTCCGATATGTATTGGGCCACGGACTCCTGCTGCGACAGCGTATTGAGCAGATCCATAAACGAACGATTGCCCTTGCCCTCGCCGCACAGATCCTTCTTCAGCAGCAGCTTCATGTTCTTGTACAGCTGACGCAATTGCTTCGACGAGCGCTGATGATAGACGCGCGCATTGAACTCCTTGGCGATTTGGCGCCACACCTCGTCCTTCTTGCGATTGGATTCGGCGTCGGTGCGCTTGTTCTCGATGACATCCTTGTACTGTGCCGCGTAGCCGAGCACCATGTTGCGCTCCCGTTGCGTATAGCGGGGAGTCTTCTCCATTTTCATGCGCTTTTTGTGAGACGTCTTGAAGCTGTTGCGATAAGTCGTCGCCCCACAGCCAGCACCAGCGAGAGCAAGTGCCGCGTCGTGTCGTCGTTTGAGCGTCCAACAATCGAAAAGTTAAAGAAAAGAGAGCAGGCAGGAAAATGAGCAAATGCTTGGCAATATTTTTGTATGTGAGCGCGAGCAGAAAAAGTCACAAAGTGTCAGTTAGAGCCGCCAACGTTGCGTGCGGCGTTCGAAGGCGAAGCCTAAATTCCAACTGAAGTTGAACCGAAGGTGGAAAAGGTGAGCCGCGCCAGCGAGCCGACCCAAGCTGACGAGCTCGAGACTCGAGTTGCTCGCTTCGGCTGGCCTCGCGTGTCTGGCGGCGCTTGTGCTTCCGCAAGTGGGGTGGTGGGGTGCGTTGCGGGTGCAGCGCTATCAGGGATGGGTCTCGATAAAAGCCTCCCTACGCTGTGGGTAGCTGGTATTAGTGTGTCTCTTTTGTTTGTTGTTGCTTTTTGTTTTGCTTGGCTTTTTTTTGTTAATTAATAAAGGCCTGATGAAAAGCGTTTTTAACCAAGCGGCACACCAACGCCAACAGCAACCAACCAAGCCGCCACAGACGACAGACGTGCGCCGCTCATTGATAACGATTTTCGTGCCCGTGATAAGCGGCCGCAGCGCGCGGCTCGTTGGAGCTTCGCTTAGCTTTTGCTCGTCTGCGGGAAGTTTCTTGCGCGCGCATTGATTGTGGCGAGCATACAGCCAAATTCTAGCGCTACTCATACTATCAAACACACACACACACATACACATGCATATATATGCATACGCATGTGTGCAGCGCTCTTTACTTAGTTTGAGCTTGAAATTCGTGAGCAGTGGAAAGGCTTATTTTTGGTTAAATTACCAAGTCTTATGCTGCGTTCATATTGAGCATTAAATGCACATTTGATCTTGTAGTCTGCCAAAAATGGGCGTGGTCCGCCCACTATGTAGATTGTAAATAAAATGCACCCACAATTTCAGTGAATTATCACCCCACTTGGGAACATGGTGTAGGGTATTACTCTGTCGGTGAAACCCGACTGATGCTTCCTTACTTGTTTTCAATGAAGTTAATCATAGAATATTTGAATATTTTAAAAAAAGTTCAAATATGGAAATTTGATCTTAAGGGCCAGTTTCACAGTGGATATTTAAACTCTGATTGCAGTTTAAATAGGGAATTTCAGTTTCACAGTTGGAAGTTAAATACGATTTAAATAGCCGATTGTGGATATTTAAGTACGGCACAGAGTTGCAATCGAAAACAAATAAACAGCTGATTTCGGATGTGCAAGCAAGCTGCGTCGACAATATTGCAATTTATAAGAGATCAAATTAAACATAAAACTGCATGGTATAGCACATATAAATGATCCCGTAGTATTATAAATAATTGTGGATTCTTTGCACAATATCCAATAATTCACTTCTTTCGGCCGACGAAAAATTTTTAGCTCGCGCTGCCTCCATAATTGAACAATTGAACATATGTTTTTGGCAAGTTGTGTCAACCTTCAATTGTCAAATATTCGAAGTTGCCATTCATTATTCCGTTTTTAAATAAATGCACTGTGAAACTCAAGAAAAGTTAAACTAGATTTAAACTCAATTCGCAAATTAGATTTAAACATCCACTGTGAAACTGGCCCTAAGCGCCTTAAGCCAATTTGAACATCTATACGATTTTTCGTACTGAAAGTATATTTTCAACACTATCTATAAATTAATATATCTAAAAATCGACTCTAAAATCGACGTTTTTAGTCAAAACTGATTTTTGTTTAAAATAGATTTCAATATTGACTACTTGGGTATCCAACAGTGTTTTAATAGTGTATAAGGTCTCAAAGTATAATATCATCATCATCAACAAAATCACTCGAATTCTTAGTATGTACTTTATCAGAAGAAATATGAATTCCCGAATTGCCATTTCAATCCGGAATGTCGTAAGGAAATACTACAAACATTAAGGCTATGTTAACTGAGACCCCAAAAATAGACAGATATACATATATTTGTGAGAATGCCCAAGATAAAAAGAGCCATTCAACCAAGGCCTACAAACAAGGAGCTAGGAAAACAACAAACCTCGAAACACCAGTCAGCGGCACCTGAAGCGAGTTCTCGTATATCTAATCTTCAGTTGAAGATTAGGGCTTGTACGGCACATATGCTCGATATTTTCGTTCGAAAGTGGCGCTTTATGACTGCTTACTGTTCCAACTAAAACCAACAACAACGACGACGACGACGACAACAACAATAAACGCGGCAGCACATTGTGAATGAAGTAGTTCTGAACTGAGGTGCTGCAACTGACGCAATTGAACGACGGAGGTTCAACTAATTTAGAGCAGAGCTCGAACAACAAATTAACAACATTTTACTTATAGAGATTGAAGACTGCACCACAGAACAGTCGAAGTGCAGTATTGGGGTGCAGGGCGGAATGGGCGTGCAAGCAAATAGCAGACGAGTGTATTTAGAGCTTCAAGTCCAGTTTTGAAATGCGAAAACAAAGAAGGAATTGTAAATAAACTGCCAAGTGCATGCGGGCAGATGATGAACAATGACGAACTTCGGCGAGCTTTTGCATGAAGCCCGTGAAGATAGCCAGGCGCGCAGGCAGTTGACTTTGCCACGGGGGAAACGGCTGGACGCTTGGTGTTGCTAGATCGAAATTTTATAAAATTCTTGCTTGAAGTTTTGCAGACATATCTACTAGGGCGTCCCCAAGAAAGCAATTGTCGATATTGTTAATAAAAAAATTGGGGGTCATAATAATATAACAATTTTGTGAAATTTTCTAAAACTTGTATGTACCAAAGCCAGTTATTTATTTCATTTCTATTTAGAGCAAGTTCTAAAGTAAAAACCTGATTATACAGAAATATAAGCCTGAAACTATGCAATAGTTTTTTACATGAATTTTTCCAAGAAAGCTCTAGCGTTACCGACTCACATTTCACTAATTTTGCATTTGATTTTAAAACACTGCAAAATAATTCTTTGACAGCAATCAAGGGGAGGACATACAACGGAGAAAGTGTAACAAATGAATTTGACCAAGCAAAAAAACAGACCACGTTATCTTGAGCAGGGGGCTCAACCCGCTAAATAAGTCACCCACTGCAGCCATTTCCACGCTGACTGGCAGAGAAACAAAAACTCTTCTTGAAAGAACAAACAAAACGCAATACGGCAACGAAATGGGGAAAAACAATTTGAGTCACAAGAGCCGCCTAACAAATACATGCACACTAAAACACACACACACGCACATCGATACGCAGATACTAAGGTAAGTGTACAGCAAAGTTTTGAGATAAGATTGAAGCGAACTGATATTTCTACACTCGACATTGGGCTTGTCACTTGCGCCAATCCACCCACCGCTCTACCCCTCACACACACTCCCTGATGCGGTAAAAAACGCAAATAATACCAAAAACCGAAACGCAGGTAGGCATGGTATCTACCGATAGATAGGCACGATACTCGCTGAGCTGTGTTGCACTAAACTCGCTTTTCGAACAGCCTGCGCCATTTGCAAATATGCCATCGCCGCCTACGGATCAACGCCACATTACATATATAAAATATGCTGCTGACTTATTGAGTTGGCTTTGACGCACACGACGCCCACCACGCGTCTTTGGGGACGCACAGTTAAGGCCAACTTTATCTAGCCTTATCTCAATATCTGCAGCTGAGCGAACGAGGGTAGTTTGTTGTCATGTTCGGCTTGATACTCGTCGTCGCTGACTCGGCCACAGTTACTCATTGCGTACTCGCTCACTTTCTCAATGTTCAACAGCGCGTTCCAGCGTGTGCCACATCTCATGGATACTTGTTGTTAGCTTGGCGGCAATGCAACGCTGTGTACGCTGCTTGCATAAAGTTCCTTGCATTACACACATAGATACATAAAAAACCAGAAGCTGAAATTCCGGAATTCCGTTTTGTGTCTCGAAGATAAAAGATTTAAAATATGCGCATCTTTTCCAGAACCAAATTTACCACACAAACAAAAAAAAGCGTTAGAATTTTAGAACTTTTTTCAGAATTAAAGTGCTAGCAATATATAACTCCCAAAATCTATCGAAATCCTGTGTTTCAAACGTTAAAAATATTGAAAAATTTTGAAAATATCAGTCTCAGAATTTTTAAATTTTATACAAAAATATCACTTTATACATGGAATCAAACCAGAAAACCTAGAGTTGAAATATAAAAAACCATTTAAAAATTTAAAATTTTATGAGAACAAAATTTATTATAAAGAATGCCAATCCCGGAATTATTAAATTTTTCCAGAACATAAAAATATCACTTTGGAAATCAATCCCGAAATCCCGGAAAATAAATGTTAAAGCATGAAAACCAAAGGATTTTCCGTTTCCAAGTGAAACTAGCAATTTCATCCGTAAGTTTTGATTTAATTTCGGCAGCCGATTCGAGAAGACAATTTTCTGAATTTGTGCGTTTTTTTTTTCAAGAAAACATTAAATTTTAGTAATCACGAAAAATTTCGGGAACTTCGAGAACCTGCAGTTTTTTGATTCCGAAATCCAAGGATTCGCAAAACTTAACGGCAATGGTATAGCGTTTACAGACGACAGCGCACGAGAGCCCTTCTTCGCTGCCTCTGCGTTTGCGTCTGTGGCTCTGTTTGTGTGTGTGTGTGCGCCTTATAAGCTTCGCTTGTGTGCGTAAAACTGTCATGTCGTATTTTTTCGTTGCGCGAGTATCTAAGAAATACGCTTTAATTGTGCAACTTTGGAAACAATGTCTTTATCTTCATATTGTTGCTTTATTTTATAAGCTTTTCTTGTCTAAAGTACACACATACACGCACACATACGCACGCACAGAGGCACAGTCACTGAATTCTGGGAGTTATATATATGTATTATTATATACTATATGTAAACGCGCCGTAAGTGCGCATTTACCCAGTTCAAATCGCGGCAGGTGATTTCACTGATAAGCGCCGTTGGCTTCTAATTTGAGTCTCATATCTTGCCATACCATACTTTGTGGTAAGCCGGAATTTTTCGCTTCAAAGGTAGAGAAGGGGCAGCAGAAGCAAAATAATTTTGCTGATTAAAAAAATTTGTTTTGTTTTCACCAAGAAGAATCGAAAATCATGGTCTCACTTTCAGGCGGTCTTCACTATGCAATGATTTTGTTCTAGTTCCGGCTTTCAAAAATTGAAATTTATTTAGAGTTTGATTTTAGAGTTTAAAATACCCAACTATAGAAAACTTTCCAAAATTCAAAATCTTGCTGAAAAAGTTTGGCTTACATTTTAGACAAAGATTGGCAAAATATTCTATCATAAAATAGAAAAGATTTAAATTCTCTTTTTGAAGGTGGAAGGACACCGCCGAAGCGTCGGATACAAAGATTAAAAAAAACTACTTTATTTACACTTGGCCAAAAAAGAACATTAAACAAAACCCGTCTAATAAAAAACCTGTTATTTTTGTGTGGGCGAAAAAGGAATATATATTTCACACCACGGATCAAGAACCTGATTTGCTTTAACTTATATTTATAATAGTATGTATAAATAAATAAATAATTGGCGCAACAGTCCGCGAACGAGGCTTAGGCCTAGCTTTCTTCTATTAACTCGTGTGTGCTATTTCTATTTTTCGTGAAAAGCTTTCTGTATCATAGCAAAGAATACTCCCGGAGAGTTGTCACCTAGCTCGCGAGAGATGACACCGCCGATAGAGTAGGCATCAAGCCGACTGATGAACATGACTTTATTGGGGCCATTAGGAGAATTTTCCTCTAGTCCAAAAGTATTCCCCGATCTTATAAATGAGCTCATGAAGAGTTTACAAGTTGTTTAAAATATCTTTCTTTCTCGTTTCGGAATCGGGTATGATGCTAAAATATACCCCCCTTCCTGTTCTCCTGGGTGTGGGGAGGCAACTTCCAAATCGTATATGAGAAATCCCATTTTTATTGCAAATTCGGATTTCCCAATAAATAAATACATCAAATCCACTTAAGATTAAGGGCCCCGCTACCCCCTAAGAGGGAAGTATTTCAGTTTCTCCTAAAATAGCTGGAAAAATATGCATAAATACCAAAAAAAGTTGGCAACACAATTGGTTAATTTAAAAGGGGGAAATCGATCGATGTTCAAATGTGTCCCTTTTTTTTTTTTTGTCGGAATATGAAAAACCTAAGCGAATTCCTTTTACTGAAATCTTCCTGAGCTTTTAATAAAGCGGAGGATTTTCGATGGTGGCAAGGAATGTGTCCCTTACTCTCCGTACAGTATAGAGGAGGAAACTTTTTATTAGTAGTTTTTATTACAGATTCGGATTCCCCAATCTAATTTACTACGATCTCATTTCCCCTTCGGGCGATTTTTTGTCTATCGCTAACTTTAGAGGGGCACCTGAAGTGATCCGGTGTGTAAGGTCGAAACCTGCTATAGTTTGCAATGGCCATACAAGTAAGTAAGTAACTTCCCATTTCCCCTCAGCATTATGGTGCCTTTTTATGCAGACAGAGCTTGAGGTTTCATCGAATGAAGCTGCATACTAAGTCGCAGAATTTTGCTATTACGAGTAATATACAAACCATCGATAATATGAAATTTATAAACAAACGAAAATGCTACAAATGCAAATAATGCGAAAATTCATATCTTTTGTTTATAAAAATATTTGATTGTGTGCTTCTATATATAGATTTAGTACGTCAGACTAAAACGTATAAAGTCTAAAATGAAGTATGATAAATCTCACGTACCTGAATTTGCAACTCAATACAGCTGAGGCGTCTTCCCTAAGGAGCCTTCGAAATCCTTGAATTGGCGTTGAAAAAGCAGCAAGAGAAAATGCCAAAATGCGCAGTAGCGATCGAGTGATCGAACGACAGCGGGGATCGAATGCTTTGTGTTGCTGAAGCTAACGCTTTAAACCTTGGACTAAAATTAAATTTTGTGAGGAAAATGAAATCACGCCGAGCAGATCAAGTACAGATGGGCATGGATGTGGGCTGAGCGGTGTGGTGCGTACAGCCCAAATGATCGTGTACGAGTGGAGCAGCGGAGAGAGCACGCTCGAAGCGCAGAGGTAGAGATCGAGGGCGGATAAATTCAAATTTGAAAGTCTGCCTCTGCCTCTATTCTTGCTACTGATGCCGCTGCAAATGCATATGCCAAGCAAAGCACAGTCGGAAAATCGCAGAATCTGAGCAGCAGACTGAGTGTGCGCTGGTTTTTGTGTATTTATCTACGGGAATTGTTGATGCTCAGATGCGCCAGTTTTGCCAGTGTTGATGCTGGCTGAGGATGCTGTCGCGCTATGGCCTACAAAGTGAGGCGCGCTCACTGTTTGGCTAGCTGGCTAGCTGACTCACTGACTCGTTGGCTCGCTGGCTGGCTGTCTCACTGTCTGCTCGATTGCAGAGACTTGATGCTATTTTTAACGCGCGGAAAATCGTCGAGTCGAGCAGCAATGTATGCTTTCCAAAACGCTTCGAAAACACGGAACTAAACACACAATTATAATGCGCGAATACAAGATACCGACTGAATACTGATTTACAAACTCGAACCAACTCGGCTATCTGCGGCTGTGCCGGTGCTGGTGCCTGTGGCCTGCGGCTGAGTGCGGCTGAGCGAGCGAGCCAGGCCGAGCAGGCGAGCAAGCAGTGGAAATGGTGAGCGCGCCGCGGAAAATATAGACACAGACTTTTCTTATATCGCAATATAGTATAAGACGTGTGCATGTGCGGCTATATGCATGTGTGTGCATCACACACACACACTCATGTGAAAATTTCAGAAAATACACGAAATATAGATTCTGAATTTCGAAAGCGCAAAGAATCACTTTGAAAGCAGGAGGTAAGAGAGAAGTCAATGTTTAATGTTCGCTTTAGTCTAGTCATGCATTTGGCGCCGCGGAAAAGCTGAGCAACAAAACAACAACAAAAATCGAGTAGAGAACCAAAATGGCGGTTCAGGAATTTGGCAAGACTTACATGTATGCATGTGTGTATGTGTATGTATGTATGTATGTATATATGCGCTCATTAGTCGATCGAAGACTGAAGGTGAAAGCGCAGCATTAACGTGAGTGAGAATGCTTCGAAGAATTTTGAGAAACCGAAAATGTTTACGATTTAGATTCTTTTATTCATTTTATGGAGAAATGTGGAATTGTTTTTCGTCTTTTGTTTTTTCCAAGCCGATTATGCATGTGTATTGTATTTGGTGGACAGTTCGAACTAATTTTAAGCTAAACTATTTTTTTCAAGATTTGTAACATTTAAAAAAAAATTTAGATCCTTGTTTCGTATATTTTTATTTTTAGCTGTCTAATCAAATTTATTTTTGAGTGTGAATTCTGGCTAAAATTGTTCGGCTTTGTTCGGGCTGCCCAAAAACGATTTCGTAAATGTTACATAATCGCGTTGGCTTAAGCCTTTGAGTCGCATACGAATGCTTGGTCCCAGGCGCGTGTAGCCTCTGGTTTAAATCACAATCGACCTCATAACATTTAATAAAAAAGTAACTTCGTTTGTTTGCATGCGGCGCAGTCACTCGCGAGTTAGTTGGTAACTCTCCGAGAGTATTCTTTATCAGAATGTAGCATAAATTTGTAGGTCCCTTTAACTTGTGCTAAAACAGCGTGAGCACACACTAGTAAATGCAAGAAAGCTAGGCCTAAGCCACTTTCTACGGGCTGTTACGTCAATTAATTATTGTTTATGAAAATCTATATACATACGTGTTTTTTCTTTCTACTATATAAAAATGTAAATTTCTATGTTTGTGCGAACGCACATCAAATCTACAGCGCAGAATTGAATTCATTTGAAAATGCTTAAGCGTGCATTAGAAGTGTAAGAAAGGTTTAAGAAATAGTAAATGTTAATAGTTCTTGTAATAGAAACATTTTTGTTTTTATAAGCTTTTTATTAGGTTGCCTTCCGGTTTGTCCTCAAATCTAGTAATCAATTTTTCACCCACTTCCCGATTATTTAGAGATCTGAAACTTTGCATACATGCGTAAACCAGCTCACGGTATTAAAATTATTATTATAAACCATGATTTTAGTATTTAATTTTATCTTTTACCTGATGAGGCAATGTGCAGAACGGTCTTTCTTCTGAATGTATGAAGAGAATTTAAAGATTTTTCCAGTCTTTTGTTTAAGAGTTCGCTGATAACGAAACTGCAATAATAGTAAGGAAATTAAAAATAGCATACCCAATAGATTACTACTTCTACTCCTATATCTACATACCTACTTGTATATGATAAAATTCAAGAAAAGTAATGTGTTAAATTTTTAGATCTTGTCAATAAGAATACAACAAATAATTTTACTCTACAGATTCTGGTCCCGACTATAGTCACATGTCTACAGATTAAATGCTGTGTGATTTTTCAGATGATCATAACAGCCGAAATCGTGTCAGTCGTCGACCAACATTTTTTTACTCAAGTCTCTTTCGAAACCTGTATAGCAGATTCCACTCTAAATTGTCCCTTTCAAAAACTCTGAATTACTGTTAAATATTAATTAAAGTTTGTAGATGCTGGTTTTTCATAATTTTTAAAAGAGAAAACCCACAAATAGCAAAAAAATTGGCCGTCACATAAGACGTTTTATTAAATAGCTATGAAAATTTTAAGTTCAGAACTTCAAACGAAAACTAAATGAATTTATTATATTAAAGGTCCTTCCTACATAAACTGGTATATATAGTGATTTTGCAATAGAGCGAATTTTCTATGCTATCAAGTCGTTCAATCGAACCAAATTTCTTTTGATTTTCTGAAATTTTTCTACTTATCTGGTTATTCTAACATAGTCTAGTATCTTCGCTACATATGATACGTAGTTTTCGCTAACCAAAATTAGCAATGAGCTCAAGCTTCATGTAAAATAGCATGCATATACATACATATGTACATATAGAACAAAATCCCAAAGTTCAATTCACCTCCCCTAAGCAATCTAAATAAATGTATACGAATACCCACTCTAAAAATAAGTACAACTCAGCTTCAGTTTTCGAAAGTCAAGATATATGATTCGATTTATAGCACGGCCCACAATGCTGCATGCGAGTGGTGTGTGTATATCGAGTTTTATAAATAAACTATATATACTAATACTATAACAACTGTGACTACGGCTAATGCGGCTGCTCTTTGGCCACATTGCCTGCCTGCTCCAATGCTCCAAAGTGATCTCTTGTGTGTGTGTGTGCGCGTCTTTTCTAAGTTGAATTTGCCACATTACCACAATCCACTCTGTGCTTCGAGCAGAGCGTTCGTTCCTTTTTTGGCTGCACTGCTCGAAAATTTAGTCTTGAGGCATCCCGTAAACGCGCGTCTTCACGGGATAAAAGGTGCATATATTTCCGTGTAAACATGCCCAAAGAGTTTTCCAGCATTTTATGCGCTCGAGTGCAGTTCTAAGTTGTGCTTCTCGACAGCGTGGCATTGCACTGCGTTGGCTCGGAGTTCAGTTCGAAATTCGAGTTTATTTTTGGAAATACACATTGGGATATACACAGTTACAGGAACGCTCTGGAGCGACTCGTATTTGTGTGTTGCACTCCATTTAAAGGTAATTGAACTTATCGGTCTACTCAAAACTTTCGATTTGTATTTCGACTTTGTATACCTAATGTTGTATAGAGACAAGATTGGAACCTTTTTGAAATCGTGAAACTATATTTGATGATGATTTGCAGTGGTTCAGCTTATTAGAGAACCCTAACAAAAGAACAAAGCAGCTATAGCTACACAAAGACGGAACTCATTTGGGATTGCATTCCGAAAACGTGAATGTTTGCATTCTTTGCTAACTTCTAGAATAAAATCGTTTCAAATGGAATGCAAAGATTTCGAATTTCGGCATTCCTTGAAGTCAGATTGAAATTGTTTTTATTAATTAGAATTTTTAATTCCTTTGGACTGAAAATGTAGGTACCTGTCGTTCTTTTGATATCATTTGTAAGTAGACGCCCAGCACTAATCTGGCATTCCAGTAACAATCGATGGCTATTTCAATATTTTTTTCTATAGAATAAGAGGGCGAATTTATAAAAAAAATTTTGAACTGAGACTTGTGTCACTCTCGCCAGTATGGGGATACTATTGAACAGTGTTTGAATTTAAATTTATTTATATAATATAGGTCTAATAATTCTACAGCCACGAGCGAGATAATACTTTGTCTTTCTTTTCTTGTCGAGACAAAGCTTCGAATGCTAAAACTAAGTTAGGTTTCATCTTTTCAACGATGAGTTCGGACAGCGTTTAGCATCACTGAAGCAGGCTTTCGAGTCTGTTCAACTTCGGTTTTGTTATGATGTTAGTCACAATCGTCAACTGTGCATATTAAAATGCCGCTCGATCGTGAACATATTTCGGTGAGCGAACAAAATATGTTCGAAATTTTTTCGATAAACTCTTGAGATTTACGTAGCTTATATGACTTAAGATCGAGCTTCAACTTTACGTTACTATTTTGAATCTCATCAATTAATTAAGAAGTATCTGCCACTTTAGATTTCGTTTTCGAGGTTTCGAAGAGTTTCTGCAATTGCCCATCTACTAAGTACCTGTAGACCTCGTCGAGACGAAGCTCGCAATACGGATATTTCTATCTTCAAGCTCTTCCGTGACTACTTCGAGAGAGCGCTCTACTCGATTGACATATCTTAAAATTACCGTATTTAAGAAAATGTTTACAATCGAATTTTTCGTTAACGTATTTTTTGTAATGTGCGAGAGAGCAGTTCGCTTTTCTTTATTTTCTATTTTTAGTCCGAGTTTAACAATAATTCCGCTGTCGTATTCAGCAAGATGGTCTCATGCTCGACACTCGGCCGTGGCGGCAAACAATGAGGCGGACGTCGTAGTCTTAACGTTCTTCTGTGCCGATCCGCCCGTGCGTCTTCAGGCTGAGTTGGCCCCGCCGCGCAAAGTCATAAGTTTTATACATATGCGCGACTAAAGCGCATATCCTCCGTCTCCGTGCCGCACCGTAGCATGCCTTATAAACAACATGGTGTGCAGGTATACGTTTCTGATTTGGGCATACAAATTTGGGGTCCATAACGTTTCTCACTTTAGCCACTTAATTTTTGTCTGCACTCAAAAACGAACAATGCAAAATATCGTTTTTTTGAGCATATTTTTCGAATTTTTCAGTTTAGGCAGAAAAATAATTGAAGTTACATAGTAAAATATAGGAAGTCCTCTGAAGGAAACTTGGAAGATGTTGCAATTAAATTCAGCACCAGATAGATTGTCTAACGAAGAATAATAATCGCATTCAGACACAATTTAAATTTAAACTTCAAATAAAACATACATATATTAATGTTAAATGTGGCTTAAGGATCCAGAGGAATAAACGTTACTTTATAACAGGGTTGCAAACCGATGGGCGAAAGTGAGGTTGATACAGTTAAAAGGTTTAAGAGTTTCGGCACCACTGTTTCGGTAAAAAAAAATGCGGTTCAATTGATATGCTGTCTCACTGGATTGTTTCAAGAAATGTTTTCCAGAATCTTGAATTGCTGGTTTGGTTAAAAACAAACTTTTACAAAGAACTATCATCTAAAAGTTTTGATGTTTTTTAAATCGTAACAGCAACGTCTAAGCATAATTGTCCTTGGCAGCACGAGAGCAGTTAAAGCGACATGGCAAGGAAGCATAAGTAGCATGCAATAATTAAGCTTACTTAATAAAACGGGCTCTTTTATTTATACGGTAGAAGAGGCAAATCTGGATAAAAAGTTCTGTTCTTAGAAAATAACCCCCAAATATTTTATCACAAGCTTTTCATTGATTAATTTTCATTTATAACAATTTATATGTATTTATTGATCAATTCAGTAATTTCTGTCGAATCAAAAGCATATAAAATATTCTGCATTAGGAGCACATACGTCAAGAGTACAGGCAAAATTAAAATATTTGTAGCTTTTAAATCAACAGGTTTTAGAAGCCATCTGACTCATATCTCTTATTAACAATATTATGCTATCTCCTTTCTAATAATGTTTATTAACTTTGAATTATCTGAAGATCCACAGATATACATTTATGTAAATTATGACTTTTCGTTCCGTTTTACACATTTTAGAGATTTTATTATATTGAAGCGGTAACTTTTATCAAAAAAGCGGACCTTTGTAAGTGAAATTGGGGGATTTGAAAATAATACATACATACTTGGCATCCCTGATTGAGGGTAAAAAACGAAAAGCTTTCGAACAATATTAACTGTTTCATTTTGCAAAGCCGCTTTTGGGAACGCTTTAATGATAAGTATAAGGAAATAGCTGAACCCATGCGGTCACTGTGGCTGGTAAGGATCAGACTTCGTTCCTTAGGCAATAAGCATGTAACTACAAATGCTGAATAATGCGGACAGGCCCCGAAGGAAATTGCTTTATACCTTGAAACTACGCATCCATGAGGATCTTTAAATGTATGTAGAGTTGTCACAATAGACCTTTTGGCCATAGAGGCTAGGAGACTGTATCCCCACCCAAAAGGAATCTTAATCTCACTTTGCAGCTTGAAGCCATTCCGAATTAAATCTTTCAACAGCAACTCTAACAACATTTTCTCTAAGTAAGACTCAATTAAATGCTTACCGGTTTCTCGAAGTTTTCAGTAATATTTTCATGTTGTTTAAACAAAAGCACAGAATCCTGAATAAACAAAAACAAAAATTGCCAATAATTCCAATTCGGAATGGCAGAAATTTCAGCTTGCGTTCACTGCACTCGCTCAATACTCAATTCAAAACTAATCGATAACAATTAATACCGAGTCCAATAAGGAAAGTGGAGCGAACAAGGACTTAAAACGTGGCACCACGACGATAGGACAATTGACTGCCAGAGTGAATGGTATGGAATAGAAAGCAGGGGAAAGCGGGCGGCAAAAGGGAACTGTGAAAACGCGAATGAGCGTGGCTGGCGCACAAAATAAACCTAAACAAGAATCAGCAATGACACAGGATAAAAAAACAACAACCACAGCAAAAGGACTAATGCACATACAGAGAGACAGACAAATGGACAGAGAGATAAATAGCGAAATAGACAAGTTGATGTCATAATTGTGAAATGGAAACGAAGCGCACTATCGACGGCCAAGTAGAACAAGCATAAAACGTACGAAGGACATGCGCCAAACACGAATTAGAAACCGATGCACGAAAGCCGAGCGGACATATCAAGCAAGCAATGCCGAACTTAAAGCGGAATTAAACATTGAACAGAGCAGAAAGGGTAGGAATGGCAGGGGGCCGGGGTAGCGCGAAAGCGAAGCGCACCCTTACCAGTGAGAGGGAGCGCATACAACCAAGGCAGACTTACTTTTAAAGCTCAACTGTGGCAGAGCAGAGCTGGCGGGCAGGCAGGGGCGCAAAGTGGTTATTTGAAACCGAGACGAGGCAGGAAAAAACGCAAACCAAGCTGGCGCAGCACATTAAATTCGAGGGGTGGTAAAAGCAATCATTAGCCATGATGCCCGTTGCCAGATTCTTCCTCGCTTTGTATTGAATCCAGTTAGAATCTGGCTGAATCTGAGATTAAAGCAGTCGCAGCAAATATTTCTACCTTCCAATAAGAAAAATTCCAACTGGGGAAAAGCCAATTTTAAACGTGGTCTCAAGCTGTAACTTTGTCAACGGATTTGCATACTTTTTACAACATTCGTTAAATTTTCAATTGAAATTATTTCAAATAACGCACTTACCAGTTGAAAAGCAGCAGTTTGGAAATGAAAATTCAGCCTCGTAGCTGCACAATTTTTCCTAATAAACTAAGTTGAGCTTTACTTCTTATCCTTTTGCCCGCAGCGCAAGTGACACAGAACAGCAGCAACAACAAAAAACACGAACGATGCAAATAACAGCAGGCAGGAAATTAAGTGATTTTTTGCTTCGCGCGCTTGCACACTCACACACAACCACACGGCAACAGAACAGTCAACGTACTGCAAGACACTGCTTTTCATTTTTCCGCACAGTTCTCAAAAGAATAGCTCTTTTGAAGCGCGTTCAAACGTCTTCCCAAATCGCGTTTCGAGTTTTCACACTATTTTTAGCTTAGCTTTCCTCTTTCCTTGCTCAGGCTACACTTTGCTCTCTTGCATTTTCCACTTTTCCCTTTTCAATTGAGTTTTCATTTTGTTTATTTTCCTCGCACAGCGTTGCATTATGACCTAACTGACAGTAGCATTGCCACCTTTTGTACAAATTACATATTTGGGATTTTCGAATTTCATTTCTCCTTGCCCGTCGGTGCATAAATTATTCGACATTTTGAGTTATATCATCGAAACCAATTCACAAAACTTAACCAGGGACCGAAAATAACGATTATTTTTCAAAATTCAATAAAAAATCAACATGTTCTAATTGTTTTGAGCAGAAAAATAAAAATTACAAAATAATTCGTATTCTTGAGCGGAAAAATAAAAATCACAAATTGATTTTTATTCTTGGGCAGAAAAATAAAAATCAGAAAATAACTATTAAATTTTGATTTTTATATTTTGCTCATAACGATTACGGTCCCTGCTTAAAATTGATTGGCCTGAAACATTAAACGCACCCTGTATATTTCGGAAGAACTCATACGAAAATTTGTTGTGTAAAACAGTATCAAGGTTATCCATCATTACAAAAATATTTGTAAAAAAATTTCTCTTTTCTTCCAATTTTCTAAAGCAAAAGAAAAAATATTTGTATTATTAAATATCTTCCACAAACAAAAAAGTCATTTCATATTTGCGGTCGCTGTGGAAAAAGTGATGCCAATCTAGCCATGCTAATCCCTGCTGTGGATTGTAAGCCGAGCAATGTTGTGTGGAAGAAAACACCAACTGCAACAACCACACCTGTTGTAACTTAGCTTTTAGCACATGTATCAACTGCAACAACCAAATACCAATTTCGGTTCCTGTTGTAACTTAGCTTTTAGCACATGTATCAACTGCAACAACCAAATACCAATTTTGGTTCCTGTTGTAACTTAGCTTTTAGCACATGTATCAACCTAAATGTAGAAATTGGTACTAATAATGCTAATTTTACAAGGCAAATAGTATGTACTAATATGGGGAACAGTAGTTTTTTCAGTGCGAAAAACTGCAACCGTTTCATCGCCGATTTTGACATTTCGCAGTTGGCAACGCTGCCTAAATTAAAAAAATAAGTGACAGCGCTGTGCGTGCACTGCATTATCGGTGGCGCCATCATACTTTATCACTGCACTACCCACGCGCAGACAGCTGTCAAAATGTTCTTTTCCGGTTTAATTCACTACGAAGAAGGTACGAATTTCTCAAGTTATCGTTTGCAATTTTCAAACATCCACTTTAAATGCTAGGCAAAGTGAAAAATATTATTGCTATAGCAAAAACCACAAAGCAAAGTATATGCATTGTGCTTTATTGTGACAGTGGCTGAGTTGAAAGTGCTATTTGATTGAGATTTTGTGTCAAACTTCAGCCATAAACTAATGTGTTCTTGTATATATGCATCTTCTCTTCCCCACCATGGATAAAGCAGAAATTAAACTACAATGGGTAGATACTCGAAGGAGCCAGATAACGCGGCCAGATCCTGCAAATCGCGCGGACCCAACCTACGTGTGCATTTCAAGGTGAGTGTGCAAAAGGAGTGTTGTTACCCGTAGGAGTGTGTAGTGTAAAATCGAAACGAGACCCCTGGCATGCATTTATTTGTGACAATCTAGACGACAAAAAAGTGAGGTTATATTATTACTTGGCCGCTAAGACTAAAAACAAGTGCTTTGAACTGCAAGTATATTAAGTTTGCATCTTTAATCAGTGCTTGCGAGTATCTAACTTCCTGACACTTTTGCAAAGATGCTAGATTGAATTGAATCGAGGCCTGCTTTGTGGGCTGCCATTCACGGATCAAGACCAGCTGAAAATCTTCCATGTACTGCGGATTTTCATCTAGAACTTGCGCCACATTTTTGCTGCCATTTAAAGTATCAACGTCACTGCTATGCATCTAATCGAATGTTTTCAGCTTCAATGGCTGTTAATATATTTGCAATGATGCTAGATCAATTGACCAAGCATCAGCTGAAGATCGACGCTATCCAGTCATCATCATCTAGAACTTGTGCTACAAATGTACATTATCTGTAATCTTTCGCGATCAAATCGATTAAAGAGTGTTTATATGGAACAAGCTATTTCTTCAGTAATCTATGCCATAGCATAATATGCGTTTAATGATAAGTCCTTATATTTATTGTTAAAATATTTATGCTTATATTAAGCACAATAGAAAAACAGTGTTGAAATTGCAAATACTGGCAATCAACACTACCTGTTCTGTTGTACAATCTAAAAACGGTCACTATACTCGTCAAATGCAAAGCCATGTTCAAGAGCAGTTCAAAGTTATTCAGATATAAGTAGGTTTAATATATAATTATAATTCGCACTTCCCCCAATAAAACAATCATCCATTTGGTAGCATAATATGCGTTTAATGATAAGTCCTTATATTTATTGTTAAAATATTTATGCTTATATTAAGCACAATAGAAAAACAGTGTTGAAATTGCAAATACTGGCAATCAACACTACCTGTTCTGTTGTACAATCTAAAAACATGGTCACTATACTCGTCAAATGCAAAGCCTTGTTCAAGAGCAGTTCAAAGTTATTCAGATATAAGTAGGTTTAATATATAATTATAATTCGCACTTCCCCCAATAAAACAATCATCCATTTGGTAGCATTAAATGCGTTTAATGATAAGTCTTATATTTATTGTTATATTATTTATGCTTATATCAAACACAATAGAAAAACAGTGTTGAAATTGTATATTCCTGCATTCAACACTACCTGTTCTATTTGACATTTGTGTTAAGCTAGTTCTGCAATTGAATTCTTAAAAAAGTTCTCGTTCTCTCACTACTCCACCTACTACTTCAACATTATAGTTGCTAAAACTTTTTTCAAGCTTAATGTTATTTCATGAAAATAATCACTCTTGCTTCTTTGCAGAACACTCATGAAACTGCCCAGGCCATCAAACGTATGCCCCTGCGTCGTGCTCAGCGTTACCTGAAGGCCGTTATTGAACAGAAGGAATGTGTGCCATTCCGTCGTTTCAACGGTGGTGTTGGTCGTTGCGCTCAGGCCAAGCAATGGAAGACCACACAGGGTCGTTGGCCCAAGAAATCCGCCGAGTTCCTGTTGCAGCTGCTGCGTAACGCTGAAGCCAATGCCGACTACAAGGGCCTCGATGTCGACCGTTTGGTTGTCGATCACATTCAAGTGAATCGCGCGCAATGCTTGCGTCGTCGCACATATCGTGCTCATGGTCGCATCAATCCCTACATGTCCTCGCCGTGTCATGTTGAGGTTATACTCACTGAAAAGGAGGAGGTCGTTACGAAGGCGCCTGAAGATGAGCCAGCCAAGAAGAAGCTGTCCAAAAAGAAGATGCAAAGGCAAAAGGAGAAAATGATGAGATCCGAATAGACAATGGCGACGATTCATCATAGTAATTTGTAGTGTGAGCACGACAGCAAGTTTTAATTTTTGGTTTTTACAAAAAAGAAATGAAAATAAATGTTTTTGGAGAAAACCCAACAAGGTTTTGTACCCATAAGAAGAGATGTGATGGTTCTTTCTGTACTATCTTTCAAGAAGGCGGTTTGTTGAATGTTTGGCAAAAATCGCTGGAATAAGGAAACAAGTGTAAGAAGTTGGAACTCAACTTTGTGCTCGACTTTTGAAGTAAATAAAATATGACGCGCACAGAGCAAAAGTGCTTTTCTTGCAAGCGATCCGGTCATTCGTTGACTTACATTGTGTTTGGAGCTGGTTTTTTGGTGGTTTTTACCAATTTTACCATTGGTTTTCCATGGGTTAGTTTAATTTACATCAGCACAAAGCTGATTTTATAATATAAGTTGTAAAAATAAATAAATAAACAACATTCTGGGCCTATAATTCTATTTTCCTTGCCCGTCTGGTCTGTTACTACGTAATGCAGATGGAAATGACGTAGCGAAAAATCACAAAATTATAATGGTAAAATTTTTGCATACAAAAATCGGCAAAAAACGACGTAAGGGCGGGGAACGTAATGCCGAAATGGAACGCAAATTGCCCGGGATGCGTTTCATTCCTTCCCCCTTTGGCCGGGCCCGGTCCCGTAAAGCAGAAAAATGCAGAATTTTCAAGATTTGCGGCAAAAATTGCGATTTTTCCGCTTACGTTTTAAGTACACTTCGAACACAAACGCACGAATTTTATCATATTTTCCATAGCATATTTTCGTGCGCAACAAATGAAATCCAGCAAGAAAATTCAATTAAAATCGCGCGGTTTTTCAACGTAACGAAAAAGGAAAAATCGCAATTTTCGCCGCAATCCGGAAAATTTCAGGATGTTTTCTGCTCTACGTGACGGCAAAGGGTTAAGGAATGCAGCGAAACGCTTCCCGGCAATTTGCGACGCATTTCGGCGAAGACGTAATCCCCCGCCTTACGTCGTTTTTTGCACGCGTTTTTTGCCCATTTTTGTATGCAAAAATTTTTCCGTTATAATTTTGTGATTTTCGCATTTTTCGTTACGTCATTTCATCTGCATTACGTAGTAACAGACCAGACGGGCAAGGAAATGTGGAAATTTTATACTTTTTAAACAGTTTTGTAATAGTTTTTTTGTCCATCAAGTGCAGATTGTAAAAAATTTATTTGCAAAAAAATATTAGATTTAATTTAATGAAGCCAATTTTGGTTTTGGAGCCACTAATTTTAAGTTTTGCAATTTTTGGCAAATGGTGAAAACGACATAAAAATAAATTCTTCACGAATAAATAAAGTTAAAATATTTTAGGTGATTTTTCTTTCCTTAGCTTGATTTAAATAAATTCTAAAAGGTACAAGCCGAGCTGCATGTTAATCATACATCTTTTAAATAAATTTTAGCTTTTTGACTAAAAAATAAAATCTTATATATAAAAATGGATTGCCGTGCGTTAGTTGTTAGTCCGGCGAAAGCGCGAAAACGGCTGAACCGATTTTGATGAAATTTAGTGAGTGTGCTTGAGTGGGTTCAGGGATGGTTCTGATCTATAATTGGACCCGATTGGACAAGGGGGCGTGGCACCGCCCATACAAACCAAATTGTTTACATCGAATACCTTTGGAACTAAAGGTCCTGCAGCATTGAAATTTCGTATGCAGTCGCCTCTTGGATGTGTCGTCCCACTGGTAGGATAAGGGGGCGTGGCACTTTTTTATCAACTCCAGATTTGTGTATAACTTTAGAACTACACATCACACAGCAATGGAACTCGGTAAAAGCTTACACCATAGCTGTATCTTCCAACAGTTACTACTTGGTTATGCCTTTCTATTGGAGAACTGGTCACTGGATAAGGGGGCGTGGCACCGCCCATACAAACCAAATGTTCAAATTTAGACGTCCCGTTCCACTGGTAAAATTTCATGGGCGTTTGACAAGGGGCGTGGTACTTCTTAGTTGTTCAAATCTTATAATTTTTGAAGTAAGTATAAGGTCAAACATCATTGAAACTCGATATGGAGTCACTACTTGCTAATGTCTTTCTACCTACACCTCCCATACAAGTCAAATTTTTAATATCAAGTAGCTTTGAAAATATAAGTCATACAAAAATATTTTGAATATTGTGAAGTTTTCAAAAAAAGTTCGACAGATTTGAGTGGTTGTGAAAAAAATTCCCTGTCGTTTTGAAGTGTTAGTTACAATGCCGATAATAAGAGGTATCATAGGTTGTCGAAGTCAGACAAATGCGCGGCGAGCTACTTCACGTTTAAACCGCACTGATACTCAGCGAGCTACAGATAAAAGAAATAGTAGTATTAATTAGTATGTCCGCATCACGTACGAGAAGAACTGAGAATGAACGACAAGAAAATAGGTTAAGGATTCAACAAGTTCATGCGCATCAATCACAATGCCAGCGAGCACGACAAAGTGAGCATGAACGATTGCGTTGATGCGGTGCTCCTGTGAGTCTGGAACGAGTGGCATTCCAGTACAATCCAGAAATCGATAACTGTGTGGACAGATCAGTAACGATTGGAGAAATGTCAGCCCGGTGTCCTCAGTGAGCCATTACGCTCATTAGTTTCTGGAGCGGGAAGTGATTCTAAGCATTTCCTGGCCAACATCCAAAAATATAACAGTGGTTTCCAAATGACTTTGTTTGGAGCAACGCATATTGTACACAACAATTTCATGCCTACTACTTTCAAGATAATTACAACACAATTGTCTTTCGCATCATTCTCCGTTGTATCAGAAACAATTTCGCAATTTCATCATTTCACACACCATTACAGATTCTTATTTATGGACCTCATTATGGTGCACATTTATGGCACCATATAGTACTTAAGTTGAAAGAAAGTAGTGTACAAAATTTGAACCTGATAGCTGTTGTTACAGTGAAAATATTCACTCTGTAGGTACTCAATTTTCATATTATTAAAAATATTCCTACCATTATTGAAATGCATTTCAAAACAAATTTTGGAATTAAATAATTATTTTTGGCAGAACAACGTTTGCCGGGACAACTAGTTCTATTATAAATTCATTTGAAACAGTAGCTGCTGCAGTGTTCTATCTAGTACGCTTTTTAATTATTGTGTCTTTTAGCATTGCGTTAATTTAAATTGCATGGTCACAACGCCACAACAATAGCCTAGAAGCGACCATGACTTTTCCAAATGACATCCAACGAAAATCAAGTTTTACTTTGCAAAAGGTGCTAATTTTTTAATATTATATTTAGATTTAAGCATTAATTTAAGAATTTAAACGAGGAAGCAGTTAAATTGTAAACTTTTTATTAGTTTTATGAAATCTATAATAGTTTTTGAATCCCTCCTATATACCGATGACCTGTTGACCCACAACTTCTATTCGCTCATCATAAGAATGTCCCCTCCAAGCTTCCAAGCTCTTCACTGCTCATGCCTTTCTATCATTTCTTAGACATGATCATTTTCAGCAATTTGTCATTTCAATTGTGATATAGTATGCATAGATATTTGTAGGTAGGTACATACATACATAATAGATGTGTACTCATATAACCTCTCTGCTTTCGTGGTTTACTTACTATATCCACTTGAAGACTTCTCGCATTATGCATATTTTTTCTTTAATTTCATTTGAGTTCGCTCACTTCACAAATTTTCCTTGCAATGCAAATTCATTGAATTTAATTCAATTTGTACACATCAATTGTTGTAGCTGTATTAGAATTTGACGACGCTGAAATTTTACTTACAGTGACGGAGAAAAATGTACAACCATCACTCTTCTATTTACGATATAAACGAAAGAAAACTGTTAAATACTTGCAGAGCTCCAAAAGCTCTAAGCCGTGATGTCAAGGATACATGTAACGGTCAAGTCGTTAGCTAAGAGCCGAAGTATATTTACTTACAAATTTGTTTGCTAAAATATTCATGAATTCTGTGAATAAGAAATGATACTTACGCAATCAAATATTTCTTTATTACGTTCCATTTAGTTCCTCTAGAGGATTTGCAAGATTCGCTAGGATATCAGAATGGTTCACCCACACCTAAGGGCTTGAGCTTTCTTCATCTACTAGGTTTTATATATAAGGCATGATAATGGGCTTCGGCCTCTGGGGAGGTTTATCTCATAAATTAAAGCATGGCACCTATTTTACGAAATGAATTATCTCCATAAAATTAACGTGGAGACTATATAATTTCTGGTGTTACCTTATGCACATTTACACTAAAGAATTTAGTTAAATGAGTAGGAAATTTCTTGGGGGGTGAGTGGATAAACACAAATTGGACACGTATGCACATATATGTGTCACTGCTTATGTACTGTTAAAGGACCTACGGTTGTTATATAAATTGTGAAATTGTAAATAATCAAGCTTTCTATCAGATATAATTTTGTTTGAAAGCTTTCGACTTTCTTGAGAGCAACATACAGGCTTTAAAATATTGCTTCGAACTTTTTAACTACGAATCAGGAGAATGTAACGAGTTTCGATAGGAAAGAAAAGCAACAAGTTTAATTGAATGTTGCAAATTCGAAATTCCTCAACTTCCGAATCGGAATCGGAGGGGATAGCACTATTGCGATTCTGATTCTGAGAGACTCTAGAATAGCCATGAATAGAAAAGTAACGAAAAGAAAAGAAAGAACTTAAACGAGCTGAGCATTTTTATAAAAGGATGACGAAGGCAAACTTTCTATAGAAAGTCAGACCACACCAAGAGTAAGACAGACTGTGTGAAAGAGATGGCGTAAATTAAGCTGAAGCAGCAGCGTGGCTGAGGCTGTTAGGGGAAGCCAATGGGCGCCGACAATGTGAACAAATTAGACCCACACACATACGCACACACCCTCGAATCAGCACATTCAATTCAATCAAAAATATTTCATTATAAATTAATGCCATGAATGAGCGAGCAATGAAGAAGAGAAGCTCAGCCTGGCAGCATGACAATCGCTGAGCAAATAACGGTATAGCGCAGTCAGTTGTGACTTAAACGCGGCTTAAAGAACTCACGGTGCGGTAATTTACAACTTTTGCCAGAAATGTTAATAGAACAATGAATAAAATAAAGCCCGTTAAAATTTTTTAACACTCGATTAATGTTCAATTCATGAAACATCCATAAACGATTTGCCACCACTCAACGCAACGTAAATAAAAATCATAAAAAAGCACACAACCTTTGATGTCGGTTATACGTATATGTATTTCTAATGCTGTAATATTTAAGATTGTTTACAATCTCACAACTGTTTAAAGCATTTCAACTGTTAATTAGCAAATCAAATCGTGTGAATCTGACAAGCCGTGTTATAGTGCGATTCTATTAGACTTTGGTTCCGTGTTGAGACTTCATTGATTATAATTTTAAACCCATTAATAAAAGTGCTTTTGCTAACTTCGTCAGAGGCTACTACAAAATAATGTAAATTAAATGAGTTGTTTGTGTAGAAATTGTATGCAGTAGACACTCGATTTTGCATAGAGATTAAAATAAAAAAAAGATTAAAAACACGCCATTTAAAAGCATTTTAAAAGGACCAACTAATTTATTGATGCAGAGTGCAATCGAACTGATTAAGAGCCTTCGAGTCGGCTTTTTTTGTTAGTTTATAAACGCAATTGACATTGAAAAAGGAGCGAGTTGTGTCATCCTAACAACTTAACAACAATTCAAGTTAACAGCCACTCAGTTTTGATTGTATCTTTTTAGTCATATAATTTTCATTTTCGCTTTTGGAACTATATATTGTATATAATAAAAGTCCTCGTCACTGACTCACTAACGCGAACGGCTTCTTATAAGAGTTTAGAACATAGGGAAGAAAGAGTGGTGATAGCGCAGCGAGTAACGTCAGTTGCACCAAGCGAGTTGTCACCAGTTTTGTTTTCCGCCATCGATATAGAATTGACAATAGTGGGTCTGAGGGCAAGACGAAGTATACATTTTTTATAAGCAGGCAGACTTAGAACCCTGACTCCAATTTGGCAGCTGGAAGCCATGTCTTCGAAGCCGTCAAGGAGTTAACATATCATTGCCACCACAAATGATGTCAGCTTGAAGATAAAGCGGAGAATAACTCTTGCCATTAGGTGCTACTATGGACTTGGTAAGCAATTGAGAAGTAGAGCCCTCTCGCGAGTGATAAAGGTAACGCTCTAAAAGACGCTCGTCCTGCCCGTATTTCTTTATGGCGCTGAAGCATAAGTGATTTCGCAGACTGATGCAGCTTCTCTAAAAGTGTACGAGAGAAACGTGTTCCGCAAGATCTCTTGTTGATTTTGAAAAGATTATAAAGTAGGGAAAGGGGAGGGCAGCTGTATTTCCATACAGCGGCTTTGCTGGCTGGAACAAGCTGTGCTTATGGATGAAGAGGCTCTAGAGGCGAAGAAGCTGTTCGAGGCGACAGTTGGGAAGAATGTCGACGACTTGAAAGGCCAAGCCTTCGCTGAAAGGAAACCTGGAATTTCCTGCAAAGGCGCCTGTTGAGAAGCACTGCGGCAGGCCGTAACACGGCAACGGATTGTCATGACCAAGAAATGGCCGAGTAAACACGTAAACATAAAAACATGCAGCATATAAGCCAGAACTTGTCGGTTCAAGTCTCTGCTCCCTTGACAGGCAATTGGTTTTGAATTGACAATGCCACCTGTACAGAAATAAATCTCAGTTTATCGTTCCAACTTGGCGAGCAGTAAACGATACTATTTAAAACCAATTATTCAATTGAATTGCACTACAATGTGTTGTACTCATATTTCGTAGAAAAGTATTAAATCCGATATTATTCTATTATTCTGTCATCAGAAACCTATAAAATCTACATTTATATCGCGTAATTTACGTTTCATAACATGCCGCTTTTCAAGCTGTAGTACAACAACATGGGCGTGTTAAATTGATTGGATGCTTGTTTTTAATCCTCTCCGTTTGATTGAGTCGGAGCTCACATCATTGCATCAAGACGACGCACATCGTGTATCGTTTTTTTAGACTGGATTTGGAGAAGGAAGCCAACGCGGTCTGAAAGGACTACTGTGGCACAGTGTATCACTTTTGGCCAGAAATGAAAAAGACTTCGTTGGGTCTTTTGTATGAAATTTTTGGTTCAATGTTGCATTAAGTAGCTCAGTAGTTATGTTCGCCTACTTTTCGCAGCCGCAAACAGACGGCTTATCTATTAGCCAGCTTCATTGTTCCTGGAACAAGTTGATGCATATGAAAAATCACCATTCCGAACATACGAGGATTTTAATTTGCGATTCCGAAAATTTCGGCATTACAAAAACCTTTCGGGCTTAACAGACTTAGCTTAATCCAAATGTGCTCACATAGCATCGCCTCGAACTGAAACAAGACACATTCTACCTTCAATTAATTAGGTTATATGCACTGAGCTTACTTTATTTTAATTACAGTAATGCCTCCATTTACGACGTAATTTTGTTGCAGAAAAATACGACGTAAGTCGATGACATTTTAACCCCAACGATTTCCACGGAAAAAGTTTGTGCTTATAAAAAAGTGTAAACCATTACTTTTATTGCATTTGACATAACACAAACAATTCGATTGAAAGAGAAGAAATAAATTAATTAAAAATTCCCTTGCTTTTGCGATGTAAAAAGAACGTACATCAATAAAACGATAGAATTTTTGGGAACTTTATCGAGATACTTGTAGTTAACGATGTAAGTAGAGAAATTAAATATTTTATTACACGACGTAAATTGAGGTGACGTAAGTCGAGGTATTACTGTAAATAATTTGAACTTAAATCAACGTGTATTTATTTTTGTTGCTGCTTTAGAACTCAAATATAATTCAATATAAGCACAAATAAAATTGCTTTAGTTTAGTAACCTTAGGATTTTTCGGTTTCCAATGAACCAGTTGGGTTCGAATCCAGCTCACCCATCAGGCGCTTAGCTCTCGCAGCCTCAGACAGACGGCGTAACCGCGAGCGTTCGACTACTTACTATTTGTCAGCTTCATTTAGCGAAATACGCCCATAATTCGCACATTACTCCAACTGGATGCAGCTGCAGGGCAACAACACACACACACACACTGACTAGCACAATTCTATTCCGACCGACTGACCCGAAGATCGAGAAAAACCACATTGCAAATAACAATAATTAGTTAAGATATCAGAGTTGAAGACACGTTTGAATAATTAAAATCCCATCTAATATCAAACACTCAGGCTGCCGAGTTGCGAATGTGTGCGCAATATATCAAAAAATTAATTAAACATGCACATTTTAATGCAAATCAAATAATGAAATGCTCGAGTGCAATAAATCTCAGAGGGTAAGCAAACAAAAGAAACTGCGTCTTTTCACCAACAAAACATCAAAACAATGGATGTGCTTAGTTGTGGCGTTGATAAGGGGATAGGTGGATAGGGGCAGGCAGGAAGAACGATAGTTAAGTGTGAATTGCGTGTTGCTGCAACAGGGTGCTCACAGTTGAAACATGCTAGACCAATGCTGCATACCTTTGCCAAGGAGAAAGGAGGTGGCTGAGAGTTTAATCGAAAGCAAGCAATTAGCTTTGGCAAGGCAAGTGGCTCAGTGGACAAGTGCTTGCGGCAGGGCCTGGGTTCAAGGCCGGCCTCAACACCATCTAATAAAAAAGAATAATAATTTGTTTTTCAAATTGTTTCTTTGCGCGGCGCCAATTCTCGCGATGCACTGGCAATTCTCCGAGAATATTCTTTGTCATGAAAAGCTTCTCAAACACGTTCCGATTCGGTTAATGTAGGTCCCGTTAACTTGTGCAAAATATAACAAGCACACACAAGTTAATGCAAGAAAGCTAGGCCTCAGCCACACGGGCTGTTGCGCCACACAATTATTATAAAGGAAAGTTTTTTCTAATATTTATAACATACACTTTTAGAAACTGAGTAGCCCAATTCAGAATCTTGTGCAAATGGTCTGGGAATTTTGCAATTGACAGTTTTGTGCACAAGATTGTGAATTGGGCTGGTGTATTTTTAATGTAGCACAGTGTTAATTTACGAACGAGGCTTAACGTTCAGAAATTAAAGAAAATGTTTGTTATGTTTTTAAAATAATTTATTTGATTTTTATAAAACTCTGAAATCGAAGCAAAATCCATCAACCATCTTGAATTTGAAGCTTTCATAAGTCCTTTGGCATACTTCGACAACAACAACAACAACAGAACTTTTTGTTACTTAAATAACAATTTCGAAAATATAAACGACTTGCAAATTGAATGAAAAGATCGCAGCAACGCTTTTCTCTCCCTCTTTCTTGCGAATAGACTCGAACAATTTTGTTATATCCATTTGTCTCACTCAATCGTTAAATCTTTTGAATGGAAACATTGAATTCTGAAATTGGAATTAATGAGCAGCGACAACAACAACAACTACAACATTTGCATTGTTATCACTGTGATTGTTATTGCTGGCACTTCTGCCGTCATCGCTGCTACTGTCGCTATTGTTCCTATTACCAATATCAACATCGTCGTCGACATCAACAAGAATCACAAATACAAATACAACAACAACAACCACCACAAACACAACAACAACATCAACAACCACAAATACAACAACAACATCAACAACCACAAATACAACAACACTGCCACAAATACAACAACACAACCACAAATACAACAGCTTTGTGGATTATTAAATTAAATTATCCAAAAGGTAAGAGTAATTCAAAAGAATAGGGCAACACATCCAACAAAATGCATTACAAAATTTCCGTAACAATTAACCAATTGGAAAGTTATGAATCCATTTCCAATATTGCACAAGATAATTTTTTTGTCATATAAAACGAACCCTGTTCGAGCAAAGTTCCGCTTATACTCAACGAACTTTTTGTCTGGATGTTAAAATTTTATGCTGAGATCGCAGCAGAGATCCAATTCAGTATAAAGTATAGCCTTCTATTCAAGATTTTAGATTGGCTATAATTTCTGAGAGAACTTGCAGGTGGCCAGTCTAATGCGCCTCTGGCTTTTTATTAGAAAAACATGTTTGTAAGGAATTTATCCTTACGGGTAAAGAAGTGATATTTAGATATCTTCCGTACCTACTCTCAACGCATTGTTTCCAGAAAAATGTGTATGAAGTTTTTTATTGGCCTGGAGGTGGGCTTGGTAAAAAGAGCTGTAACTTTGTGAGTTATTCAAATTTCTTCAAATGGCTTAAAATGTTCATCTTTCAAATACAAATTTTTGAAATGATTTGTTTAAACCAAAAAAGCTCTTATGCTCCCTTAACGCATTGGTGGAATAAACAATTTGTAAGTTCATTTTCCTCAGAAGAAATGTCAGAATTTTGCGGAAGATTTTGAAATTCTAAGTATGTAATGATAATACGCTTAACTAGAGCTGAAAATCCCACCATGCGAGAATGCAAATGGCTGTAGTGTATTTGTTTATATGTTTTAGCACATTACATTGTTTTATTTAAATACATATATTTATTTTACAAAATGTGAGAAATAACTATTTACAGAGTAGTGAACTTTACATTTCTTGGAAGACCTAGCATTGCATTTTTACGCATGTAATCGGAATTGTCACGTAGAGACGTTCGAAATTCGACATAGAACCTTAATAACTGTTCGCTATTGCAATAATAACTGGGTGAAGTCTCTCAATATGATCGTCAGTCATGCTCTAAATGTGACTATATTGTATATGAAGAATATTGCACGCATTGAAAGGTTGACAGCTCCCTAATAAAATTGATACTAAATTCATATTCTAATTAAAACACAATTTCATTAAAATCCGAACGGAAAGAAAACGTTTGAATAATAGAAAACTGTTCGGTAAATTGGAACGTGCATACTTATGGAAAATTTGATTGATCAATATATCAACGGTTACGATATAAATAAAGCTAACAGGTCTATGCTGGCAAGAGTCATAAATTGGATATTAAATTGCTACAAATGCCATTGGATTTTTTCTGCAGCGTAAATCTTAAAAATTGTATCAGCTTCTAATGTAAAAACAAATTTAGGGAAATACTTAAATGTTATATGCATATAAAAACATTGCAATTTACATGCCAATGTGTGGTATTTTTATCATTTATCATTGTCCCTTTGCATCAAAGTTAATCGGAATTAATTAAGAACAATTAAAAAATTCTGTACTACTAAATTTATTATGCTCGTAGGTATATTTGAAAAATCAAAAGTTCTTTTGATCATTTCTGAACTACAATTAGAGTATCTGAAGTACATTTATAGTTTGCTGAAGTTCATTTAGAAAATCCGAAGAACGTTTGGAAATTTCTGAAGTACATGTGAAAAGGTTTAGAAGTTAGCATTCAATATTTTCGCTTTTATGAACTTAACACAAGCCTTAAAATAAAAAGGTTTAGCTCCTTCAGGAAATTAAAATTTACAGAGTAGCAAATAGCCTCTGGGTGGTGCTCTTAAATGGAGCTGTCAATATATAATTTATTAATGATTATGATGATGATATTGTTATGAATTTTAAGAAATCGATCTGCAAACACTTCTTCAATATTATTGTAATTAATAAAAAGCTTTCGCTATTATAGCTGTAGCTCAGCACTAACTATCTACATATGTACTATCTATTTTAACCAGCTTTTTGGTAGTATGAAATTCTCACATGCATGTTGTTTAGTTTTTCGATCCGTCATTCCGATTTGGAGTTTTTACCAATAAATACTAAATTTAATATAGAACGATATCCGTCACACAAAAAAGTCAGCAACACAATACAACAAATTCTGCCATAAAATTGTGAGACACAATTTTTGTTGTTGTTTTGCTTCGAAAATCAGAGTTCTTTTGTGGTTATATAAATCGATATAATTTCGATCAACTGATTCAGTTATACGCCCGCTCATTATTCTGTGGTTAGGTTGAGTGTCAAAACAATATGCCAAACATTGTTGCACAGTTTATTATTGCTCAAATATTTAGCCTAAAATATATTTATGGCATATAGGCATAAGGAAAGTTGTTCTATCACAAGATCTAAGGCCGGTCTTACTATAATGGCCCGAGCTGCTACTGCTCTTCCAGTGCTCCAGTGAGTTGACGTGGTATGTATGCTAGTATCTTTCACTTGATGTTGATGTTTCTGCTATGGCACTATTTCGTACACAAATATATATTAAGTTGTATATAAAAATGTATATTTTATCTCTCACTGCCAGCATATTCCAAACGTTGACAGTGTGTGATTATGCTGTCCAAAGGAAAATGTGCGTGGCATTGATATGTCGTGCGTGTGGTAACTTTCCTGCGAAAATGCCAACCAGGGTGTTCCATATTTTGCATGCTCAAGTCATCTGCATACCACTTCACTTCACGCAGACAAGCGTTTGATATATAGATATGTGATATATGCATATGCTAAGCTGCTCCTAAATCATAGTGATAAAACGTTGACATTTTTTACGTCGTTTCGTAAAGCAGCACAGTTACGCTTTGAGATAAAGATTTAATTACTGCTTCGTTTCCAAACATGCTGCCTCAATATGCAAACATCGGATAATGTAAAGAAATGTGCCCTCTGCGAGTATATAGAAAATTTAATGCCACTCGTTATTTTCCATTTAACTAAATGCTTACTCGTTAACATAAATATATTTATATATACATATATTAAAATGTTGATCTAAGCTTAGTAGCTGCCCATATTTAACTTGATTTCTATCTATTATATGGCTATATTATATGGCTGCGCAATTGTGATTTGCATTAAAAATGCATTGCCAATATTTATAAGAAAGTTCAAATCAAACATGGATTATAGGTTCTAAGCTACTCTGGGTGTGTATATAGGGGTATTCACAGCTTTGTGGTATTCCCAATGTTAATGATACTACGTGCTTGGGCTACGTATTATTTTCAATTGTTGTTGTAGCCCATATCATATCTAACGTAAGTCGAACACTATGTAATACGATTTTTGAGTCTGCGTAAATTTCACCAACATGTTTGTATATATACAGTATGTACTTATATATGTATAAGTATATACAGTGTATATATATAAGTACACCCAAATCTGTTTTTACACGGTCTTTTTCACACGTTTTGGTTTTAACACGGTCTAGAAAGAAAAATTTATTCCGTTTTTATACGATTTCATTCGATTTAGCACGTTTCAAAAAAAGGCTAATTGATTGAATTTTTAAAGAAAAATATTTTTATTAGGCGTAATCTTTTAGAAATTTAGTTAGGAAATCATTAATTTTAAGTATTTTTACAGGGTTGAAGGATATGGAACTAATCAATCCCCCTTTCTTCTACGTACATATGTACGTGCCTTTTTTACACGGTTTTGTCTGGAACGTATCTACCGTGTAAAAACAGAATTGCAGGTATTTATCTAGCGTGTCAAAGGACATTATCCTTCTGCGTTAAGTAATTGCCATGTTCAAAAAAAGCTAACTAACATGCATCACATATTCTTCTAAGTATTATCCCTATTCAGGCACAAAATGCAAGTTTAAAAGTGTTTGATGTCGTATGAATCATTCATGATTGCAAAGCTGTACTAAATCGTTGTAAATATTATTGATCTGTGCTTGTAATATCGTAATTTATCAGCTGCCGCTGACTGGAAACCAGTGTTTTTAATTGATAATTTTTTTATAAACAACATCATATTACTTACTACGTGATTTTGAACTACTAATTAATCGACTGTATTTGCATATATTACTATGGATCAAAGAAAAACACCTCGGAAGATTGTTACAGGCAAACCCTATTTTGCGCTGCCCTATAATAAATCCTATAATAGATAGAAATAAAGATGTGAGGGTTTTTATTGTCAGCATTTTTATACATATTTATTGGGTGAGCCACCTTAAACGTGATCAGACGATATCTCGAAAAATATAAATCAGCTAAAAAATTGTTAGTGATGAAACTTGTTCGGTTCGGTGGATGCAATAGATTGATGCTAAAATTGACGCCCCCTTCTTCACCCCCGATGGTTGGGATGAGGATACTTTTTATTATTATATGTAAGCCCCCATTTTATACTGCAGATTAGAATCCCTCAGAAAAATTTCGAAATTTCAAATTTGTCCTCTTCAAAGGGAAAAAATTGTGTTACTAATTTTTTTAAACTGATCGATATTTGCCGATCCCTCTTAGGAGCAGCGGGAGGAGTTAATCGTTTTTCAGCTCTTCACAGTCCGCTAGGAGAGAGGAGGGGCATCAATTTTGACATCAATCTATATCCGCTTCCGAAACGAACCCTTTGTATTACAAAAGGACCTACAAATTTATTCCATAGCCGTGCCCAAGCTAATGGCAAAGAAACTCTCGAAGCGTTGTCAATTTTTTGCTAAAGATGGCGTAACAATTTAAAAACAAAATTATCTCATTTTTTGAGCTGATTGAAGTCTGGCGGGATGGTTTTATTAAAGTTCTTTAAAATGTCAAAAAACTGTTTATAGTCTGAAATCCATCGGAGCTCTGGCGTCTAGATAAATCCTATAGACACGTATGTAGAGCTGCACAACAACTGCCATTCTTTGTTCCACAAATTTAACTTTATTTCTATAGCCACAGCTCATCTTTGATATATTTCGTTAACTTTTGAGGTTTGACAATAAAAAGTTGATCTATTGACTTTGTAATTCTTTAACCTAGAAAAAGCCAGTTTTCTTAAAAATTGTTTACACTACAAAATTAGAAACGAGAATGAAATTGGAAAATCGATACAAACATGTTTTTCCTAATAAATGTCGTTGATTTCTGATAGTATTTCTTAAATAAAACTGAAATATTCTTTTGCTTTGACAAATTAACTCTATGTCTGACTCTCTCGCTGCCCCTCTCTCTGAATCTCACTCCTCCGTAATGTCATGACAGCCAAATCTTCTTCTTTATAGCATCATTTAAAGATTTTCTTTCATATTTGCAAGCTCTGCGACAAAGTAGCCACAATTTTATTATATTTTCCACATATGTACGCAGATTTACTTAATTTATTTTCTTTAATTTTTATGACAGTTTGACGCAAAACGATATTTTATTTTATCTCAGCTTTGGCATGAGCATACGTCAGCAGTCCAATTTTAGCACGTTTTCCCGTGGTAAAAGTCTCGAGCTTTTTTTATGAAAAGAATACAGTGATAAGATTTTCTTCTTGAATTAATATTCTTTTTATTTCCATATGATATTTTTGCCCATTAAAGACGCGAAAATTTAGACTTATAAGACGATTTATATGTATATACTCTATGACAGTATGGCTATATACATACATATGTATATGCCGTTATGGTTTCAATTACTTGTCAGAATATTTTTTGAATATTTTGTTTGTTTGCAGCAATGAAAAGTTTATTCCAACTTGTCAAAATTTCACGTATTTGCGCTCTATGACGTCAGCATAAACATTAAGTATACGACATTAAATTCGTAGAATTTCAGAATTTGTTAAACGTAATAAAATAAAACAAAATTACTACTATGCAAATAAGATAAAATGGATTAATATTTAAAATTTGTCGCTAGAACGCATCCGACAGTTTTTTTTTTTTGATAATCTCTTGTCAAACTCTTCTAGGCGCCGCGGTGGCTCAGTGCTCGATCTCTGATGCGAGAGGTCGCTGGATCAAAGCCCAGCTGACTCTCTTCTATATCGGCCGATTTTGCGGAAACCAATTTTTTTAACCAGATTTCCTTTGATAGAGTTCCCTATTAGGAATAGTCAAAATAATGATATGTTGAATTCGGGTATGTTTTACAAATTTCCAAAGAAGTTTGATACCTTCAATTTCGAGATCGGTTCAAGCCCTGAAAAGACAGGCGCTGCTCAACAAGTCAGACGGGTTCTGATTGACAACTCTGATTGCACCAAACTTCCTGCCTAAAATGAAGCTTCAGCAACGGAAACTAAATTTGATCAATCGCTGTTAAAATTTTGCTAGGCTCAGTCAAGTCGATTCAAGCTCTGAACTACTTCGAACTGCAATGAACGTTACATATTCCCGGCCATTTACGCTGTGTCAGTGCTTCTGTTCCAACTCTAACACCGCTTCACACAACTACACACACACAATTGTAGGCCTATTATGACGCGTTGTGTGCCTTCAAAATGTCATTTCGAAGAATTTTAACTTTATACAAATGATGATGCTCGCATCCTTGATAAGAGACTCGCAAACAGATAAAACTGATCTCTAAATACAGTAGACATTTACGTAAATATATGCATAGAAAGGCAACACCAACAACAAAAGGATGAAGATAAATACATGTCTATGGAGGGAGCAGCAGATGAAATCTTCGTGACAGTTATTAAATCATTTCTACAGTCAAACAAAATGATAAAATTCTGCAGAAAAGCTCGGAAGCAACAACATACAACAACAACAACAACAACAACAACATACAACAACAACAACAACAACAGCGAGCAACAACACAGCAAAAAGTGTTAATTGTAAGCAAATTTTTTTCTGTTTTTTTACTTAAGCACAAAAACTTTATGATTTATGTTTTAAAATAGTTTTTATCTGCTACCATGATATTTATAATGCCTTGAGTTACGTACTTAGATATACATACTATGTACATACATATATCATACAGATAGTACACTCAGGAATTGTTGATGTACTTTCAAAAAAGTACGCAGCATGCGAATTTTATGGCTTCCCCACTTCTTAATTTTTTTAAACGCAATTTTAACAATATTTAATATGGTTTTAAAAACGTCAGTGGTAAAAAAATTTTAATAGTCAACTGGTTCCATTCTTCAGCCGAACTTGGGTTAAAAAGCAAATTTTTTTTATATCGCTCTGCTCGAATGTGAATTTTCAAAAAAAAGAATATTTTCAGCTGATTTACTATATGTATTTATGGCATCATAGAGAGCTTGGAACACATACTGTGCTCCTGCCCCGTCATCGCAAGAAATCGAATTGTTAAGGAGCGCCTATCTTTTCAGGGCTCGAACAGATCTCGAAACTAGGTAACAAGCCTCTTTGACAATTTGTGAGACTCACCGAAATTCTGAAAGATCATTACTTTGACCATTCCTAAAAGGAACTCTAACTGACATCGCTAAGCAGCCAGCCAGCTTAATCTAACCTAGCCCCTATGTATCTCAGACGCTTGACACTTGGTGCACTTGAAGAGAAGCTCCACCTCAGATCGTAGCCCAGTGTAATGGGCTGTCACTGACCAATGAAGTAAAAGAAGAAGAAGACATTACGTTTGAGTTACCAACAGATTTCTCCAAGTGTCTTATTACATATCTTAAGAGTTTTACTAGGCGCTGAGCTGTTGTTATTGCTGCTTACTCTCGCTGCTCAAAAATGATTAAAATTTGATAAGGATACCTTACAGCCTCACTGTGAGGCAGCTCTTATCACCAACAACAACAATAACTTGTACAGCAACAACGAGAAAAAGTGAGAAAAGTCATCGTCGCAAAATGTCGACACTCTCCAAAGAGCATATAAAAACGAGAGATCGCCACAACTGGAGCTCATTTCCAAATTGGTTTTTGGCGCTGTAAGGCACCTTAAACCACAGTTTCTTTCAAATTTTCTTTCTCTACAATTGCGGAAAGTTTGCGTGCTAAGTTGCACCAAACTCAAAACACTCGTCCGATTCCAGAAAACCGTTCGTGGGTTTGCGAAAGTGACGAAAAAAAGTGCAACAATACAAAGCAAAGGAGGTTAGTAAAAAAAAAGTAATGTTCAATTAAATGGAAACGAGTGAGCTCAACCAATTTATGCGACATTTGCAACGACTTATATTCTTTCATTGTGTTCACGGTTTACAAAAATTGGCTGCAAAAATAATGTAAAATAATCACATTTCTAAAGCAACGAAACAAGTTGTTCATTTCGCTCAGTGTAACCGGCAAAAATGGCGTGCAATTGAAGTTTGGTATTTTGTTCAAACTACGTTTTAAAGTTTCTGAGTTACAATGCATCACAATTTTACATATGTAACTTTAAAAATGGCATACCATTTTGAAGAGTGTAACTAATGTAAAGATTTCCTTATAGTATCTGGCATATAATTTTTCACAGTGTTGCAAAAAGCCGAGTAAGGCGTAAAATATTAAGTAAAATATTAATTGGCATAACCGCTTCGAATGGGAGCGAGCACACTTCCTTGTTTTGCTTTCGAGCATGTCAAATCGTCGCCGCTAATATTCAAATATTCAGCAGATTTAAAATTTTGCATATGAAAAAGAAATTTGCTGAAAGAGCTTCTTCACGAATATAATGAGCCCGAAGACAAGCCTTTTAAAATATTTGCATAATTTTTAAGCGATGACGATGTGTGTTTCTGCTGATATTTTAAAATGATATTTGCACTGTTTTCACCAGAGTTCAAGCGCAGCGTTGCAATATTCGGGTTTAATAGCGTATTAAATACCATCAATAGAATTTAGTTAAGAGCTATTTATATATTTTAATTTAAAAATGGCAAATTGGCTACGAAAACAATTCAATGGTACTTGCGATATTTTATTAAAATATGCCGTCGTTTTTGCATAATTTTCAAAGCATTCCAAAATAATTTTCATATGACAAGAGAAGAAAGGAAGAGCGTAGTTAATAAAGGCAAACAGTTGAAAAAATATTAATGAGAAGATTTAAATTTCTTGCTGTGTTTGCCTGTTTTAAAAAGAAAGTAGAGCTTACGAATTTTGGACAAAATACTAAACTAAACTCACGCACAGTGTTGGAGCACCTCAAAAAATTTAGTACACTGAGTAATAGAAAACGTATCAATATGTATTGTATTTGGGAAAAGTATCTGCAATCAATCAAACAGTTGATCTTTTGAAACATCGAAACCGATATCGAAATAGAAATAGTCCATCTCATAAAAATTTTGGGAAAAAACCATATCTTTTTCTCAGCACGCAACATGATCACACCGTGCTGAAAGTGCTTAACTTGCATAGTGTGATAGTACCTTTAGGCGAAATTTCACAGTGCTTATTGAATGCATATTTGATTAAAGTATACATCCAATACAAACCTGCGCCTCATTTTAAACATTTAAGCACAATATAATTTTGTACTGTGAAAATGAAATCCCCTAACTAAACGTCAGTTATATCATTAATTGGCACTGTGAAATTGGACCTTAAGCTCTCTTCTATAGTGTATCTAATTTATAGTGTATCTAATAATGATTAGATGCTATTGAAATTTGTTGCAACTCAGTCCAACCAGTCCAAAACTATATGCGACATATTTACTCGATCCTCTGGCAATAATGTAAGAAATCCCAACAATTTTAACTCTTCTTCTTGGCAATTAATTGCTCACATTTAACCAACTCCTGCAGGGAACCATCGATATGTAAGGTACACATCCAACATGTCTTTTTACAAATTGATCAGAACACATTTGGACCTTCCTAAAGGCTCCTTCCTGCACTTCCTTGAAAACTTTTAGAATTTTCAAATACCAAAAGTGAAATTTTATTCATAAATGGCTGTAAACACTTTGTTGTTGCAGTTGCAATTAAAGAATTTGTTTAATGTACATATTACATTTTCGACTCTTTCTCAACTTTTTCTTAAATCCGCTTGATTTGTGCATAAACCTAAGTAGATCTTGATCTGTAAAGCGAGAATAATATACATATGTACATATACATATATACATACATATATATATATATACATTTTGTGCTTTAGCAGTGTATTGACCCATTCACACCCATCAATATTATGTCACTTTGAATGCACATACATATATATACATATGTATATCTCTTTTTAGAAATTTGTATCTCAATGAACGCTCACAATATGCGATTATACTTGCGGCATGCAAATAACGTCAACTGACACATTCCGTTTTGTCAATTTATAAAAAAACGTATGTAGCTTACGTATTTTGTTTTGGTTCAAAACACTTTTTCAGCACTTACAGCAAAAAGAAGAAGAAAGCGTATCGAGAAAGCACGTTCTCCTTTAAAATCGTATTATTCTTGTACTTTCCGAATTAACATAAATTGTGCATAATTTTCATAAAAAAGTACCATATTTTATAAAATATTTCAATGCATAAATTTGTATTTTTAGCTGGAATGTTAAGTGTTTGTAATTGAACTTCCATTTTTAGAATCAGCTGATGTATAAAAAAAATTCTTTCGAGTAAGACTAACATCGCTGTTATATTTGTTATTGTAAGTAAAAAATTCGGACAGAATTTTTAGTATGCTTTTTGAAATTACTTAGGCTTTATTAAAAAGAAAAGAAACGTCGGTCTATAACATCCTTCTTTAAAGACTGGAGGCGGAAGCTGTTTCAATACAATCCTTTACAGTCTAGACTCTAGAGAGAAAGCGTTCCAATTTGAATGGCCTACACACTAACTCTGTATCAGATCTGTGAATGACAGTTATAAGGTCCATATCATACTTGTCCCACGACAAAATCGTAGAAAGGCGATACATCTACCTTTAAAGCTATGCTAACGACCTGTACAACTTTCATTCAATAAGCACTATATAATTTTACAGCGGAAGCGATTTGTAGGGAGACCATTTTACAATTAATCATACTTTATGTTAGGCAATATATTCAATCAGATTAAAAAACATACGTTGCCAGATTATGCTAGACTATATGCTGACTAATGCTTTTACGTATATACGCAGATCTAGTAATAATAATAAATAGTTAATTAGGCGAGTATCATACTACCTCATAGAGATCTATTGTGAGCTCTTGCAATTATCTTTTTTTTGTCGGAATATGAAAAACTTACCAGCACGCAGACAAGTATTTGTCCATTGTACTGGTAAGCGAATTCCTTTTACTGAAATCTTCCTGAGCTTTTAATAAAGCGGAGGATTTTCGATGGTGGCAAGGAACTTAATTGATCGGTTCTCTCACCACGTCTGACTCCAGCAGCTGCAATCGCGACCTGGAAAAGGCGGGACACTCGCATAAAAAGTGGGTCTGCAATGATCTACTTTAACTAATCTTTTAGCAGATCTGTAGATCTGACGATTATATAACAACATACTGTCACTCTTTTTGAGTACAAAATGTAACGATTTGAACCACGTTTATGCACGCACTTTCAATTACTTGCAGCTGTATTGAATTTCTTTAAGGGCCGACTTACTTTAAGGCAATAAGCTTAAGTGTCGAAAAACGCTTAAGCTTCCTTTAGTTGGACTTAAGCTTAGCAACTGTTTGGTTGTTTTTTTTTTTGTTAATAATGTTTCAATCGAATGCTAGGGAAAACTTGATTTTTGGAAAAATATATTTGCCGCATATTTTTAAACCAATTGGCAGAAGTTTAAGCGAATCTTAAACTAAAAAAGTTTTAAGCAGCCGAGAGAGACTGCACTTCATTGCGCTAGCTCGCTTCTTCTTCTTCTTCCTCTTATTCCTCTTATTGGCCAGAACAATCCGTTGCCGGATTCCAAGCTTACATAGGGCTTCTCTGCAGGTGCCCCTGCTACGCGCGTGCCTTGCCGAGTTGGAAATTCCAAGCTTTGCCTGTGGTCTTTCCATCGGAAGCATGGCCTTCCGCTCTATTTCTGTCCTCCAACTGTCGCCTCAAATATCTTCTTCGATGGAGCTGGCTAGCTTAGCTGAGAAAAAAATTAGTTTTAGCTGAATGAAAGCTTACTTGGAAAAACGGCGCTTAAATATGGCGCCGTGACTGGAAGATTCGGAGCCCAACGCTTAAGAAAATTTCGAAGCCTTCTTTTTAGCACATGATATGACTTTTTTCGTCGATGCAACGCAATCAAACACTTTTCTTGTCCTTTCGAGACTCCAAAAATTGGGAGGCCAAATGCTAGAGTAGAGGGTAGCCGCCCATACAATGCCCATTAGCATCAATAATTCCATTGTCCGTGCTCAGCTTTTAACGAGCATGCTCAAGGGATTGCCCTTAACGCTTATCCTTAAGCGAAATATGCATTTTACGCTTAATTTAATAACGCAAACGTTTTATTTGACTTTACATTGTTTTTTACAATGTGTGTGCAACTTTATAGCTTACATAATTAAACGTCGATTTAACGACTACGACACACTTTTGTGTTGTTATTGTACGAGTAAACCTAGCTGCGCCCACTAGCCCTCACACAAAAACAGTTCAACTGAAAGTTTATTGTAAATGTTCGCATCGACCGAATTTTTCGGCCAACAAAAGGCTGCCAAAACGTGGCTACCGCACAGACTAAACAAGAAATAAATTCCACTAATTTTGCTCACAGTGGAACAATTTACAGTAGCACGTTAATTGAAAGGCTTTAAAATGCGCACCCACAACAACAACAACAACAACACGATATTGCAAATGTTAGCAGCTCAACGACAGCATCGACAGCATTTTAAGTTTGTTTTGTATGATATTTTTTTGGTGGAAATTTTTTATTTAGCAAAGTTGAAGGCAAAGCAAATTTGTTGTAAATATTGTAGTATCAGCCGAATGCATTTGTTCATAATGATTTTGTTAAACTTTTGTTTCGAAAGAAAAATTATTTCATAGGTGTTTCAATACTTCTCAAATCTATTATAAATTTATATGTTTTACCTGAAATCCTAAGCGATTTCAAATACGGTCGAAAAACAAAAGCCTTTGAAACTTTTCTTTGGAAAGGTTTTCAAATCTTTTACAAGTTCTTTGAATAAGGCTGATATGCTTTTAAAGCGAAGAGCAAGCATTTTGTAGAAAGTGACAAGTGAAGATTTGAAAAGTGTTTAAAAGACAAAAGCGTTTTAAATGTTTCTTTAGAAAGGCCTTTAAATCTATTATGAGTTTTTCGAATAAGTTTTTCAAACGAGTCTAATATGCTTAGAGCTAGTTTTTGTAGCAAGTGACAAGTGAAGATTTAAAAAGACTTTTCAAGTTTCCAATATTTTTCATTGTATTTATAAGTGATATCTAGACTTCTAGTCACCGTTGCCTGGGAAGCATCTTCATTCATATTCAAGTCCCGATTTGACTCAATAATATTTTATATATTATATTGTAGCTTGACTAGAAATGCACCGCCGTGACTAAGGTGCTTATTTTGTAAATCCCAACGCCTCACTTCACCCTGCGTTCACTAATTTGGTATTGTGTAAAACGCATCACCTCACTCAGTGACTGACTGCTCGCGTTGTCTTACGTAGTTTCATATGAAAATCGGTACCGCGTAAAACGCAACGCGGCGCATTCACTCACATGAACTGTCAAATCGTTCACTTGGGTTTGTGCTCGCGTTCATTTTTTTAAACGCAAAATTTTTGGTAATTTCGGGTGAAAATTGATTTGTGGTAATCTGCAGAAGCAAATAATAAGTATTGTAATACTTTTTAAAGACAAATACTAAAGAAAAAAGTACAAAAAAAAGAAAATACTAGCACTGCGGTTGAGGATCGAAATCACAAAAAGAAAAGAAATGTATCGGCGATGGGGGTTGAACTCGCAACTTCTCGCGTGCTAGTCGAACGCTCTAACCACTAGGCTATGGGAGGTATGCAATGGAAGCTGCAAATTTTGTGTGTTTTGTATTTGGCTGATAAATTAAGAAAAATACAACTCTTTTTCGTAAGAACTTGACAGCTCAAGTGATGCCGTAAGACAACGAACGCAATTACGCCGTGATTTACAAAATGCCGTTTTTTGATCCCGGCGTTGGCTTCGTGTTCGCGTTGCGTTCGATCACGGTGATTTATACGGTAAGGCCGTAAGTAAATAAGTGCTCGATCGCTGATGCATGGAGTCGGTGTATTAAATCCCAGTCTGGCAACTCTCCGAGAATAGACTTTGCCATGTTAATAAAAGAATCTCAATTCTCGTTCAGATACGGCAGTAGAATAAATGAGTAGGTCCCGTTATCTTGTGCTAAAATTGTACGAGCATACACAAGATAATACGAGAAAGATAGGCCTAAGCCCACACTATGACAGTTATGGCAGTCAAAAGGAAGACAAGGGTAAATATTTGCCATAACATTAAAAATCTCTTTATCTTACAGTTTTGATGATCATAGGGTTTGAAATAATGTTAGTAAAAATATCTTGCAATATTTAAAGAGAGAACAATTTAGTTAACATAAGACATATGGATAAACAGACTCAGTCAGATGATAAGATATACGATAGTTTACGGATGACTAACACACAAAGTTTACAGATAGACAGACTAAACAACTGATGAAAATTTCTCATTGAGCTCGGAAAACATATTGATCTTTTCTAGATAGAATATACACAGTTCTTTCACATATCGACGGTGGCACTCAAATGTAGACTGATTTCATGTCTGAAATTTAAATATTTCAGAAAAAGAGTTGATAAGCAAAGCATATTACTTTGGAACTCTGGAAATAAAGCCCATTTTGAACTATATTTGAATAGCATATGTATATATCATATTTTCACAAATCTACTATATCAAAGAGCAGTGGTCTCAGTCTTGATCTGAATTTTGAGAAGAAAAATATTTATAGATCCGCAAGCTTGTATTTATCCTTTAACTGTGCTAGTACATATTAAATCATATCAAATTAGCCTATGGGTTCTAAAATATTTTGGTACAGAATGAAATCTATCGTCGTTGTTAGAGGACAACTAACTTATACTTGTACATTACCTAGCCAACGAAGTCTGATCCTTTCTAAACCATCACAGTAAGAAAGTATGTGCTTTGCTGTGAATTCATCTTCGTTGTAAGATCTGCACATACTATCAGCCTATATCGACTTTAGAGTGAAGCCACCAATATGCATTTCCAGATTGAACAAATTTCCAGAGTACAAATCTTTAATGTGCAATCTTTCATTGGATGGCACAAGCTGCAAAAATTTTAGAAAAAATATTATACTAGATCGAGACTCATATTTCTTAGTAGCAACTTTCACCACTAGGCGCAACTTAATGCAATTCCCATATATAGATCGCTTCACCCTAATACAGAGCTTAACACTTTTTATAAGCTTTTTTTTTATTAGATAGAGTGCGCATTTTTTCGGCTTTAATCAGCCTGCTTTATTAATAATTAGGCGTTAAACATGCTCAACTAAACTAAAATACATATGCTTTTTTTATCAAATAATTTTGTAATAATTCCAAGTCCACTTTCCGAACTTTCCGCAATATGAGCATGCGAATTGTGCCCATTCTGCCGAACAAAGAGATAAATTTCCAAATTTTAACTGTCAGTTTGTGTCATTTTGCGAATGTGTGTGTGTGCATGCGTGTACATTCAAGCTAACAAAAACATCAATATTTGTAAATTGCTTTATAATTTTGTTGTTAAATTACTGACAAAACAATTATCATGTCTTGCATTGTGCGCACTCATACATACATATGTACATACACGTGAGCATGACACATACAAGCATACGCTGACACACAATGAAATGTTAATCGGCAGTGCTGAAAAATGTATAATACATATTTTCTATTACACGCTGATATGCTAAAAGTTTAAAGTAAAATTACAAAAATATTGAATACACATCGTTAGCTTAGTATGGAAAGGGCGTATCACATTTTTTGCGAAATCGGAGTTTTGAATTTTCTGGTTGGCCACTCTCAAATATGTCCCCCTCCCCCTGAAAAAATTGGATATGTGATGAGCGAAAATAACAAAGTTATAGTCAATTTAAACATAGACCTAAATTACATTTTTTGCAAAAAAGTTCATCTCAGAAAGCCTTACTATATGTACATATATGTATGTATGCATTTCTGTATGTACATAAATATATACATATGTATGGAAATGTATACTTGGCGTTTACAGCTGTGTGGATTTTGGTATAAGACAAATTTTTTACTCATTTATACTGACATATTTTTTGCTATTAAAATTTCGAGTTACCAACCAGACTTAAATTACACATCGTCATAATCTCACACGAGGTGTTCCACAGTTTTTTTTTTTACAAATATTTACTTCTCTATAAAAGAAAAGCCAAATTTTATAACTCGTGTAACTAAGAATAAGAACTCCGACTGTGTCACTATAAAATCGTGACGCAGATCTCAAGTTAAATATAGTAGTACATACACGTTATATAAATAACTCGAGCAAAACAGATCGAAAAGGGCCTAAGCAGCGCATTCCCTTTGCTATGTTTGCGTGCTTTTTACAACAAATTAAAGTGCCTTTTGTTTGTTGTTAAATCTAAAAACTTTTCAATACTTTCTTGGAACGCCCATTCTTTGCGATGTATGACGAAAAATGCTTTTCTTTCAATTATTATAATATGAGCAGGTGTCATCAATTGAAAATTGTTTCGAAGAATTGATTGCATTTGTAGTAGAGATACAGTCTTCAAGTCAAAGCGCTTTGAAAGACCTAAAAGACAAGTTCTCCCTACTCTTTGCAGAGCCTCATGGAAGCGTAGCTTAACTTGCACTTACTCTGCCACTTACTCTGTTGTTTTTGTTTCCCCTTTATAAAATGAAAATGAGGCGCGGCTTGCTTGCATACTTGGCAGGCTCAGTGACCGAGCGCATTCTTATTCCTTGAGCCTAACCACCTTAAAGTTAGAAGCAACAGCATAGCTTTGCCCAACGCCAAACTACTGAATTTCGTAAACTTCTCCACAGTTCTTAGCATTTTTCCATAAAGTTAGGTTATGCTGGCTACTATAGCCCAAAGAGCTTCATCAACTTTGATACTACAACCCCGCGTACTTTTATTAAAGCTTCTTTGCATGTTTCCAACCCTTTCCAGCTTACAGCTGCTGAAGTCAGACGTAGTAAGAACAGACCAACATCCAAAATCCTGCTAAAATAGTATCAGAAAGATTTCCGTAATAATAAATTTACAGTACAATGAACAAAAAAAAGGATATTAACGGCTCTGTGGTACTGCAGTCGGAGTATTACCACATGCATACCCCACGGAAAATATGGAACACCAAACCCAGTAAAGTGCTACTTTTCATTAATAGACTAACACAACTGGGTTAGATACAGGCCAGCACAAAAGATCCATTCGGCGGTCGCGGTGCGCAACAAAGGCCTTCTAACAATAACAATAACAATTACCACATGATATTCGTATTTTCTCCAAAGTTTTCTACGTGTTATTTTATATTGTTGTTGTTTTCCATGCACACAAAATGTTAGACTTGCCACTTCTTCCCCTTTGGAGTAGTAACAATAGCTTGTAGGTCCTGCTTTACCACTTTCTATAAATTGTTGATTAAGATTTTTACCAAGCATTTCAGCCGAGTCCTTGACAGGTCCACACACTTACATGGAGATAGGTACTGCATAGATTCCGCTGCAGCGTCTGCAAAGCTTGTTATCGTTTGTACCTAATTTGTTGACACAATAAAAGGTGTTCAGTCGTTACATCAAGCAGTTGACCGCTTTCTTTCCGCACTAGAGCTAGAAAGAATTTAGTGTATGGTTTGGAGTAGCTCGGTCGAAACATCAGGGAGATTCAAAAAGTTCCAAACTTTTAGAAAACTTTTATCTTTGCAATTTCATTTGGACAAAAGTTCAGATAAACTTTTACCTTTTTGATTTATATTTTCTTAATATATATATAGTACATATTGAATATAGATACAGATAGAGTATATTGTTATGCAAATATGCTCTAGTTCATTAATACATATGTGGCATATATATTTTTCTTTTGTATCTTTTTTGTAAAGGAAAGTTCCAAGGCATGCAATATTAAGCCTTATAATAAGTCATCTGTGATAAAGCTTATCGAAAGATTATTAGACTTCAAGATATATACTTCTATGATTTGTTGCTAAATTTTTCAAAATTCAATGGCTTCACACAGAAATCATGAAGGCTATTGCCAAAACTTTGTCCTTATTGCTCAATGTCTTTATCATTTCTTTTCATTTAAAAAAACCATTTAGATCGAAGAAGCGTTCTTTAGCTATTTGTCGATTTCTAACAATACGTACATATATTATATTCATTCAACAATATTACTAAATTTTGACTAACTTTTACTTGGCTGCAAACATCCGGCAATAATAAACATTATATATTGTATACATTTTTGCCATAATTGGCCAACTAACACCTTTTGTTTAATGAAAAAAAAGTGTTGCCATTTTGCTACACTTTTTAGAAAGTATTCGTTTTGCTATTGCATTTTTTGTTTTGTTTTGTTCTATTTTCGAATTTGTTTACTTTTTCAACATGAAGCTCAGCTACAAACAATGGCCTTTTAGAGGGCTCATTTCTTTTATTCCAACAAATTACTGCCATAGATTTGCAGGCAATTTGATTGACGCGTATATGGAAAGTATACTACATTGGTATACTACAAATATACTACATACATACATACTTACATTTATAAACATGAAATTCTAAATTTGGCACCAGTAAAAAATCGAATGCTTTTAAAAATGAACTTAGTATTGCATGTGATTGGAATTTCTTATTAAGTTGTTATTGATATTGTTTGCAAATTGATCCAAAACATGTGATTTTTAATCAAAATATATGCGCGTTTAAATGCAGCTAAAAGTCGTTGAACCTCCGCTGAACATCATAATCATTCGCGCCATCGTGGTTCAATACGAATGGTTCGATTGTCTATATATGTATACATATAGTATATAGCATTTATCGCTCTGTTTTCACAGCAGTCGAGCAAGTTTAATATTTAAGTCACATTTTCATTTCATTTCATTATTTAAGTCTGTGGCTTAATCTGAATCTTATGCACTAGAAATTTAGCGCACGATTTTGAGCTAGAAAAAAATAGATAGTACCAAAGATTTAAATTCAGATATAGACAGTGTATATATTGCAATAATATTGCAAATGTTAATTGAGTAATTAGTCCAGATCATAAATTAATCATATCTAAGACTCGTTAAAGCATAGTTTGACTTAAATGATTCAGCACAAAATATATTAACAAGATGAAGAGATTTCATTCTAAATTGCATCAGCAAGTCAATATGTATGTATGTATATATATAATATATGTACATATATAATCACAATATAACACTGTCATCATATCTAGATTAAATTGCACTTAAAGTAGGAATGCAGTCGTCTAGTCAACATTGCTTGAAACCCTTTGCGATGGATATTTGTTATTACTATTGGATTGGATGGATATTAATAATGAAATGATTTTTTTAATGACTTCATTAAATATGATTTCTCTAATCGAAACACACATTTTATTAACAACTGAACATCTTTATGTATTTATGGCGAATTTTAAAAATTTGTTGACTTTCATTCTTATTTTGGCCTTCACATTTGCATATGTTCATTTTACTAAAGCCTGGAGTACACGGCATGTGCATGCCATCGTGACGTCAAAATGATGCAAAATCGATAGCCATGATTTGGGATCAAATTTTACGTCATTTACGCACAGACCATATTGGCATGCCGTGTACTCCAGGCTTATACCATAATCGGCAACCCTCTGAAAATTATTTTTCTGCGAAAGTCAATGGCTTCATCAGGCTAGGATTACTGCCCAATTTTCAGATTCGCACTCGCGCTTAAATCCCTCTTTTTATCTAAAACCCGCACACGCACTATCAGAGTACATATTTTGTACTTATTTGGGAATAAAACACTATGGGAGCTCAAATATATGAGCCGTTTATTTTGAAAGTATAGCAGATGCGTGTTTTTACAAAAACGTAGATAATGGCAGTTATAGATAAAACTTGTTATGATCTTTTTATGGGTAAACAATTTATAGTAAAAACAATTGAGATTCTAGTATTTGGAAGATGGAAGTTTTAGCTCTTGACTTGAGAGTGAAATGTAAACAATGAAATATCTAGCAATAGCAGAAAGTTTACTTATACCACTTTCAAAAATAACGGCTCATATATTTAAGTCAGCTACAGTTTGATACAGCTCTCAATGGTTCCTAAGATAAGCTTTAATTGCATATCTTCGAAGAATCTTCAATCGATTTCAATCTTTATGGACTATTTTCGCCAGTGTTATATTTAATGGCCAGCTGAACTATATATGTACATACAGCTACAATATATGTATGTATGCATATGCCTATAATTGTAATTACTTTAGTATGAACTTTCTTCGGAACACAACAGCTTCAGCCGCTATTGTCTTTCTTCTCTTATCGTCACACTTTACAAAGTCGAAGTGATAAGTTCGATTTGCTGCTGCTGTGGTTCCATAAATATTTACATTTGTAAATATATATATGCATACATATAAGTAGTTCTGGCACGCAAGAACAACAACAAACCACATGTGTAATGGCACGTACCACAGATTTTACAGCATTTGAGCAAAAAGTAATACTAACTGCTAATAGTAAATGGAGCTGCTACTGCTCCAGCAGAACAGAACAGAGCAAAGCACAGCACATTGGCGACAGTTCAGATACAGATACATATGCGCGGCGAGCGGTATCTATGCGCGCACACGCTGTTCCTTTGCATGCGCCGCGCAAATTCCAGCATCTTTCAGCGCGGCTGCGGCTGCACGCGGCTGAATTGCTCGTCAGTACGCCGTGAGTCGAGCTTCAGCACAGTTTGCATGCCCGAGATTGCAGCCGCCTGAGCTCAGTGTGCGATTCATTGTATCGCGCCGATACCGAAACAGATACAAATACAGATAAAGATACAACGCGATAAAGCGCAGCGCCGGAGTAACTGTGTTCCAATTCGCGCGACGGTCACATCCTGCAACAGGTCTGCGCGCGGTCTGCGCTGTCATGCCTGACGTGCTGGCCAATTCGAAAATCGCTACGCTGCCAAAGCAAACGCGCTAAATTCCGTTTCATTTGTGTTTCAATGCAGTTGCGTTCCGCCGCGTAAATACGCAAATGCCATGTGTGTGTGTGAAAAGTAAGGCTTTTGTGTGCTAATTGCCATTTCGTTTCGGTTCGCTTTCACTACGTGTCGTTTCAGTTTCACATTGTTCCGCACTTATTTTGCCTGTCGCTGTGCCTCTGCGTAAGCGCTTTATTTTATTTTGATTACCTTGCGTTCCGTTTCCGGCGCGTTTCGTGCCACTCTCGGCATTCCCGTTTTCTTTACGAATTACTCGCGCTTGTGTCATTTTCAAACCTACTTTATAGTCTTTATTTTGCAATTTTTTTCCATTTAAGTTCACATATTTAGGAACAGTCGTTACAGATACTTTTTGCCATTTGGCGCGCAAAAGCGTTAATTATTTTCGCCACTACTCTTGCAATTTAATATTTGAATTTTTTTCCGTTTGAAGTTTTTGCTGTTTTCATACAATTTTACAAAGTACCTACCTATCAGAAATTTGCAATACATTTCAATTGTAAAAGAATTTGTATTTGCAATAATTTAATAAGATTTTGAAAAACATTTTCAAAACGCTTCGTTTGGCTTTTTTACAAGTGCGCGTGTGCTTATTTAATGTTTGCGTTAAAAATTAACATTCTACAACAACGACAACAACAAAAACATCGAGTGAAATTTACAAAAAACACGCGCAGAACTAAAAAATACGTATCTTCGTTAAAGTGACCACGACAAAAAGCACGCAATTACCAAGTCGAAAATTGAATTTAAGGCTAATTGTTGAATCTGTATTGAATTTAATAACAAAAACGAATTTACGCATTTGCTACTATTTTTTGAAAAGGGCAAAGCAATTGCTACAAATTTTTAATACGCACAGGTAAATAATTTGACTAAAAATTTGTTCGTCTGGAAATTTCAATTTTCTATAATAGCTCGATTCTGTTGAAAGTTAGAAAAATCTGCACTGTCATTGAAATTTTTACTTTGTATAAATATCTTTAACGCATGCAAAAATTACAAATGAAATGACAATCATGACAATTGTCAGTGTTACGCTAGAATAGGCTGTAGCCTAAATCATACCAACGAGTATCTGCAGTTAATATAATATTGCATATATGTAATTTGCATCTTCAGTTTCAAATCTAAGTTTGTGCAGAATCGCAAAATTTTTGCGCAGGTTCAAAAGAATGTGAGGCCTTGAACTGCATGAAGACAATACTCAATGATTTGAATTTGATGTTTCTAAACATTCGGTGACTGTACGTACCAACGAAAACTGGATCTGCGAAAGCAGCGGTTGGTTCCCAGACATTTTCGCCGCGATTCACCTTTTCGTTGGCAGAAATTCCACTACTCAAAACAAAAGTGTTAAGTTGTATGAAATTATAAAGTGACAGTTTGTAAAGTTTTGTCAGTAATAGTAATAAAATTCATTATTGCTTAAAAACTGAGCTTTTTCGTATGCAATTTCACTAATTTAATATCACTTAGGGCCAGTTTCACAGTGGATGTTTAAATCTAATTTGCGAATTGAGTTTAAATCTAGTTTAACTTTCCTTGAGTTTCACAGTGCATTTATTTAAACACGGAATATTTGACATTTGAAGGTTGGCACAACTTGCCAAAAACATATGTTCAATTGTTCAATTATGGAGGCAGCGCGAAGTCAAATTTTTTTGTCGGCCGAAAGAAGTGAATTATTGGATATTGTGCAAAGAATCCACAGTTTATATTACTTATGATACTACGGGATCATTTATATGTGCTATACCATGCAGTTTTATGTTTAATTTGATCTCTTATAAATTGCTATTTTGTCCACGCAGCTTATTTGCACATCCGAAATCAGCTGTTTATTTGTTTTCGATTGCAACTCTGTTGCGTACTTAAATATCCACAATCGGCTATTTAAATCGTATTTAACTTTCAACTGTGAAACTGAAATTCCCTATTTAAACTACAATCAGAGTTTAAATATCCACTGTGAAACTGGCCCTTAAAGCATTTCTAAGTAAATTTGACTAATCTAAATTTGTTCGTTTCTGAAATCGATTTGACTAATTTAAAATCGATTGCATTATTTCTCAATTCGACTTATCTGAATTCAAATCGTTCATCTTCGAAATATATTCGATTTTTCTGGACGATTTCTGAAGCAAATTTTACCAATCTGAATTCAATTTGTTCGTTTCTGAAAAGAGTTTCTTTAAACTAAATTTAACTTGCGCGTTTCTAAAATAAATTTCACTATTCTGAAATCATTTCGGATATGATGTAGATACTGATTTTTAAAATTTATAAATCTCTGTTTAGCAGCAGATAATTAAATTGCAAATTACAAATTCGTATGCATATGTTGAGACTCTGCTTTGAAATCTAAAAAATTATTGCCTTGAGAAAACATGAAAACTATGAATGTGGAACTATTACATTTTAGTATTACATATAGACAGTGAGTATATCTCTGAAATCAAATTACTAAAGAGGAAAAAGAAATTCAACAAATTTACGCTACATTTTCGCGATTTTCACAAAGTAAAGTAGCACAACAACTCTGGCATATTGGTAAAAGAACAGATTGATCTGAGCAACAACAAAAGACAATCCTTTTGTATTTTTCGCTATTGATAATAATTTTGATCTTTTACAAAACAAGAAATTCGAATTTGAGAATTGAAAAAGTATCGAATATTACATATTCAAAATATTAAATTATTTTCAAATAAATACATTATGTAAGCAACAATTCAAGTTAATTAAGAGCCCAATATTAGATGAGCTGATCTTACGAGAGCTTTCATAAAATTTTCTATATCAGCAAAATATAATTTTCTGAAAAGCGGAAACTTTCTTTCAGTCGCTACTTTTAAAAGAATGAGTTAGTCGAAGTGATTCATTTAATTTTTTAAGACGCATTTAGAAGCGATTGTTTGCTCAAAATTATTTCTATAGTGGACAGTTACGTCAGTGAAGGATTTGCCTTTAAAATCCAATTTTCATTTAAATTGTAGATTTTGTATAAGGCATTGTATATTAGCGCTCGATATTGCTGTGTAATATGACAAAAAAATAGATGGATTCATATTTAAGATGCCTCCGGACCTACAAATAACCGTATACGTAAGGGATGAGAAGCTTTTCATGGCAAAGATTATTCTCGGAGAATTTCCAATTCAATTTGAAAACAAATTTTCTATGAATAAGATGTTACCAGACCGGGAGTTGAACCCCAGGTCCTCCGCGTCAGCGTCCAAGCACTTAGACCACTGAGCCAGCGCGGCGCAGCCAAATTTTTGATTTGTACATGCAATATAATTTTACAACAACAACTATATTTTATAAGAAGCTGTACGCAGAAAATGTCTAGTGATAATTTTGACGAAAAGTTTCAGCTTCACTTTTGAATTGCAAAATTTATTGACACATGCCGTCAGTGCAGAAATGAATTTCACAAGTGTGATTGAGCATGTGATTCTGGTCCGTGTACCCTTATATTATATGATCATTTGCTCATCTTTTCTTCAAAACGATTGTTTATAAAATGGCATTAGCGTTTTTTTGTTCTTTTAAGACTAGAACTGCCAACCGTTCAAAATGATCGGTAGCATCAAGTTTTATACTTTCAATATTTGAGTGATGCCGCGTAAGTAAGCCGCGGTGGCTCCGTGGACTTGGTCGCTGACGCGGAGAACCTGGGTTCAACTTCCGGTTCGGTAACATCTTATTCAAAGAAAATTTGTTTTCAAATTGTTTCTTTGCGCGGCGCCACTTCTCGCGATGAATTGGCAACCCAAGAATATTCTTTGCCATGAAAAGCTTCTCAAACCCGTTCGGATTCGGTAATGTAGGTCCCATTAACTTGTGCAAAAATATAACAAGCACACACAAGTTAATGCGAGAAAGCTATGCCTAAGCCCACACGGGCTGTTGTGCCAATAAATTATAATTATTACGCATATTATAATTTCCTTAAACATATTTTCTCTTATAAATCTGTAATTTAATTTCTCAAATGTGACTATTTTGACAACTAAGCATCAAACCGATTATTTGGAGCGGGTTACTATATAAAGGTATATGAAAATTGTTGGTAATTCTAGTGTTAGGACTGCTTCACACGTTTGATGAAAACCGTCAGCGTTTGACGCACTTTTCGACAAATTTACTGCCGCATTAAGTGCAAATTAAATGCATTATTTTCTTTGTATTGCGCTACTTTTGTGTGCTCAAATAATGTGTCAATTGATTGCCGTGCGATTGACGTACCTACAATATTTTCGTCTAGCGCGTGTAATACAGTCCTTAGACTGCTGAACTGCTGCTGCACAGAAATATGTATTTGAAGAAAAATGTTTATTTCGTACAGAAATAATCTTCACATCTTGCATAAAATGCTGTTCAATTAATTGTGTATTAAAATTCGAATTTTGCAATTAATTGCAACTGCGCCTGCGCGACATTTTTTGCGCCCAGTTCACATTGAACTTGCACTTGATCGACTTTATCGACATGTCGTCGTCGTTTGTTGTGTTCCAATGAAGGAAAACAGGAACTAATTATGAATGCGAGACAAATTTTTTTACAGCACTTACAACAACAGCGCAAAAATAAAAACAACTTTATCACAAGACCGTGTGTATCTGAATATCTAGCCATACATTGTATCTATCTATACATCTATATATCTATATATGTATATCTATGTATGTATATGCTTGTATCTTGCGTGATATCAAGTCGCTGTTGGCGGTTTTATGCGCCACATTCGCAGCCAGACCGCAATGGCAACAACAACAACAACGAAATATGCCTACTTAAAATGTGCATAATTAATGCATTATTGTCATTGTTGCTGTTGTTATTGTTATTAATGTGCCGTTATTATGTGCAAATCCACACTCGAGATTTTCGAGATTCGCAGCAATCATGAGACAAATTTTACGTTATTTTTGTTTTGAATTTTTTCCCCCCCCCTATTTGTTGTTGTTTTGTAGCTTTTGTTACTAACTGTTGTGTTCTATCAAATGTTTAATTATAATTGTATTTATTTTGCATAAATTAGCGCACAATGACGTTACTTTATTTAAATGCATTAAAATGTAGCGGTTTTAACGCGCAGTCGACAGGGAGCGCAAAACTTTTAGTCAACATTTTCTAATTAAATTTAGTAGTGAGAAAAACTTGACTCGAAGGTAACAATATCGACAATAGCAGACAACCCTAAGGCTACTGGACTTCCTGCTTCTTTTTGCTTCAAAGCTCAGTACAAATTATTAGATCCCTTTTTGATATTTAATTAAAGTATTTCATCATTTATATTAGACAAAATCCAACTATTTGCTATTAGTACTAGCACTATTAGACTACTTACTCTAGTCCCTCTTTTATATATTTCTTTCCTTTCGTATTTAAAGGGCTGCAAAACAAACTATGTCCAAACTTGAAGCCTGTGTTCCAACTATAAACGTTATTACAATTGCTGCTACGCCTTCTCAAGTGTTAGAGCAGCTCAAAAATACCAACAACTGCCAAATTATGTGTATACAGTGACTTACAAAAGTATTCGTAAAGTTAAATTTACCAAAGGTTAAGTTAGGTTATGCTGGCTGCCTAAAAAAGGCCACGCATAGACCGTTTTGGCTCCTTAGCGATACCAGTTAGAGTTCCGTATTAGGAGTGGTCAAAGTCTCAGAGTCTGTCAGAATTTGAGTGTGTTTCACAAATTTCCAAAGAGGCTTGATACCTAGTTTCGGGTCTGTTCGAGCCCTGAAAAGACAGGTGCTTCTATAAGTCAGACGAGTTCTAGCGATGGCGGGGACGGCGCACAATGTGTATGTAGTTCAAAAATTGTTCTTAATGTACAAGAGCTATGAATTTAAAATCAAGTATATACTACAGTTAATAGTTTGGCTTAATTAGTTAAAGTATATACATGATTTTCAATTCAGAGATCTTGTATATAAAAAATACATGAACATGTTTATAAAAAATACATGAACAAAACTTTGTAAAATTTATTCCGCATACTTTTATGAAGCATTTACATCTGCAATGTGTGCATTTTTAAAAAATGTTTCAAACAAATAAATTTGTATTATTTAACTAATTTTCCTTGAAATTAGGTTTTGTTCACACTGTCGATAATTCGAAATTTTCATACCAAAATCAAATGCTCCACTAAATTCCACTCGAATAGAGGAAAACAGTAAATTCTCCAGCCGAATTCAGCTGTTCTGTATTTGCAATATAAATTGAAAAAGTATATTGTGTAAATATTTTTGCTTATTTTTCTTCTTTTCTTTTTTATAGCAATTAGCGACACAAATTTTTTAAGTAATTTCGACGTTAATTGCTTGGCAACAAAAAGTTTCTCCTGAGAGCATTTGTCTTGTCTGACAGTTCTACAGCCTTTAGTTCGAAAATCACTGAAAGGCCTTAAATACAACACTGGCATTTTTGAGCAAAAATTATCTGCCCAAGATTCCCCTATGAGCTTTTTACGATATATCGTTATTCTCGTGAAATACGTTTGAAATCGCATGCAAAACTTTTTTCTATAGCAGCACAATAGATCCAACTTGTGGTTGGCCTTCTAATAAGATTTATATAGCAAGAAAATGGTATCCAAATCCTTACCCACAACCCTCCACATCTTGAAATCCGCAATCAGATACATTTCCGTCATCTTAAAGAATTTGACATATGTATACATCTATATCCGACTTCGGTGTGACAGCCCTTACAAACCGAGTTACCACAGAACTCGTTTGTACACATTGTAAAATGAGAAGATCAAGTAGACAACTTAATTTATACAAAGTTTAATTGAGTCATTTAAGGGCTCACTTTTCAGCCTCATTAAGCGTTTAGATCATTTTCGAAATGCTATAGCTACATATGTTCCAGTTTGCTCAAAGCTAAACGAAATTATTTCACTAATAATAATCGTGGATTTATTAATTTTTCAAATAGAACTGCCAAAAATCTGTTATCTTTAGTATAAAATAATGTCAACTAACATAGGCAAGTGTAAAATTGAAAGGAAGTAATTTCAAGCGAGTTGATTGCACCACCTCTTCTCGCACACCTGAGATTGTGTATTCACATAAGGGGGAATGAAGTGTGTGACAATTATAAATCTATAATTAAAAAATTTTTCTAACATTCTAATTTAACTAAATTAACTTGGTGCTCCTACCGACCCTCAACACATTAACACGTACGTCGCTTGTTGACGTAATTGAAATTGGCTACTATTGATATCTGACATAGTAGCATAATTCAACCAGAGTTACGCTCTAGATATTAGAATTTTCAAAAATACCCACATATTTAATAATTAAATCATAATTTTTGGCATTTTAAAGAATATCCAAAAAATATGCTAAAAATTTGTTGCTTCTTTTTTCAATAAATAGTACGGAATTGTAAAGAGCACTGATGAAAAGTTCAGCTTTAACACGTTAGAAAAGTATACAACATATATATCTGTTATCTTTAGAAGCTATATAGGATGCTTCTACTTTGCATTCCAGCTTCGGTTTCTTTCAACAGTTCTCTTTTTAATTGAGTCTTGGATCTATCAAAACTTTCGTTTTGATTAGCCAGCAGACAGCAGACATGCTGTGTAAAGGAATTACAACTAGTTTGATTGGTCGAATAAATAGCTTTTCTCTTTATTTCATATTCTTTGAGTTAATTATCTCGAGAATTCGTCCACAAAATTTCATAAGGTTCGGAGCATCCACTCAATGGGTCTCAGTATAAAGTGCGCGATATATGTATCTAAGAACTGAGCACATGAACCGTGATGTTTCAATGCTCAGTGCTCTAAAAATTAGCCACTAAATGATATTATCTCAATTCTATCATTCTAAATACAGCTTTCCGTCTAGCCACGTTTACTCAAAACATTTTGATCCGATCCATTTCTATTTTTCGTTATGATAGTAAGCCAGATATTTACAAAGGACTTGAAACTGCAATTTTATAAATATTTTATATGCATACCACAAAACGGGAAAATTGTTCACCTTAAAATTGCATATTTTTTCAAATTGTTGTGCTTTTTAGAAAAAGTAAAATTCAACAAATTTAAATTCTTTTTGTGAACACATTTTTTGGAGTACCTCAAAAATTCCCTTTATAAAATCATTCATTTAAAGCGTTTTAATTGCAATATAAAAATGACCAAAAAATTGCCAATACCAACTGGCTTTAACCCCTTAAATCCATGCTTTTCTTTGCATTGCATCAGTGCAAGCTTTAATCTGGAGCAAACAGAAAAAGCGCGTGTGTGGAATTCTGCCTTTTCTACTTTTTATCATCGCTATCAACTTCCAAGCAGTGGTCTATGTCATATTCGATTTGTGCTATGCAAAACGCCAGTTGGAACCGAGATCTTTTTAAAAAGAGGGAAAGCATCGAAAGCCTCGGGCAGTGCCAGATTAAACCTGCTAAATCTTTGCCTTTTTTAATTTTTGAGTCAGCCTTTAAGAGATATTGAAAAGCAGTTTCTATAACATGCCGTATTTGTAACATTCCCTGCTTTGCTACTCACAATCTCAGCTCGCCACTTCAATTTTTGCTGCCTTTTCGTCACCGCTGCTTACGTTTGACTTAAGCCTACAAAACATTTAAGGGAAATCACAACACATAATAGTCATTAAATTTTAAGTTCAAAATTCATTGGAATAACTTGTCAGCATTGGCAAAATTTTGAGCGCAGCTTCAACTATAAATATGGCCAGTTCTTTCATAAGAGGATTATCGAGGGCCCTGTTGTGACGTCGTTCAAATTGCGCATATCCAATCGAAACCTCAATCACATGCCCAAAGCCTAAAATCCCAGCTTCATGCGAGCTTGTCAATAAACATTTTTTAGAATTTCCCAAAATCTATGAAATCTCCCCCCAAAAGAACTCTCTAAAAGCGTGATAAAACTTCCCCCTTAGCAAAATCACTCGCCTTTGTTTCGAGTGCCATTACAACAATAAACAACAACAATAAACAACAACAACAACAATGAGCAGCAACAAAAAAGTGAACATGACAAAAAAGTAACAACAATTGGCATAAAAAGTATTCGTTACATGCTATAAAAAAATATGATTGCAGCAAATTGCTTTGGAAGCGCTCACAAAGTGCCGCCGAAGCCGACTCATTTTTGCCGCTGCTTTAATTGTTTAATAACTTTCTTAGTTTAGCATATTAATTTATACAATTTTGACCGCATTTTGACTTGCTTTGATACAAACAAAAAGCACATAAATATAAAAAACAACAAATCGCAACTCAACCGCTTCGTCTGCCCCTTCAGCCCTCTGCCGTTTCTGATGCGCTGCTGAACTTGTTTACGCCTTCGAAATTTTTGATTACTCGTATTTTCTTTGTGTATCGATTTTTTTTTATATAATTTCATAGCGTTGTTTATTTTTTAGCGCTGCTGCTCATATTTTTCGACGCGCACGGCTTTAAGTTATTCTTGAATTTTGAAAATGTCACGTGCTAATTTTGTGAGCAAAAAGGCAAAACGCGTTACGTTCGTTCGACTTTCTTTCGCTGGCTAGTGCTAGGGCTAGTATTGTGGATAGCCGCAAAAAGGCAACAACAACGATTCGCATGTCAGCGTTTCTTTTTGTGCGGATTCGCTTAAATTGCCCATGATTTGCTTCAATTATAAACTTTTGGCGCAAAATGTCAAAAAAGTACAAATTTCAAGCAAACTCAAAGCGATTAAATATTTTGTCTGTGCACATTTTCAGGAAGCAATCGTTTTTATGCGCAGCCCCCATAACCCCGGAGCGGCAATAACGCAAGCGACCTGCGAGTCATTTGGAGTGTTCAGAAAAGCTTGGTTAACTTGCTAATGCTTTGCCAACCCATAAACGTACTATAAGCCAGTGGACAAGTTTCAAGCGAGATTCACGCTACAACAATTTAACATGTTCTATGCAAATCATGAAGCTGATCATTTCCTTATTGAATCCTATACGTATCCGAATACTGAAAAACGATAACTGATTTCGAATATGCGTATTCGAACATGCCGACTGTACGCAAGTTCTGCACCATATTCATTTGGGCAGATCTTTCCAGAGCGAAAGCAAAAATTGGAAGCTTTTGAACAAACAAGCATCAAAAAAGTCACTTTTGTTGAAAAAAACCAGTCAGGTTTAGACCGCGTTCCCGTATCAGAACTAAACAATTCTCAAATTATGTTAATTAATGTCACATTAAAAAAAAGATCTTTAAACATACGAACGAAAGAGCGATCTTATAAGAGATTCTATTAGTTTAAGTGCTCTTATAGATTAAATCACACTAACTGTAATTTTTCAGCAACTATCAGACTAACGATAAAAGCTGAAATTTTTCTGTAATCTATGTCGAAATACCTATTAAATCTGATTTTATCCAAATTAAAGCTTTACAAGGAACAGTCCGTTACCGGATTACAACCTGATGTAGAGCTTCGCTATAGGCGCCACTGACTAAGTGCCAAGTGTTTCATAATCTTTTAAATGACACCCCACAAGATACACAGAAATAATTTTTTAGTGCCCCACTCACCCCCATTAAAAATTTCATGAAAATTGTTTCATAACCTTTGACTGCCGAAATACTATGTTCAAGTCACGAATATCTAACATCGACCACATTTTTACGTGAAAAGAAGAGTCGGTCGTAAACAAAAGTGGGCAGAGTTTCATTTTATTACTACAGAGGAGTGGAAAACAGAAAAGACGTAAAAATTCGCATTTTTTACAATAACATGAACATTTTTTCAATTTAACCAAAATCCGCCATAACTCATACTAGATTTTTTGAGTTCGCCTCTGATTACACATAATATTCGTCATATCGAGAAAGTTCTGTTAACCTCATACATATACATATGTATGTACAATCTGATTTTCCCTATTTAATATGTTTACAATTTTTTCAAACAAATATTTACATACTTGCTCTTTCACAAAACAATTTACTATTACAGAAACAGATTTTCATAAATACTTTACAATCAACGAAGATTATGCTTCAAGGGTTCAATTAAAAACATATATGTATAATGATGTTGCTGTTTCACACTTTCCTCCACTCCGCCTTTTAGAGAGAACACACTTTTCAGCATTTGTTTCCTTTGACAAATATTTAATATTTCACTTCGCTTCATTATCAAAACAAATTTCAAGTTAAATAAATACTAAGACCGTTTATGTTCTGGCAGTGAGCAAACAACTGGCAACTCGATCTATATTCAGATGGAAACTGACATGTGTACAACACATGACAAGTTTTAACAATGGCAGTTCGTAGTTATATAACAATATTTGTAGTAGTTCTCAAAAGAAAATGCAAAAATTTTGATAATATAATAACAATATAACGGAGATGAAAAGCAGAAGGACAACACAAACTTTGGTTAAAGTTGTGTCAATAGAAATGCTTAAGTATAAATATGTCGAATAAAACGTAATCATATGAGAGACTTAACATACATACATACATATAGAAGTATAAAACTAGCTCGGATCGTAAACATTTCATCATAATATTTTGCTTGCTGAGCAATATGCCTATACTAAGCTGGTCAACACTCGATGGCTAAGAGCCATTTTCCATTAAAATCTTTCTTTCTTGACTTTTTGTGACAAAGTCGGTGGCTATGTCATTGATTTTTTTGCTGCAAATGTAAAAAGATTGTGAGAGCGATAAGAACAAGATATAATTTTCCAGTACGAGAACATCTGTAGTCGTCTTCTTTCGATTTCCCCTCTCTTGCCAGCGAACTCGACTATCAAGAAATAAATCTCGTATATATTGGAAATTAAAGTCAACAACTTATATATACATATATGCATGAAATCGGTTCATGACTTACAGCGCTATTCTGCCAAGAGTCACGAAACTTACAATTCAATATTTTGCAACAAATATTTTCTATGTAAAACTCTCAAATAATGTGACATTCAATTGTGACTGCAATGCCAGAATACGGCTGTTAATTTTGAGAAAGTTCACAATCCTCCAAAATAGTGAAAAATATGAAATGCAATAAGCATTTGGGTTATTTCTTTTATTTAAAGCGTTACATTACCCTACCCTTAATTTCTTATTCATGGAATTTTAAAATCACTACAGCACTCATTTCGTTGATTTTGCCCCTAACTTTTCTATCCATTTTCAGCGAGTGTACTGCTATTTGCCGCTATACTTCATATATTTGCCATGCCACGACACTTCATGTTAATCCACTTAATTTAAATTGAAGTACACACAAATTTATAAGGCATCTCCAACGATCTCTTCACGGCAATAAATAATGCCACGACTTAATACAGTTACAGTCAGCGAGCGCAATATTCGAACAGACCAAATAAAATAACTACAGAGCCATTGAAATTAGTTTTCAGCAAATTTAAATTTAGTATATATACTTGAAATAATGTTTATAGACTTGAAACGCTCAATTAATTTGAAAGGAAATTATACATAATCGATATTTTGATTTGAAAAAATCTTCAGCAATCATGCTAGTTTTAAAAATAAATATAATAGTTGTAATTTTTAAGTTTGAGTGATATGTTTTGAATTTCACTTTGCTTTGCATAAAATAAAATTGTAAATTGATGCTGCCCAATTTTATATTTGATCAGATGAAATTGTGTTACGTCACGCACAATAATCTGCCAAGAGCTTTTTCGAGTAATAAAAGTCTCAAATTGTTCTCAAACATGCTTGTCCAGATTATGCCTAGCAATGAGCTGTACTACAGCGATTTCCCTAAGTATCCAGCGGCCATATGTAGTATAGAACCGTGGCTGTGAATGTACTAGGAATTCAACTCCAGCTGGAATCATTTCCCCTGTCTTTACTTTTCTCTCTTCATTAAGATACTGTGCACCCCTTTTCCAAATCCACTGAAAATTCCCGGGCTGCTGAACGTTAAAGGGGATCATGCCTATAACTACGAAACGTTTTTTATTTGATTTAACCTTATTTTTCTAATCTTTAATTAAAACAACATCTAACATTTATCTACTCTCTTTTAACTTTCTTTCAGATCGTTAAGGCATACATCAACTCTCACACGTTATATACCTCTACACACAGAGTATAAACAATTTTTTACATTTCCCTGTAAAAAATACAAAGTCACTTAACCTCACTTTTTGGTTAACTTAATTCTTGGATATTTCGAACTCGGCAGCAGCGAGCGTAAAACCAATAAATCGAATTCATAGGATGGTAGAAAGTGATTCGCATAAAAGTAAAAGTGATTGTAAGTATTGAAGGCATATTTGTAAATAAATACTTTTAAGTGCATATAGTATAGTATAATATTTTTTTGAATAAATTTGATGAAAATCACAAAATATTTGTCAAAAGTTTCTCATATAGAATGATAGGAAAACACTCATTAGTTTTATGAAGCTTATATGCGTTTTTAAAAATTGGACCTTAGCAACAGCTTGCTTGCACTGCCTTAGCGATCTAAGTTGTATCTCTGGCCCTTGTGCACGCCATATTTTTCGCTTAATAGTGAACTATTTAAACACAAATCGTTAATATTGAATTGGAAATTAGTATTATTATTACTGCACAATGCAATTGCTTAGCTTTTAAATAGTTTTTTGTTGGACCCTAAAACCTTTGTAAATAATTTGCTATGCTCTTATAAAGTGTGCTATGTAAATATAAGTATACAAATTTCTCTTTCAAATATTGACTAGTTAAATTAGACATAGAATTTTATCATATGAGAGAAGGGGGCGGGTTCATGAACACGTGTGTAGGGTAATAAGTCAAACCTATGTGTTATAACGTTCATAGGCAACTTAAAGCACCTGCAAAATATGTGTACACACTTTTATGCATACAAACTTAATAATAGTTAAAATATCACAAGATATTGGTATAAATGGATAACGAACTCAAATTAACTTGGGCTGACCCGCCATATGAAAGCTGTGTGTGTGCTATTACTCAAGACGTAACTTAACCTAAACAAGTAAGGAAGCATCAGTCGGGTTTCACCGACAGAGTAATACCCTACACCAAGTAATTGAGTGGGCGGACCACGCCCATTTTTGTCAAACTAAAAAGTATTCCCTATAGAACTGTATATAGTAACTATTGACACTCTGGAGGGACTACAACATAAATTATCGATATATATTATTTACCGCCTTCATGGTGGGCGGATTACGCACATTTTTAAAAAATTTAAAGGTACTCTCACCAGCAATAAAGTTACCAAATATGAAAGGTCTTGTATATATATTATGGAAGTTATGAGGATTTTCAGCTTACCGCCTATATAGTGGGCGGACCACGCCCATTTTTTAATACGGCATGTAGGGCCGATATTTGAACTTAAGAACCATATTTTATTCGTTTAAATTAATGAATAGTTAATTGCCATCTTACCGGAAAAAATTTTTTCCGCCTATATAGTGGGCGTACCACGCCCATTTTTTCGTATGGCATTGATAACCGACCCCTTAACTTGAATACCAAGTATTATTCTTTTCAATGAGTAATTAGACAAATTACAGCAATTTGATCGCAAAAACCCGAGGTAGTGGGACTTACAGGCCCATTATGGGCGTGTCCTTCCACCGATTTGGCTAATCTTAGAACTTAAACTAAGTTAAGGTTCACTCTAACTGTGTACCAAATTTGGTCTAAATCGGACAACTCCTTCTTTCTCTCCTATGTAAACGGACAGACAGACAGACAGACAGACGGACAACCGGAAATCAACACAGAAAGTGATTCTGATCATTTCTATATACTTATGTCTATACCTAGGACGGCTCCTTTAATGCGTTACAATTTTCGCACAAAGTTATTATACCCTATTACCATAGGTGTAGGGTATAAAAACTTATGAAATTATTTGCTTTGAGTTTCTAAGTTACGGTTTCAGGGAAACTTAGTTAATTCATAGATAGCCAGACCGTTACTTGTTCAAAGAAATTTCTTTGCTTGAGGAATAACGAAGTCGCTCCGAAAAACCAGCATTTTCGCTCAGATAGAGATATCGTTTTATTCTTATTTTCACTAACTTTGTATCTTTTTATGTTTGTTCTTCCCTTCCAACGCGTAGCCTGTAATGTAGAAACTGGTGTACAGCCGAACTACAACAACATAAGCAGTGCGAACAACGCCATCGACAATCGTTCGATACTGCAGCCCTATTCGCTGGGTACGGGACCAAAGGACGCTGAATATCAATTCGCCAACGTCAATCTAGGTTACGAGGCCGATAACGGTGATAAGCATGACGTAGAAAAGACTGTTGGCGCCGTGGCCGTTGCCCCGAATGGGGGCAACGGTGGCGGCAACGGTGGCTCCCGCGCCAGCTTCGAGGAGGCCATCGAAAAGTGCGGCTACGGCAAATTCCATTACATATTGCTCTTCATTTGCGGTCTAGTCAGCACCAGCGAGGAAATGGACGTCATCTCCATGTCCTTCATTCTACCGTCGGCGCAATGTGATCTGGATCTGAATACGGAGTCCAAGGGTTGGCTCAATTCCATCATCTTCATTGGCATGATGGTGGGCGCATACTTTTGGGGTAGCATTGCCGATTCGGTGGGCCGCAAGAAGGTGCTGATTGTGATCTCCTTCATGAATGGTTTTTGTATTGTTGCATCGTCATTTTCGCAAACCTACGAATGGTTTATGCTGTTTCGTTTTCTAAATGGCGCAGCGTAAGTAAAAAAATAGACAAATGCTTTGATATGCTATTTTCAGCTCATTCATTATAAATTCGCATACATTTTTCCCCATACAAACAACATTTAACCATTTCTTTATCTGATTTGTTAATTTTTTGACAGCCACTCTTCTTTTCTCTTTCTTATTACCTTGCTCATTGGCTGTCAGTTTCTTTCTTAAGTAGCTGCCTTGCTCTATCTACTTTACGCAGTTCAACTGAAAAATTTCTCTCTTATTTATGTATGCATCTATCTCGTTCTTCAGCTAAAACATAACAAGTGACATTGGAATGCTAATCTTTTACCATAAATTTTATATTTGCTGATTTTGCCAACTCAATTTGTTTAAACGAAGTGATCAGAAAGTATAAAATGATTGGGGCTCATTATTAATTTAAGCCTTTAATTTAACTCTAATTCAGTTAAAAAATTTTATAACGCATCTCGTTGACTATGCTATAAAATATGATCAATGCTGGATTATAAAGCGAATTTTTCAAAATCTGTAATAATTCAAAGATTAACAGTTTTTATTCAGTTCATGCTTGTGAATGAAAATGAATCGTTACAAACACAGGCTATGTCATATTCATGGCCAAGTCCATTTAAACAGTGAATTTTTATCTTTGAAAGGTGAAGAATATTTGGACCCAAAATTTAAAAGGGCTAAAAACGTGCAGCGTGGGTTCATTTCCAATTTGCACACGGAAATATTTCTGGTGTGGTAAATTCAAAGACTTCTAGCAGTGAAGGAGAGAGTAAGCTTAAGGTCGGCAGTTTACTACATATCAGTAGATACACTACTCTGTGGAAAATTTTGCTATTCCCCTTTACTCTTTTCCTATGCATTTACATGTGGAAATTTTTCTTGATAAGTTTTGATGTCTATATCATTGATGTTGTTGTTGCAAATGTCAATATTGTGTGAGAACGAAAAAAACAAGAGACAAGTTCTCAGTACGAAGAAGTCTTTACTTGTCTGTCCTTTCGTTTTTCACCTTATGTCTACCAAATCGACTTGCCGGAAAGAAAAATATTCGTGTGTAAATAGGCACTAAGACATGTCGGCCATCAAACGTGATAAAGCACACAACGATTGGCCAAATTTCTTAAGCATGAATCAATGACCATGTAAATTTTTGTTAGCCAAATTCCAGAAGGAATTATCGCAGATCAAATGATATTTTTTCTCTACTATTTTTATTGTAGAATATAATGAACTTCGAAGACTTAAATTGGTGAATGTGTTTATCTTACAATTATTTCTTCTCTTCCTTCATCCCTCACGCCCTATGGTCAGAATGTTAAAGCTCATTGCTGGTTTGCTTTTCGTTCAACTCATATCCTCATGCCTCCGTTCTGCTGTTCGTCACAACTGCAAGAAAACCCCGCCGAAAACTGATTCATACTTTATCACACTTTATAAGCTCATCAATACAAGCTGGCGCTAATTAAATTAACTCCCCAACAAAACATTGACTAAATTGTAATGGAAGTCGCAAAAAAATAGTTGCCGATTTCGCAGCTTCATATGCTTGAGAGGCACTCGCGCGGGTGCTAATTAATTTCTTACAAATTCGCTGCACACATTCGCCTCGATTCGCGGAGGATGTGCGCGTTAAATGCGCGGAATGAAAAGTGGCCAACGTGCCGCCAGCATTGGCCAATCTCGCACGCCGGAGCGCGTTACTCATGCCGTCGCAATTTGTTTACTGGCGATCGGCGGCGGTTTCGGTTTTGCTGCTGGCTGTTTATCGACTCGGCATTTATTTGCGAAACACTTTCATTGAAACGCCGCGAATGCAGATATATGTACATATATATGCATATATCAAATATATCCACACGCGTCTCGAGTTTCTCCGCGCTGTTTTGCTTAGTAACTTGCTAATTGCTTAGTGTCTATTTACTATCGTCGAAGGTTGCAGCATTTATCAAAAGGCAGGCAGTTGGCTCTTTCCACAGATCTTTTAAAATCAATTACAAATTTTCCCCACTTTATATGTGGAAAAACCAAAGGGCAGATTTTAACAGCTATTGAATAATAATAATAAATGTTAATAAATGTAAACAAGTGGCTGATAGCTGACCTAAGCAATACATTTTGTTGTTTTATATAAGATCTTATAACTTAGATCTGCATATCTGACTATTAAATATTATAAATATACAATATGTATATGAAAAAACTTAAATTTTCAGTCATATTCTAGATGCCACTATAGATTGAAATTGCAATTGCTGTCAATTTAATTTGAATTCAATTATAATCAAATCGATTTGGCTTGAAAGTGATACACGGAAAATGGCGGCTAGTGTCAATTAGGAAAAAAAACTTAAATGCCTTTTTTTTACTATTGAAAAATCGTTTCTAAACTATTTGAAAAAACTAACATTTTCAGTCAGATCGATTGAAATAGCAAATACTGTCAAATGATATTATATTATACATATTACATTCAACTGCAATCAATTTCGATCAGAAGTGAAGTATCGAATATGGCGGTTTATGTGGCTTTCATAATGCTTTTACTATAGTAAAATTCAAGTTTCAACAGCACTCAAAATATTTAAGCATCGTAATATAAATTTTACAATTCTTAAACTTTCTTGAACTTTTTGATCAATTTTTCAAATCTTATTATAAATCCGCTCGTGCTGATAACATAACAATTCCCTCTTCAAATCCGTTGCCAGCTCTTTTTGAATGTCACTTCCGATTCCAATTCCATTCGAACAATTCGCAAATCGAACTGGTTCACATTTTATATGAAATATTGTTCACATTCGCAGACATTCGCTCAAACCAGTGAACAATTTTACTTTTTTTTTTTAAAGTAGGTACCTACATAGTTTAATGCTGAATCGTGGAATTATTTCTATACAAATGTTCATCATACGCCAGGTAGACCCATTTAATACATTTTTTTCTTGTATCCTAATTTTGTACTATTAATCAAAATATTTCGAATAAAAAACTTTTCTTAAGTAATAAATTCTAAATCAAATCAGCACAGAAATTTTCGAAAATAAAATGTATCCGTAATAGATAATTGTTTTGTATTATTATAAAAGTAACAGCCCTATTCTGGCTAGAGTCACAATCGGTTTTTCTTTTTTATATGAAAAAATGGAAGTGGAAATCAATTTTGAATAACACATCAGAAAAAAGCTTTAAATATCAGCTTTAAAGTTTAAATTCTATAAACCCACTCACCGGCCTAGTAACAACTCTCCTAATAACTGTCACCCTCAAGATCTCTTTCCGTAGCTATTGTTCTTCTCCTCCTGCATTGCCGTTGTTCCTACCTCTTATCTTCATCCCTTTTCCCATTTTTTCTTTCCTCTCAGCTGCATTACAAAATTTTTACTTCTTCTCATCTTAACTATTTTTCATTTTTCTTTTGACTTTACTCATCTTTCCTTTCTGGGCTATTCCAACTACTTGCCAACCTTCGCTTGAGCATGTTCATTACTTTCCATTTATTCCTAACACTTAGAAATAAAATAAATATAATAATAATAACTAAAACAACATCTAATCGTGTTCTTCTTCTTCTTTTACTCACAGGCTTGGCGGCAGTGGCCCAGTTATCTGGTCCTACTTCGCCGAATTCCAACCGAAATCGAAACGCGGCTCCATGTTGAGTTTCATGGCCGCCTTCTGGACATTTGGTAATCTCTTTGTGGCGGGTCTGGCATGGCTCATCATACCCACGGGCATTGGCTTCGTCACGCCCATCTTCACATACAACTCATGGCGCATCTTTCTGATGGTGTGCGCCGTGCCCTCGTTCGTGGTGGCCTTCCTGCTCTTCTATCTGCCGGAATCGCCGAAATTCTTGCTGTCCAAGGGCAAGCACGAGAGGGCCATGGCCATCTTCCGCGGCATTTTCGTGACCAACACCAAGAAACCGGCCGAGCAGTACCCGATCACCGACCTCATTATCGACGAGAAGCTGATGGCGGAAATCAAGGAGAATCAGGGCGCAGTCAAGAACAAATACAAAAAAATGATGACCGGCATGGTGGACCACAGCAAGCAGCTTTTCCGCAAGCCCATACTGAAGTTCACCCTCGTCTCGATCATCATCAACTTCACCTTCCACATTGGCTACTACGGTCTGATGATGTGGTTCCCGGAACTGTTCAATCGCTTCGATGAGTACAGCACCACGTTCCCCGGCGAACGCGCCGGCGTCTGCACCGTCACCGAGTATGTGGTGAGCAGAACGAAGCACGAGAATGCCGTCTGCTCCGCGAACATTCCCTCGGCAGTGTTCATGGAATCGCTGATCTCGCTTGGCTCGGCGCTGCCCGCCAACTTGATCGCCATCCTGGGAATGGATCTGCTCGGACGCAAGTTCTTCCTGATCTTCGGCACCATGACGGCCGGCGTCTGCTCGGCCGCCATGTACTACGTATTCAACTCCACACAGAATCTGATCGTGTCGGCCGTGTTCAGCGGCGCCATCTCGATGGCCAATGCGGCGCTGGACTGCCTCATCACGGAGGTGTTCCCCACGCAACTGCGTGCCACCGGCGTGGCCATCTCCATGGTGGCGGCGCGTATGGGCGGCATCATAGGCAACATCGTCATTGCCACGCTGCTGGATCAATACTGCCCGGCGCCCACTTTCATTGTGGCTGTGCTGCTCATGGGCGGCGGCCTCATGTGTCTGCTGTTGCCCAACACGACGCGCAAGGAGCTGAACTAAACGACGACCTGCCTCCGGCTCTGAACAGGGCAATCAGCGGAGTGCACCCAAAACTGGCAGGGGGCGTTACGCCCACTATTATATAATATACACGTGTAAACAAACAAATATGCTTAAGGAATGTTGTACATTTTAGAATTGTTATATTAAAGTAAAGTGAACGATAATAATAAATAAAACGAAGATGTAACTATAACCTAAAAAAATCATATTTCCAACTGTTTTAGAAGAACTCGTTTTCCTTTACGATACTCCTATTTGAAACATATAGAAAATGGGAAATGAAAATGGTCAATAATATGATAATATGTCACCCTGTGGTTCAATGGAGGATACGTGCTCGGTCTCTGGTGGCAAAGATCCCTGTTACGAAACCTGTACGGCTCAATCCAATGTCAAATTTCTCTTCTTTGCCATATTTTAAAGGAAAGCTAAAAACATATTTACGATAAATAATAGTTATAAAAGATTTGTTATTCAAGATAAACGTAAACTTTTTAATATCCAATTTCGCTTTTTGGAAATTAAATTCACCTTTATTTTTAGTTAATATTCTTTTTTTATTATTATTTTTAGTTTTAACATTTCGTAAATGAATTTCAAGCTTTTTTAATAGAAGACATTTGCAAGAATCCTTCCTTTATTGGCAAGAACAACTCGTTACCGGGCTACGAGCTGACGTACGGCTACTCCATTCACGCAAAACTGCAACCATGAGACGAGATTTTCACCACCAGAGTTGAATATTCGAAGAGGTGAATTGGCGTTCGATAGACGGGCTGAGTGATTTGAAGCGCATTTGGGCAAAACGCTATTTCAACGCTTTCGATTACTGAGTGCCTGACAACCAATATCAATTGTTCTGTGTTGATTACTTAATAAAAAACCCAACTCAATTGACTTGACAGTCGATTTTGTTCTTTGAAGCTCCGCTTATGGCAGGCTAACATAACGGGTATGTTCGTAAATGCAAGCCAGCGGCTGCTCTGCAAAGCATCGCGTTCAAATGCAAAATGGCGCAACACTGCCGCGTGCATCGCGTTCGTTAATGCAACAGCTTGGCACAGCAGCGGGAAATTTCTGCACCATGGCAGCAGTTATTCTTCTGTTGCCGATAACAGAACACGAAATCGAAACGTAGAAAATTTATTATAAATGGATCAAAATTTGTTTTTTATCTTGCATAAAGATGAAATACATCATCAGGATAGGTTTTTATTGTTTCAAAGTACATAATTATTTACTTTCGGGATTGATCTCTTTTTATTTCTCTCTTTCAACAAGGTTTTTACCACGACATATCTCTTTTTCACTCGTTTTATTCTTTCTTAATTAACATTCATTAAAAGACTCTCACTTCGAGTTTCGCAACTATCAATAAATGCGTTCACAAAAATTTCCATCTGGAATCGCGTTCGTTAATGCAAAATAAGTTCCTACAGCCAACATGCAGAAGAAGAGCAGTTGAATCAGCTGATCGGGCAACGGCAACTAAAGTTGACTGCACTCCTGATGCCATGCCGCTGCACGAATTTCCCGCATTTACGAACCTACCAGAACTTACAGAGAAATAACAACAAAAACTTGTTTACATTTTTTATCACTTTTAAAATTTTTATTTGTATTTTTTACATGTTTTTTGCATTTAAATTATTAATTCTTTTGTTTTTATATATTTACTTTGTAATAACTATTTACATAATTAAAGCATTGAAGACCTTCATTTTTTGCGTTTTACTCCAGTGAAACGAGGTTCGTTATATTATGGAGAGAGGGGATGGTATGTAGGACAGAAAGGACATCATTCATCATAAACTTGTTTATACGTTTTTACAACTGAGTTAAAGTTGTGTTCTTTTTCAAATGAAATGTTTTAGCAATTTTGAATTTTCCAGCAAACTCTTGTGATGTGTGTGATGTGTGTGTGTGTTTGCGTAGGGAGTTCGAATGACGGAAGCGAGCAAAATTTAAAACAAATAAAAGTTATGCTTACATAAAGTTTGACTATTAATCATTTTAATAAAAACAAAACAAAAATAGTTCATTTTAATTTTATATATGGTTTTTATCTTTCTTGGCGCAAAATTGAAGAACTTGACATAAAAAAGCACTTCTTTTTATATAGACTTAAGCGCTTGCTGGGCTGATCGATTTGCGGATTTTTGTTACAAAATAAAATTGATGAAAAACTTAACATTTTTATGCGTTCTTTAGTTTTAGTTTTATTATAATTAATTAATAATTGCTTTTTCAATAGTTTATAACTGCGTGTGTGTGTGTATGCGTGTTTTGTGTGGCATTTTCCTTCTATAATACAATGATGTATGCATATGCATGTATTTCTGTGTTTCCGTGTGTGTGCATGTGTAGTGTTCAAAATTATGCACAGAAAAGGACTTGTAATTTTTTTTTATTTAACTTGCTATTTTGTTGTGTAAATGAATGAAAACATTTTTATTTTTGCTTTAAATTACATTACAGACAAATTTGAAAATTTGCGGCTGCTGCTTTGATTGATTTAATTTAAAAAAACGTACATATTTACTAGATTTAAATTAATCATTTAAAGAGAAAGGAAACTAAAAAAAGAGCATGGACGGGCGGCGGGTGACACAGTGAGAGAGGCGGAGAAAAACAAGGCAAAACTTGGCAATTGCGAATTCCTCGTTCAAACTACAATAACAAAAATTTCGGTGTGCTGGGATGAGCGGAAGGTCGGGCAGGATGGGCGGCGGGCGCATGGCGTGTTGGAGTAGCACTTGATCGTTGGGTATTTGCGCCAATATTATGTTGTTGCTTTGCTGCTTGTTCATATGCTTTGCATTTGAATTGCACAGCGTGTTGTTGTTGTTGCTTCAATTTAGTTTCGTTATTTTGTTTTGTTTCGCTTTGCTTTGCTTCTTTGATGGTTTCAATAAAAATAATTAAAATTGAATTTTTCTTAAATATGTATTACATATTAACATTTTGTCTGTCGTGCTGTTTGTTCCTTTCATACATACGCGCCAGCAACTGGCCAAGGAATTTTTGCCATTCATTCATACCATTTCTAGTTTGTAGAGATATTTAGTCTTTAGTTGTGTATATGTGTGTGTGTGTATAGAAGTGTTTGTTGGTAAAACCGAAATTGCATGCATACGTAGGAATTTGTGTGTGTGTGTGTGTGTGTGTGTGTGTGAGCTTGATTGGCCAGGAACTACTACGGCTGCTGTTTGTCGTTTACATGGCTGCTGGCTGATCCTATTCGCACTGAGTGTTGCTGTTGTTGTTGCAATTATATTTGTCATGTTTGTTCGCCATATCCCATATCCAAAAGGCAGCGAAAGCAGCTCGCGCCATTTTGTCATATTACATCAAAGTATCATTAAATTGTTATTGCTATTGTTGTTGTGGTTGTGGTGATGGTTGCTGTTCTTTGCTTGCTATTGTTGCTGCTATGGTTATAGTTATTGTTGTTGTTTTTGTTTTTATTATTGTAGATATATTATATAATTTATTTAGTTATCTAACCAAGACTCTCGTCATTCTGTATAATCCCACCAATCCTTTTCATAGCCCTCATGCACATGGTCCAAAAGCACCTTGCGGCGTTTCTCGCAATACCTGGCAGTGGAAAAAACACAAGATTAATAAGTATTCGATTGGGTACTATATATTAACTGGAATAATTTTAAACTAAAATATATACATTCATTTTTTCCATAAGTTCATGTTTCACTGAGCGTTTTAATTAGTGTAGAACCTAAAATTACTCTTGAAACTATCTTGACTCTTGAATCGTTAGTGAAAAGGCATTTAAAAGTGTATAAGAAGAACGAACGAATTTCACACAAAATTAAAAAAGAGAATTAGCTGTATTAATCCAGCTAAAAGTTTTATGGATTACAAAGAGTTTACACATTTCAAGAGTGTAGACAATTTATTTCCAGTTCTAAAAAATGTTCATGCAAGGTTTTTAGGAAAATCGTTTATCCCCGTACGTTAGTAGGTACTTATGTATAAGCACTTTTAAATATTGCTGTTTTAGTTTAGATTACTTCGGTTCCTTAAAATTACTTTGGATTTCTCATCAGTTTAGATAACATTAGAAGACTTTTACACTTAAACTTCACTTGTAAACCTTCAGCATAAATCGACGATTATCAATTATAGACTTTAAAATCTCTTGAGGTTTTTTATTTTGTCTGCTCATTTCGTCGTTGTTTCATCGTTATAGAAACAGGTTAAAATTACATTTCCAATACTAATGATTATCCAACAGCTCTATTCTATGCTAGTCTAATTAAATATGTAATTCTCAGGTTGCCTCACCTATATTTATCCTGTACTTTTTGTTTAATATCAGCCAAATTCTCTGATGTTATATCACGTTCCAAATATTCGGATAGCTTTTCGGTAGCAGATTCCAAATCTTTTTGATTATCCTCGAAGATCATCGATTGATTGTTCTTTTTCAAATAGTACGCAAACACGTATGTGTACATCAGTGTCTGACGGCATTGGCAGAGTATGTCGACAGCTTTTTTCAAAAATTGCACCTGCACGAAAGACAACAAATACAACGTTAATACATTATTGAGCAAAATTGTTCACATAACACTTTCGAATGAAATCGATTGCAGTCTGAACTCGATAACAATTGCCGGCAATTCGAGTTTCGAGCGATAGTGTATGTGAAACATGGCTTTAAAAGTAAAAGCGTATGACTAAATATAGAGCAGTGCTCACTTCAATCCAAGACATATTGTGCTGCTGCATTTCCTCCATTTTCTGCTTGACCGAAGCGTACAATTTATGCTCGAATTTCAGCGATTGCATGTGATTCATGTAGCGATTGTAGTAATGCAAGTACCTGCAAAATAATAAATATCATTACATTTAGCTGCGATGTTGCAAACTATATCAATTAAGTCACTGACCTCGCCAGCGAAGAACGCAATCGCTCCTGCGCATCACGCGCCGCCTTGGCTTCGTCCTCGTCGTAGCGATTGCAGTTGTACCACGACGAACCGTGCGGCTCCCACGAGCCCAGACACACCCAACAGAAGTCGTGCTTGCAATTCTGATTCTTACACACCATGTGATTGCAGCCGCCATCCTTCTCAATAGTCACATTGCATTTGGGGCACTCCTTCGTGTTGGCCGCTATCCAATTGGATGTCTCCGAGTCGTCATCACATTTCTTGATCCACTTCTTCAGCCAGCGACACTTGACCGGATCGTGCCAGTTCTCGCCGCACACAAAGCAAAAGATATGTCCGCACTTGCAGCGTACCGGACGCGACTCCACGTAGCCCACTTTCAGGGCGTACGTGCAATCGACGGACGGACACCAGCGCAACAGCTGATTGCACTCGACGAAGCTGTTTGTGATCAATTGCTGGTATTTCACACGCACCCTGGGGTCGGGCACTAATTTGGTAACGGTAACGTCATCGACTAATATATCACAGCCATGAGCTGCACATGAGATGGACTGTCCAAGTCCTTCGGCCACAATTTTCGTGCTCAAATACTCCCGCCAGCAGGGGAAACAGAAGCGATGACCACACTCAAGACCAGTCATTGACTATAGGAGGGAAAAAGAAATTTTACAATAATCTCAAATATGCGCAATTTAAGGTTCGATTCGATTATCTCGTCTATATGATTTATGCGTTTTAAAGGCATAACTGTAAAAATATCAGTTAATGCAATTGAACAGTGACTTACATCAGGTGGCAGGTTTGCGAAACAAATTTCACATTCCTCTAAATGATTTTTGGAGACCTACAAGACAGAAAATAGAGTTAAATCAGTAACTAAAATAAGTCCAAAGTTCATAAAAGAGCATACCTTTTGTTTATTTGGATTTGTTGCCTTATTGAAGGGATTAACAACGTGAGCTTCTTTGAAGAAATCCTCCACATTGCTATCAAAATATTTTTCCAGAAGCTTTTCCTTATCCCATTTAAAGTGATTCAGCAGTATACGCACAATTGTGGGTGAGAGCTGCAAAATAATAGAAAAGAAGTCAAATTTTAATAAATTCGAAATTAAAAAATGCATACAAAATATTAGCTTTTCGATAAAAAAAAAAATATGTATGTACATACATATCAAAGATGTACCAATTGTTTATTCATATATGTAATTTGTTATATTTTAGGTTTGGTCTTTTTCCTTATTCCGACAAAAAAATAAAAACGATGTAGAAGAGTTATGCAAACAAATTTGTGAAATGGCTATTAATTATAATTATTGAACTTAAGTCAATGCAGATTAAATAAAATGATAGTGAACTAAAAACAAGTACCTACATACATACATATATATGAGCTGTTATTTTTGAAAGTGGAATAAGTCCACTTTCTGTTATTGCGAGATATTTCATTGTTTACATTTCACTCTCAGTGTCAATACTATTAAGAGGTAAAACTTCCATCTCTTAAATACTGGAATCAAAATTTTCTTTTACTATAAATGGTTTACCCATAGAAAGATCATACAAAGTTTTATCTATAACTGCCATTATCTACATTTTTGTAAAAAATGGACTTATTCCACTTTCAAAAATAACAGCTCATATTTATGTATGTACATATGTATCCCTTATAATAAATGGTGCATATGCAGAGCCCAGTTGATAGATTTACATATATACAACTCGAAGCTATAAAAAAATGAAGGTAGTTACCTTAGAAGATTGATTAAGTAAAATGTTATTATATTAATGCCTGACAAATAGAGTAAGCAAAAAATTTACAAAATTTATTAAGATTTCTATTAAAAAAGATACCTGACAAAATCATTTGAGAAACTAAGCAGTAAAATGTCAGCAAATAGACTGCTTCCTAGCGTAGGAATAAAGCATTGTAATTCTCAGATGTCATAAATTGTCGAACATAAGCCAGTAGTCGGATATTGCACAATAGAGTAATGTATGAACAAATTTTAAAACTGTATATTTTCCAGCTTCTTCGATCTTCTTGAAAATCAAAACAAAGATTGCTACAGTAAGCTGACGGAGTAACTTAAAAACTACATGAAAAAGAGATATTTCTACAATAAACGAATCCCAAGCGGAAGTTCCCATCTGGACGCATATGTGAAATCTCTCCAACTCTTAACCTACACGAAGTGTCATAAAAATGTCTTCGATTTTAAGCAATTGAAAACTACGAGAAACTCTTCAAGGTGCACAATAGTGCCCAAATTTTTGATATTGCCAGGACCGAATTCAATATGCGCTGAAAAGTTAGCAAATAGATAAAACTTTTGATTCTTATAAAAATCTACTCAAAATCTGTACAAAAATGGATGAATGAATCTGCGAGAAATCTTCAAAAAAGTAATTCTTTTGCCTAAAAGGCTGATTATGAGGCTGTACGAGGACAAGTCTAAATGACCTCGAACTCGACCTTATTGTATTGACACATATTGTTAAACTACGTAAAAACTTTCAAAGAAAACAAAAACGATCCCATTTGCCGGAAAGGTTATAGTATATCTGGTTTTTGGGATACTATAGAAATATGCTTATGGAATATCCAGAAAAGAAAAGAACCATAATGCCTTCACTCTGCCGTTGAAACCGTGTCAATAAATGGTGAGTTTCGTTAAATTTACAACAAAAGTCACAACAAAAACCAAACTTTATTCAAGACACAACCGTATAAAGAGGAGCCTTGAGTAGGGACACGAAAATAGTATCGATATTACTCAGTATCGATATTATTGGTTTTGATATGAGTATTTTTTCAAGTACTTCTGAAGTACTCGATATTTGAAGGTATCGATCCCTCTCACCCAATATCGAAACCAAGTTTTCATCTCTAAATTACGCGAAATGGCGCAGAAGAGGATGCAGAATGGAAAACTTAAAAGTTCATTTTGCTTTAAATTGATTTATCTCAATGAGTAGATATTTTATTAAAATAGAGATTTTTCTTTTAAGGCTGATTGAAATAATATAAAGGCCAATATGTTGCTGTGCAACATTTTTGTTTGTTTGTTATTGTATTTTGACAAAATTCTGAAATACAATAGCCCAATTCATAATCTTGGGCAAATGGTCTTGCTTTCTTGCAATTGCACATTTGGTAGCATAATTTTACTCTACACTAACAAAATATACAGAGATGCAATTGCAAAATATATTTACTATGCGATTGCAACCCTCAATTGCAATCTGACAGCAGATATAAAAAATTCAAAAATAAATTTCAAAAAGCGCCAAATCAGCAAAAATGGAAAAAGAAATAAAACGACGTGTAAAAAGAGAAAGGCCGAACAAAAAATGGACTGAGGATGATGTAAAAAAAATACTGGGCTATCTCCAAGAAGTTCCGGAAATATAGGTAAGAAAAATCATAAGCCGTTAGATTTCATTTATACAATACGCATTCTATATCAATTAATAGGCACCAACGGCCCAAATTTTTTATAAAAACTTGTCGAAAGAAGTGGTATTGATGCAACGTGGGAGCTCGTTCGTTGGAAGGTAAGGCATTTGAAGGCTTCCTTCAAAAATGCCAACGATTGGCGAAAATCTACGGGCGCTGGACAACTTGGTTCCGATGCGGGAACTTCTAGTGTTGAAGGTAAGCGAATTCCATTTAAATGTGGAGAAGTAGTGTTAACAAATGTTTAAATTTCAGGCAAAGTTTTACAGATGTGCCCCCACTATAGCAGGTCAACGAAATTTTTGGAGAGAAAAATTTGAATGGCGACTTCGTGGTGGCTGACAGTGGATGCGTGATGTCCATGGACGACTCCATGACAGCAGAGTTATTCGAACCAACTTTCCTGATCTCTTTCAACTCTTAACATTTGCCGTTGTTGAAGTCAAAAATTCCAGCAAAAAATTATTTTAGATTTTGTGACAATTAACTGTGAGTTTCGTGTTTTGTAAAATGTGATGCAAGCTAAACATAAAAACACTGCTCACAATTGACGGAAAAAATTTACGATTGCACAAATTTGCAATCTCAAATGCACAAGATTGTGAATTGGGCTAATGTAACTAATTTTATTTACTATGAGTAATAAATTTCGATATTTTGAATATCGATACTTTTGCACCGATATTTTGAGTACATCGATACTTTGCAGTCGATGCCGAAATGAGTAGGAATCGATCATTTATTTTTCGATATTCGTGTCCCTAGCCTTGAGTGGAGGGTAAAATTTGAAATTTAAATATTTGAAAATGTATTCATGTGTGAATAAGCAGCAGCAAGCGGACTAAAATGAGAAGCGAAAACAAAATTTATAAAGCTAAACTTTTACAAAAATAGGTCAGGGATGCAACAGCAGCGCTATATGAGGAACAACGAGCCAACACGGCAGAGCGCACACGTGAATGGAAAGGGCTGGGAATTGGGAGGGCAGTTCAAAAGGCGGCTAGCGGCTGTGGGGTGAGGGGAAGTTGCTCGCCCACGAGCATAAAACTTTCAAACCGGTCACAGGCAGTGCAGGATTAGAGGGGGGTTTGTAGCGTGGGGTCGTCGCTGGGTATTGTTCAGCAAGTGTCGAATCGGAAGCAAACAAAAGTAGCACACATGCGACGCCAACGGCAGCAAATGGAAAGACAGTCAACATCAACATTTGCCAGATGTAACCTTCAGTTTGAAGGTCATAGCCTGAAGTGCACACACAAGCAATGCAGGGGAGGGTGCAGCAGCTGGCTGCAGCTCATGCACCGTGCTGGCAGCCAGGACATGGTTAGTTGCATTAAAAGCAGGCAGATCCGAGCGCATTAGCCGTATATCGCGGATTGCAAAAAAACTGAGGATATGTTTGTTTGCAAAGGCAGAAGGACTGTTAGAATGTAGCTTGAATGAGCTTCACAACAATGTGTATACGCATGTGTGTATATGTATGAGTGTGTGCATGCCAGAAAGGAGGTCAACAGTAGCGTGGGAGAGAGAGCAACTGAAGCTATCGACAGTAAATAATTTACACTGTGAAAATAAAAGAATCGCAAACAATAAAACACACACAAAGAAACGGTCCGTCAGAAAGTTTGCTTTTTCTAATCTTCTGTGGGAAAACTTGAGTTGCAAATATTCGAACGAAAAAAGTGGAAAAAATATAGAAAAACGATCGCATCTTTGAAGATTTAGTATCCATACTCTTACAGCTAGAAACATAAATTTTGAACAAGTTTATGGGAATTCTTTAAAGGATCGTCTGGTAAAATTTCGTCAAAATATTTTAACTGGCTTGGCCAAAATTCAGAATTTATATATTTTATCATTTTATTTTACAGAAAGATTTCAATTCACCAAACAGCCCTTTCCAATCCCATGTCGTTTCTAGTTTCGAAAGTTTTATAGTCGTATTAAATATATTGCCGATTGTTCCACCTTCTTATAGCTTTCTTGCCAGCTGAAGCCGTAACCGATCTGTTCCTCAGTATTTAGCTGTCACTGCGCCACTGCAGAACAGTGCACGTTCAAACGCAATTCGGCTGAGTATGAAGAAGTATGTATATAGGCTCAGTATATAAGACCCAGAATATTTGAAAATTTGCCAAAAGCCGTAGCGAAAGTAAAATATTAATTGAAGTAGCCTCTTATATTAGAAGTAGCCGAAGACAAAGCCGAATGTTCAGTCGCTCTTCGATAAAAGCTTTTAAGAACAGAACGACGATTTGTATCAATATACCCGCTTCACAATACTTTATTTGCGATTCTGATGAATCTGATTCAATACAAACAACGAACAAGAGATGAACTCTATTTAAATAACATGTGAAGTTTTTAATTTTTATTTTTATTTACCACAAGCAGGCCTGAGGCAAGTCACTTCAATTAGCTGAGCTGCTTGGGAAATATCATAAAAAAGTTAAGCGTCTACTTCATACAAAGACATATTATTTGACACTTTGCTCCCACTTTACGAAGGCCTGTGCCGGCTTACAAGAAAATCGGTGTGTGGAAAGTAATGAGTCACTATTGTCTAAAAGCAATAATTAGTTAGGCACGTACAAAAAAGAATGTTTTATAAAAAGCTATAATAAAAGGCAAAAGCATTTGCTTGCAAACAGCTACACCTTCTAACTTCCAGTTGTATCTACATATGTATGTATAATCAAGACCTTTTAAATTTTACAAACAAGCTTAGACAAAATTTATTCCCTCCGAATAAGAGCAGGCATGGGTCTTTCTCTTTCTTTTGTAGCGGTACACGCACACAGCATGAACATTTATAACGAAGAGTACAGGAATCGCGGGGTATCGGAATTCAGAAAAACTCTAGACTTTCTTTGTGCCGTCATATCTAGTCTATCTGGAACCCTTAAGGCTTACGGCGCTGGAGAAGACCTCTAAGCTGGGATTCAACTCTCTACTGAAGTTCGCTAGAAACTCTCTTATTATGAGAGGTCACTACTTTCCGAACTTATAAACAGGTAGCCATCTGGTATAACTAAGAACCCATCAGAGTCTACGCGTTACCAATGGGGCCTACTACCTTAACCTAACTACAAATCTATCGTGGCTTGTGCACTTAAATCAATTAAGTTTCCTAGTGTTCTTTTTAAGCTGCTGCTCTCCAGCGTGACCGTTTGTGATATTTTAAAAACTTATTTGATATAGTTTTACTTTAAAGTGACAGTTTTTGATATTTTTTTCTGTATTTTCTTTGCAATTTTTATTTGCGAGTCTTTTTCTGAACTATATTTTTCTAACTTTTTGCTTTCAGATTTAATTTTTATAAAGAATCCCTAGTTGCTTACTTCTGCTTTTCTTACCTTCCTCATTATCGGACTGTAAAGACGTCGCATGTAAAGTAAGTTTATTTTTTTAACCCGATTCCTGCGTTTGGGTCGATTTGATGCAACATTGGATCTTTGAACTTTAAACTTGTATAATATTTTGCTTATCTAATAGCATAACGAGATTTTGGCTAGACAGTTTAGTTTTCAAGTTGCGAATGAATCCAAGGATCTCAAAGAGAAAATGCAGAAAACGGTATAAATGATTATATAAACCATTTGTTACTGCACACTAATCTCTGTACAAAGATGTCACTGTAGAATATGAAACATTTTGTTTGCAAGCATATTATCAATAAAAGTTTAAAGCCAGTAACTCACCTTGAGTACGTTATTAACGTCATCGATAATCTCACGTTGATGCGACACAATTTCCTCCGTGGTCAGCACTTCATATTGATATTCTTCCGTTTCGTTTTGACGATCATTCGATGATGGCACATCCACTTCCTCCATGCCAAAATCATCATCCGATGAGACATTACCCGAATCGACATTATCCATCTCGTATGAGTCATCATCGGAATCCATATTGCTGTTGATTTGCTGTTGTTGTTCACGTTTTTATCGACTATCGATTGATCGTAGATCGGATAGCAAATTGATGTAATGTAAGTGTAATTTTGCTACCGTCGCCTTCTAATCGGGCAGTATAGGTACTGGCGAGCTTAGCAAATTAAAACGATTTATGTAGAGCAGCAACACGAAGAAAGCAATAACCAAGAACGTGAAGAAGCACCAAATAGGCAAGGGATTATTTAAGTTGGCAGCAGATTGCTGCTGCGCCTGCTGATCGGTTTGTATGATTCTGTTTTGGTTGCCGCGTTTGCTGTCAGCGGGTACAATACGAATGCTGTGGTAATTGTTGTTGTTGCTACCTTGCTCCGCAGCGGCAATAAGAAATGTTCGAGCACAAGTGCACAAAGAGGAAAGGAAAAACCACAAGCAATGTAAAATGTGGGGTGGAAGGGCGTTGAGGCAGTGTGTAGTAGGTAGTAGAGTAAAGTAGTGTAGTCACTTGACCTTGTCAAGCGCTTCTTTGTTGCCTTTATATTTTTGCGTTCGCTGCTCGCCAACGACTGCTCTGCACTTTGTATGCCCTTTCTTTTTGTTTTGTATTTCGCTACACTTGCTTTTGGCACTTTGCAGCGTTGTTTACTGCTCTGGACAATTTAGCAGCTCTCTTATTATTATTGCTTATTATCGATTATCGCGCGCTGTATCGCTTCCAGCTATCAATTGGTTGATGCACTGCTTTCCACCTAGCAATACTTCGCTGCGCTATTGTTGTATTTTTGTGGTAGAATTCACCTGCTGCCAACACAATCGCTCAGAGTAAAACTGTGCGCTCAATATTTTGGCCAAATTTACTCACAGGCTAGTCACTGCACTCTCTTCTTCTTCTTCAATTCAGCTGCTGCACGTCTTTCACACAGACGCACACTTCGTCGTCGTCGACACAGTTGGCCCCTTTAGAGCTGCTGCCGCCGCTGAATCTTCTAGCGCTGCTCAGCAAGCTGTGCTGCTTTTTTCTCGTTGCAATTCTTGTTCTGCTCTGCTTCTAGCTCCTTTGCTACTGGTGTTGCTGCCAATGTGGCCTTATGCAAGTTTAGATACTGTGTCGTTGATTCAAATATTTAGTATTCATATGTATATCTCTTTGTAATTTCTACTTTCAATTGCATTGCCGTATCACTTATCAACGTTCCTATTCTATTCTCCGCAGTTGTGTGCAAAATCTTTCTTAGGCCGCTTCTTGCTTCTCGATTTTTGTGAAGTCGCTATCAATGTCGCCGTTTTTATCCGCATATGTACATACACTATAAATAATGGAGATATAAAATGTGTTGTTACCGTTGTTGTTATTGCAGTAGCAGAAAAATGGAAAAAAACAAATTTGAAAAAAAATTTTGTTCAACACAAAAATATATCATCAAAAATATTATTTTGACAAGTTCAATGTGAAAAAACTGCTTTATAAGCGGAAAACAACACAAATTTCAAGGCTAATATGAACATTGGAATATTACGCTCGGCTTCAATTGCCTTGGCACATTCATTAACACGATTTTTTCACAAGGCAACAAGGATTCTTTGTTTTGCAAATGCGCTGCAATTTCACATTATGTGTGTAATATTTATTATAAATTCTTCAACGAAAAATGCTGATATGTATATTTATTGTTTCCATTTTTTCTTCTTGCCTTTTGGCCGTGCTGCACCCACGAGTCTATCACAGCTAAACTCAATTCTACCACAAAAAAACAAACGGCCATGAATTAAAATGTGAGAGAATTTTTATTCGCTTTTAGTCGCTTTACCTTTCGTTTGAACTTACAGCAAAATCAAATGCAAAGGCAAGACATGAAAAACAAGCTGAAGACATCAGAAACTGCGCCAGTGCAAGTGAGTACGTTATTTGATTTAAACCTGCTGTGAATGTTATTGTTTTCTCTCTCTCACACACATTTGAATGCAAATGCATTGCCAATGGGTGCCTGCGTGTGTGTGATGAATAAAAATCCAATGGGAAAATTCGGAAATAAGCAACAGTGTTGGCAGCTGTGACAATAGTTACCGTATTTAATTTTTGAGCGATTTTTAATTATTCAAAGGAAAACACCAACATAATTTTCAAACCTATTTTAATATTTTTATTTTCATAAAAGTATAAAGTGAAGCTTAAAAAGGCTATTACTAGATATTAAAAATTTGCTTTTCTTGCCAGATTTTGAGCAGCTGTACGCGAAATGATTAAATTCCTCTATACAGCCTCTAATAATAATAACAATTGATTGACGCGTGTGAGCTTAGGCCTAGCTTTCTTGCATAAACTTGTGTGTGGCGCCGCACGAAGGCTGGTCTTGAGCCTACGGCCCTCCTCGCTTCAGCGACTAAACGCTTGTCCACTGGCGCCTCTGTTATATATAAAATATAATATTTTCATTCATTAAATTAAAATTTAGTTCGAAATGAAAATGTGGAACCGACTGTTTTTGGAGGGAACTGCCCCAAGTCTAATTATTTCTTTTGATTGGCCGTGCAAAACCACTATCATGAGAGCATCTTTGTATTTTAGCAGCTAGGAATTCAACCAACTATAATTTATGTAACGAAAATAACTTTATAAGAATCCTTATATTATTTTCTTTTGATCAAAAATAAAATCAATCCTTGGTCGCTAATTTATCGATCAAAAAAATAAACCGATCATTGATCGCTATATTTTCCAAATTCAAATCAAATAGTATCTTTTTCGAAGGATCCAGAGCTCGTTACCAAAAAATATTTAATACAAAGTCATGTATAGTATTAAACTGAAAAATGCTAATATCTTTTAATAGCTTCCTTGTCAACTATGACCATCGAACACTGATAATCATATAAGGACAATCTACGAAACATATATAAAAGCTAAAAACAAAAACCGAACAAAACATGCAACACTGCGTTTGTAAACAATTGCAAGGGAATTTTATCTTTAAGGGAATTTCCTTCACTGACTGATGAAGTAAATAAAAACAAAAAGAGTTACCCAATTATTGCAATTTTATATCTAACGAAAACACACAAGTTGAAACGCAATTACAGCACCTCGCACTTTGTTTCACATTACTCTCTTTGTGTTGTTTTCATTTTATGCACTTTGCTTTTGCTTTTACATTTGTATTCTTAAAACTGCATTTCACTTCAGAAAAAACAAGCAGCACGCACACATGCTTATACATGCATGCATCTGTGTGCGTGACGAACAAAGAATTTTTCCAATTTTCCACAAACTTTTTTCAACTCATTTGAATTAAATTCCACTACCTTTTCTGCTCAGTTTAAAGCGCTTTCGTAATTTTTTCACACTTGCAATTTTTAAAATTTCCCGTTTTCTTGCACAGTCACAATTTTATTTACTTGCAATTGCTATTAACGCACAATTTTGTTCTAAAAAATATATGCCGTAAAACGAGATTATTTGTCAGCGCAACTGCGACGAATTATTTTCATAGCCTTTTCGTATTTTTACTAACGCGAACGAATGGAACAGCAAATCTTACAATTCGATGGAAATTTTTGCCTCTTTTTCGCACGAACACACACCAACACACCAATTTACGAAGGCACAACTCGCAGGCGTGCTGCCACTGTGTACGACGCAATTTTTTGTTTTGAAATTAGCCAACCTCTGGCCAAAGTTGCCACTTGCTAGAATTGTAAAAGGGGCATTTCATTGTTAGTACCAATATAGTAATTTAGTACGAGTAATTGTTAGTACCGCGAACCGGTTGTTAGGTTATTACATGTGCCTTTGCAAGTTACTGTGACAGTAACCAAAAGAGCAATTGTAAATATTGTAATAACAGAGCTTCCAAAAAATAAATTATATATATTATAATAAAAGAAATTGAATAACGAAAAAAGCAAACATAACATCTAACGCTTCTTTGTTATTCAATTTCTTTGCTATAATGATACTTCGAGCATGAACTATTATGGAACTAATGGAACTAATAATGCAACACTGGAATTTACTAAAATTGGTACTACCAATGGAAATAATGGTTTTATAACACAGCCAAAACACAACACTGATACAATAAAAACAAAGGGGGTGAATTTAGTTGTTGCAGTAATTTCATTACTATAAAAACCGCCTCAATTCAAATTTTGTAAATTGAATTTGCTTTATATAGTTCGTTCGAACGACAACTAGGCAACTAAAGATTTGTATTAAAAAAATGTATATCGAACATTTGTAAGGCAAAATGAGGCCGCAAAGTTGAAAAAATAGCCAAATAGGAATTAAGATATATGTATTGAACAACTTTCAACTTTTGCCGTCCGGCAGAACGTTGACAGATATCAGCTGATTGTTTTTATTGTTTTGCCGACTTGAAATTTTCTGTGGAATTTTTTCTATTTCATTGAAATTTTCTGTATTTGCAATTGTTTTGTTTCAATTTCGTCGCAGTCAGTTGAAAACTTCGCTCTCGCGGATGCAACGGATTCTATGAACTTTTAAATTTGGAAAAAAGTTTGTATGGCGGGCGGCAGTTATGGTCTTGGATTTGTGGAGCTTCTATTTGTGTTTGCAGTAGTAGCATTACCAAGCTTGGTAGCAGATAGCATATTAATCGCCGTTGTTGGTGCATTGGCTTTAGTGGCGCCGCGGTAAAATGTCTGCTGCACACAAATTTGTTGGCGTTATATACGAATCTTGCTGGGTCGATTTTCCCGCCAACAGATTTTTCTTAAATTCTCTATTTTTGAATAGTTGCAATATGCAAGTGTTCAGTGATTAGCTTGCAGCGCCAAGTGGCAAGTGACCAGTGACTCTCGGGCAGCGGCAAGCTTCTGCGAGTGTTCTAGGTTTTATTTTCATATCGTTTCATTTGGTTTCGTTTCGTTTGTTTGTTCGCGTTTTTATGAAAACTCATAAATCAATTAATTTCGCTTGCCATTTTGTGGCACGCCGCTGCGCTCCCCTCACTGCCCCCAAAGTGGCAAAGTGGACTCCACTTCCCCTGTTCCACTTGTCTTTCCTTCAGTTTTCAATTGCTTTTACTTCATTACTTTTAATAGTATGAAGTAAAAAAATTTTTATTAAGTTGTGAATTGTGAATATTGCGAAGTGAAATAAAATTATAAAAATTAAAAATGCATAACGATTTTCCGCGGGCGTACAAACGATGTTCAGTGGAATCGTGCGGGGGTTCCACCGGACGAATGTACCGTTTCCCTAAAAACATTGAAAGGCGCAGCCAATGGTTGGCTCGCCTTAACATTGCTCCCGACAGTTTCGAATACAAATATTCAAAGTATGTATGCGGGAAGCATTTCACGCCGGCGCAGCTGGAGTCTGAATCTCTTCCAAGGGGAGCCCTACCAATCGGTGAGTTATATGGCAATTTTAAAGTTTAAATTGGTTTGTCGACTCTAGACGTTTCTACTTAAATATCCGGAATAGATTTCATTTGATTACATGTTCTCAACTGCAAATAACCAGCAAGCTAAAGTCGCTGCAGTTCAAAGGATGCAAAGACGAAGCATAGTAATCACTTTTTGCCAATTAGATATAAGAAAGCGCTCGCACATAAATCAAAAATGGAATAGTAATAGTAAACGTATTTAAGAACAAAGCAAAGATGACATTATACGCCCTTCCTGATTGGATCGAAAGTACACGCAAGCTCCAAACGCGACTAAACTCGTATCGCAAAATGACATATGTAGAATACGTCTGCCGCTTGCTGCAGGATCGTGACAATTGCTCTTTTTTGCAAGTTACGCTGAGGACATTCGGTATCTGTTGAATGTGCTAATGCAGCTGATAAAGCTCAGTGTTTCCACATTTAAAGATTTTTCAATAATTTCATTCGATTCACTCTTGCTGGGAATTGCTGTAAAGAAAACATTAAGATATGTTGTAGACAGATATATAAAGCAGGGGCTTTAATTTCCAAATAGGCAGAGGTGGTAACGTTGACATAATTTAGCCTTTATTTCAGTCAGTGAAAGAAAGTTACAAAAAGTGTAAATTTTGATTCTGTTAATAAAAAGCTTTGATCTTAATCACAATATTAAACCTTATGCCTTCTTAAGTAACTGAATTGCAAATCAACTCGATAGCAAATTATGTTTTACTACAATCCAAAATCTGATTAATATAGTTGTTAATTGTTACGCTAGTGCATGTACATCGATTTTTCGGAGAAAGTGCAGCTTTATTGCTCCGTTTCTTTTTACTTTCTATTACGGCTTGTAACACTAACAATCAGGGTTTTTCCGCTACATAAAATTCGTTTAAAATACAGCGGACAAAATCGTGTACATATGTATGTTGTTGCTTGTGTGCCGATCTTTTAAAAATTCACGTGTGCCCAAAAGATTTGTCACAAAAGCAAAATCGTCTTTGATATAATGAGCGTTTACCGTAACGAAGTCCGCTGGGACTGTTCATCGCTCCACATATCCATGGAAAAAGCAGGATCATTGCTCTGTAAAGTCTCTTGCAACTCCTTTTTGCTTTTGATGGCATTACATTCCCTACAAGTGTTTGACGTGTTGCCTCTCGTCAATGTTTTGCCTTCCATAATCCACGCCAATGTTGACCAGGGCTTGTGCAAATTCTTTGAAGCCCTCACCTAAAAGTATTTATATTATTAAAACTCTAAAGCCAATACATATAACGATTTTCACATATTACTCACTCACCCGGGCGGCTGCCTTAAATCTTTTGTAACAAAGCAAAGTTGTAACTTGGCTAATTCGATCTTTGCATGTGTGGATACTTTCTTTTCAGCAGTTTTTGTCGTCTTTCTTGCATTGAAGACTTCTCGCACGGAATCTTGGCAACCTTACGCCGATTACATTTATGTCGTATCAATCCTCCTGTTCCGGTTTTTGTGGAATATATTTTACCATATCTAGGCAAGTAGTACATCTCGCAAATCCTACAGCCTTGTTTTCGAATTTGATCAGTTGAAAAATCCTCCAAACTTTACTTCTAATGTTTTTTGGCCTATAGAATTCATACCGCGAGTCATTGTTTTCCAAATCGCGCATGATTTCAATTTTCCTCTTTAGATTCATTTTCGTTTCAAAACAAAACAATACCTGAGAAATACGAAAAGCGAAAATTGTAACAGTGGCCGTGTTTTGCAGACGCAACCGCTCAGTGAGTGGATGTTTCAGCAACATAATTTTGGTGTGAAGTGTGAAGCTTGTGTTAACACTGAGCGCTTGTAACGCTACTATCACACGGTCATGGTTGTTTTTGTTTCCCATTGTGAGAAATCGTTTATTTTCATTTCATAATAGGAAAAACAAACAACAATCATCGTTTGTGTGAACGCGGCCCTGTGATTGTGTCTGCGAAACGCAGCCAGTACTGCCATATATAAATGGCGCAAAAGCCCGCGAACGAGGTTTGGGCCGAGCAATTATTTATTTGATTACATTTTTTCTTTTGAAGTTCCCGGTGCGGGTTCTCTTCCTCGTAACAAATAAAAATAGATATAAATCTTTAAATTTAGCGCTTGAAATACCCATCTAAATAAGAACCGTGGGGGGCTTAGCCCTAGTTTTCTCGCATTAACTTGTGTGTAGGGACTTGTTATATTTTGCACAAATTAACGGGACCTACAAATAACCGAATCCGAATGGGATGAGAAGCTTTTCATAGCAAAGAATATACTCGGAGAATTGCCAATTCATCGCGAGAAATTTGAAAAACAAATTTTCTTTTATTAGATGGTTTGAGATCGACCTTGTACCCAGGCTCCCCGCATCCGAAACCAAACACGTCCACAGAGCCACCTTTTGCTTTCCTGGAAAATTTGCAAAAAGCGAAGAAGCCGATTTTTAGTGATTACTATGGTTTAACTAGATTTTTGCAGCAACGAACGTAGGAAAAATAAAAGACGTTTCTGGATTTACGTATGTATTTATTTTTTAACATAAATATATATATGGCAATAGTTTATTTATCGTTGTCATTGGCAAATCGTTCGAAATCGGACTTAAATTAACAGTTGTGGGACGAAGAAAATAAATGTTCAACTCGTCGGTCAAAACATTTAAACAAAATTTCGATTACTAGTCGCTCAATTGGCGCACTAACAATTGCTCTGCCAACGCCATTGTTTTTATTTTAAACGCTCTAAAGTTATCATCCGATAGCTGGGAAACGTCCGGCAGCAAACTGAGTAGAAACATTTCACGGTAGTTTTTCGGATGGTCGTGCTCCTTTTCGACCAATTTCATAACTTTTCTCTTCGGAGAGTCAGAGGAAACTGTTGCCATATGTTTATCAGTTTCAATGCTTTGATTAGAGAGCTCATCTTCTTCGTAGGCAGGGAATTCTAGCTTTATAAATTTCTCAGCATGAGAACTATTAGTACTATTATCTGAATCTTCTTCTTCGCTATCGGACAACATATAATCTTCGACTTTTTTGGGCATATTACTGGAATCCTTTGTGTTATATACAGGTCGTACAAATGGTACTAAAAACTGCATCATGTCATACAAATAATATGGCCTTTTTCTGGCGTCGGGTGACGGTCCGCTGGAAGACAATTTTAGACTTCGTACAAAGCCATTGCGAATATTCTTCCATCTCTCCTTGCAACGAGACACTATAAAAAATATAAAATAAACAATTATTGATGTCAAAAGTTGAAAATTTTTAAAATTATTTACTAAGTTAATATTAAAATAGCATAAAAACAAATATTCCGAATATTTTACCGTTGGCGTAAATAATAACCCCAGGTCTCCACGTGAATTTTTTTCGAATTCTCTCTATTCCAGGATATCATAGTCTCGATATCTTTCGCCATTTTCCAGTGCTTTCAAAAAGATTATTCGTAGAAGTCTCGAATCAGTAATAACCTGTTTAATGATGTTTTCGTTCTTTCCCCGATTCTTTAGTTATTTGGAACGTTCTTCAAAAATCTTTTTCCGGCTTCTTTACTCAGTCCAGAACGTTTTTACGTGATATGTATAGATATTCCAGCTTAGAAGGTGGAATAACAAAGTATACAGAGGAGTGACATATGTTTTTACAACGAAAAGTATCGAGAACATTTAATACATTTTTGGCAGAATATCGAAACTACATATTATTTTGGCAGAAAAACATAGTTAAACGTCAACAATTCATTGCACAACTATGGCTTCGAAAAACGTGGAGACAACTGGAAGGACTTAAATTTACTTTGGAAAAAACATTACACGTAATATTTACACAATATTTTAAGCAAACAGCGAAATTCTGTGATTCTAAAATTATTTTTTAAATTTGCGCATATTTATTAGAAAAGACCAACTGAGCCAATTTTGTTTCTATTTTGCTTTCCCCGCCTAATAACCGTAAAAAATTAGAAACATTTTTTAATAACGCATGCAAATATTAACGTTTTTATAACATTCCTCATATAATTTCAGCGGCATGTTTATTCAGACAATACTGTATATTTTTACAGTTATCAAAAAACAATACAATTTTCAAATATGTACATCATATTTTATTCTATTACCTGTCCAACCCATTTCATGCGCTATGCCTTCCCATGCTTTTTCCATAATGTCCTTCTTCGCATGTCTTCCCAAGGAATGATTGTACAAACATGGCTGGATTTGTACTGCTCTCACCAGTTTAATTGTGTCTTCGTTCATTGCACAAAAGGCGTACGGCACTCACACCACGGGGAATCGCTACGCGGCGCTCACAAGCGAACAGCTGAAAGCAGACTGAAAGCAAAACACAAATAGCTCAAGCGTAAAAGCGTACGGCGCATCAGGGTTGGGCAAAGTAGATTTTTTACGTTTTTCAATACCTTTTGATTTAAAACGTATCGAAGTGCAAGCGCACAAACTTTAGCAGCTTTTGCCTGCGCATGTTAATTAACTTAAAAATTAAATTATATCTTTGTTATGTCTTTATCCTTTTTGTTGACAGATCTTTCCGCAGTTATTTGTAATACATACATACTATGTACATATGTATATAGAAAGCTAAATATAATAAGGTACTGTACCGTTTCACAATCATCAGCCAATGTATAATTAATATTTTAAATTCAGTATATAAATAAAGTAAAGTATCGCTAAAGCCTTTAAAATTTTAATTAGAAACCGTTCCCAATTTAATTATGTGCTGTTATGATGTACAAAGATACTGATAAGAATATATCAAAGACAATATTATATTTTGTATTTCTATATTATATTGTCTTTGGAATATATATTTCAAATGATCCTTTGATTGATATTAAAACTACAGAATAACTAAACTAATTGCTAATAATAACAATAATAATTGATTGGCGCAACAGCCCGTGTGGGCTTAGGCCTAGCATTCTCGCGTTAACTTGTGTGTGCTTGTTATATTTTGCACAAATTAACGGGACCTACAAATAACCGTATCCGTATGGGATGAGAAGCTTTTCATGACAACGAATATTCTCGGAGCATTGCCAATTCATCGCAAGAAGTGTCGCCGCGCAAAGAAACAACAGATTTTTGTTTTTTATTAGATGGTGCTAAGGCCGGTCGTGAACCAAGGCCCTCTCGCATCAGCGACCAAGCACTTGTCATATATGTATGTATATATTTTTAACATAATTAAATTATAATTTTTTGTTATTGTGCTATTCAAAACTATAGTATTCTCTTACTAGTAAAATGCCTTCTTTAGCGTAAATCGATCAAATTTCTCCGAACCCAATTCTCAACCCTTCCGCATGAGATACAAATAGTTCCCTAGCCAGAATAAAAAATCCAAAATGGAAATATTTAATATTGAACAACGCTTTTCTCCGATTTTTTGGTGTTCGCATTAATTTGTGTCTGTTTTACCGACACTGTGAATAAATTTACCCTTGCTATAATCCTAAGTTTGTCACAAAAGGGTTTTGATGTTGTTATTTTGCATGAATATACATATATCTGAGTACTATATGTACAAAAGATGTGATGTGTCCCCAAAATATTTAAGAAAGGCTGAGTGCATATTTGCTTACATAGAGTATTCAAAACTGGTTTAGAATAGCACCGAAGCCTATTCGAACCCGGTTTTTGAGGACTTTCGTATTTTCACAATTCGAAAACCGGTTTCTCGAGTTAGTTTATTTTGCTGATTCAAATGGTAATAGAAAATTTCCCTTTTGTGCTTTTAGATCAGGGATAGCCAACCTAAATTATCTCGCGGCCCTCACATATGAAAAATGTTCGGAAATGGCCAGAAAAATGTTCAAGGCGAGCCGCGGGTCGGCCACTCCTGCTCTAGATGATAATTGTGGTGCAGAAACTGCTGAAGTTCAATCAAAGGAAAAATGAACCTAGAGAAATCCATACAACCGCTGCCTTTCGAATATAAACAGATTAAGAGAAAACATTTGACTTATTACATAGTTTTCTTTCTCGTAATATCCTGTACGAGTTTTTCGATTTCAAAACTAATTTAAAAAAAGTGATGCCTCCAGTCGGGTTCCACCGACATAACACCGTTATGTTAAGCCTATATTTGAACTTGGGAATCAAATTTCATTCGTTTAAATTCATAAATAGTCAAAATTGAGAGCCATTTTACCGGAAATCTTTCTGTCTGTCTGTGCACACTGGAGTGAAAGAAGTATGTAGTACTGTCACAGTGAGTCGGGTTAGATTAAGTTCCGTGATTAGTCAAATCGGTTGAAGTAACGCCCACAATGGTCCTGCAAGTCCCACTACCTCGGAATTTTTTCAGTAAAGTTTCCTACTCGGTGAATTGGTGTAGGGTAATATTCTGTCGGTGAAACCCGACTGACGCTTCCGTACATGTTCGTACATGTTCTTATATTTTCGAACAGCTTATTTTGAAGTTAACTCTACAATATTGCTTGCCCAAAGAATATAAGAATTATTAAGTTATTACAGTGGTTTTTTTAAATCTTAATACATACATATTTGTATGCATAGTTATTATAATAAAAAATAAAATTTAAAATTATTCTTTAAAAACTTTTATGTGACAATTTCAAACTTCACTTTGGTTGTTCTTATTCCTTCGAACATGACTGTATGTACAAAAAACTGAAATCCCGCGACGACGGAAACATTTCGGCATTGACTGCTCTAATATTTAAAAATCAAAAATTTATTGTCTTGGCCCACCGAATATTTTTCTGGATACAGCCGTGTATGGCGGTATTAAACGGCATCGCATTGAGCGGACTTAAAGAAGTTTCAAGTCTTATGGCTGGGGTACATATGTATGTAGAAGCATGCTCCAACGAAGTGGGAGCGGCAGCAAAAAACTAGCAACAAATTGTAAAAGGCACTTGCAGTAAAACAGCCATCAGCAGGCATCATGTACCTACTACAACTACAACTACTTATTTCCAACACGGTGCATATTACAACAAGAAACCGAACAGCGCTCTTATACCAAATTTGATTACTTTAGAAATTTATTTGTTTTGCGCCATCGTCATTTCGTCAATCCGACGCTTGACTTCAGTTGCTCCTCCGGCTCCCTTCTACAGCTGTCTCAAACGACCCGTGCGCTCTTCGTATGTTTTTTGTGTTTTTTCACATTTTATTTTGGGGTTTTGTATTTCGCATTTACTCGCCACAGTTGACTGTACACTCGCTGGCTGGTTCGCCGGCTGCCTGGCCTTCTCTGCTGTGGCGTACGTTAGTCTCGCGGCGGGCCCCGTTACATGTGCGCCAGTAGCAGCAACCGCTGCTGCCGTTTTGTCGTCCCGCCACTATCTCCCGCTCGTTAGTTGCTCACTCGGTTGTTGGTTCGTTCGGTCGTTCGTTCGTTCGTTAGCCCACTGATTGGATTTACACGTTCCCATTCACATTCTTTTCAATATGAATGGGATGGGAAGCGATGGATGTGGAGTGTGAAGTTGCCATCTGGTTTGGAAACGAATACCATATCTCAGATTGTAAGAATTCACAAAAATCATAAGACAGTTCTGTGGTCATATGCAATAACGACTTAAGTCGAAAACAACTGTTTCGAGAAAATGCAATTCGAAATTTGAAATGCACATAAGTGCATGTACATAAGTGCATGTGTTTTTTTTAAATAACTTTTTTTCTGAGATGGGTACAGATACCGGGGTTTGAACAAAATATGCGCATCAACGTCAGGAATACAGTGGTAACGTCAACTCAATTTCGTCTTAAGTCGACTTAAGTCGTTATTGCTTTTGACCACAGAGTTAGTGTTAGTTAATCGCATATTAAAATTTAAAGATTTCATTCTCACTTAGAGCTAATAAGTAAATGCAGAATCTTTTCAAACTACTGAAAATTAAATTAAATTTAGTAAAATGCGGTGTCGCAATAGCTCAGCCGATGTGTGGTCGATCTCTGTCGCGAGGTTCGCAAAATCCCCGGCAGAATCACAAAAACTAAAAATACATATACAATTGGCGCAACAGCCCGTGTTACCGAAACAAAGACCCAGCTTATATTGCATAAAATCATTTTAATTATTGTAATTTCCTTTACACTAAACCTTTTTTAAAACAGAATTCCTACGTTAGGTCGTATCTCGGCAACTAATTAGAAGGAGAAGAAATACCTTTTATTAGCAATAGAAAATCAGACGACTGATAAAATGTATATGTACATATATACATATATTTTCTATATGTACATATGTAGGTACATACATACATATGTACATATCTATATCAACGTCACATACAAATGGACACGTCACGTTTTGACAGTCGTTCTGTTCACCAAAAATGTTTCTCAATAAGAAAAATATATGCAGAATAGTTTTCCTCAAAAAGATTATAAATAAATTATTGAAAGTGCACCAACGTTTGTACCTACTTACATATTAAAAACTTCTGATAAGGAAAAATTATAATTAAAATATGCGCCAATATAAACCCTATATATGTATGTAAATGTACCCCAGGGGCACTTTGCAATAATTTCATGGTGGCAACTATGATTTGTTATTGTTGTTGTTTTTACTACCTCAACTGTGTAGTTGCTGTTTTTCGTTTGTGTAGCTGTTGTCTGATATTTTCGTTCGACTCACCTCTTTTCGCGCACGTTGCTGCTTCTTCTTATTGACAGGCGCTGCTTCGCAGTCAGCGTCATCGCAATCGCAATAATCGGTTCATTCGCTTATTACCACGTTTTTGGCCTTATCTTGCTTTTTGTTGTTGTTTACTTGTTTTGCTTTTTTTTACCTCGCCTCACCTTGTGCTGTCGTGGTGTTGTTGTATTTGTTGTTGCTGCCGTCGTTGGAGCTACCGCTGATTTCATAGTGAAATTCCATGCCGCTTCCCCATGCCAACGTCGCCAACGCCAATCGACCAACCACTCACACTTGTGCAAATCGCCGATGACGACAATGAGAAGGCCACATTCATATCAGCGAGAATATGAGTCTGTTGGACTTTTGGGGGATTAACGACGACGTCAAGCAACGCAGGGCGGGAGACGGACGCCTTTCAGTTGCCAAAAAATTATTTGAGCGGGCAAAGTAAAAGTGTCGTATGTGAGAAAACGAAAGAACAAGATCTCTGGCGAAAAAGAATAACACCATGCCTCATTTTTCTGAAATTTTAAGTGTAGCGATTGTCTGAAATTTTAAGTGTAGCGATTTGTTTCTTGAAATTTTATGCATTTGAGAAATATTTGGACGCAGTTTAAGCAATCAATTTGCATTTTTAATATAAAATTATGAGAATTAAATTTATTCTTCTTTACATTTGTCATACCGAAACTGTAAATTGTCTACATAAAATGAATGTCATATTTTTATCGGGCAAAAACATCGCATGTCCGTATTCCGGAAGTTGCTGAGGTAATTAAATTGGCGAGTCGATTTCCGATCTTCAACGATTCCCCCGTCTAGCGAAACTGTTTCTGGTAGGTGTTTCATTTTGAAGAATTTTCGGAGAACAAGCAGTCCCAATTGAATCATTTAGTATCTTAAAATATTATTATTCAGCTCTCAATAAACTGCTTCGAAAAAATTATCATTGACCCAATTAATTCGAAGAAAAAAATTAGGCATCTGAAATTTTTTCTTTTGGGGATCACATCTCGCAATGCAGAGCATTTTTCCCTTGACAAAGCTTCGCAACCCCGTTGGGACACGGCATAGAATAGAATCATGGCGTCCCCTGGAAAGCAACTATCGGAGAAGGCTTATTTTGGTTTTGTCAGTAAAGTAGGAATAACCAAATTTTAAATTAGGAAAAAATTTCGATTGTAGAGAGGAGTGGGGTTGGTGGAAGAAGGAAAAAATTTGGCGATGAGGTGGTAGGGTGCGGGTGCATGCACCAGCTACTCTGCAGAAAATGGCTAGCTGAAAGTACATACATACATACATATATATTTACAATATATACATACATACATATGTATGTATGTCCAACGATTGGAGAGCTGCCAAACGGCAGGCCCAACCCGGTAACGGGTTGTATATCAATTCAGTAAGTAAGAGTTGATTATGAGTCGTATGCGCTCCTAGCAGAATGGGAGCGAGTGCTAGGCAAGTTTTTGAGCAAGTCAACTCCCAGTCATGAATATCTACTTAATGCAAGTATCTGCAGTATGAACATAGCATGAGGCTTTAACAGTGCCCTCTTCCTGTCTACGATTTATAGATTTTGTATAACTGTAAGCAACGAGTATTACGAACTTTGCTTGTAACGAAATATTATTGGAGGCCCCACCACAATTCTATACTTCATCGCTTGAGTGCATGAGCGCTTGAGCGTTTGCCACGTCAACAGTGAGACACTCAACTCACCCCAATTCTAGGCCCGTTGAAGTTTGCTTTAGCGAACCGCACTGAAATTTCCAAGTACATATGTACATATTTTAAAGATCCATGAGTATCGATAATTTTTCAAGTCATCTTCCATTTACTACATACTCGTACATATGTATGTATGTATATATATGTACACGATTTCAGCAGCTACAGCTGCGCTTCACGAAGATACATTACATTCACCCCAAACAGATGCATACATATACACACACACACACTCACACGCACAATGTTGTAGCCAGCAGAGGTCTATAAATTACAGCTTTTATTGTGGTTGTTGTTCTACTTGTTGTTGCATTTGTAGCTTTGTTGCTAATTTACTCGCTGCTGGCTTGACTGTTGTCGTTATTGTTATGGCTGCTAATGATATTTTAACATCATTAGCCAAAGCAAACATACACACACATATATAAATGCATGTACATACATACATATCTAGATGTGTGCATGTATCTATTATTTGGCGCTCGAGTGCTTTAATGGATACTCAATATCTTATTATCTTCTATATTTATGCGTAGATACATATGCATCTGCGCAATATATTCGTGCACACTTCCGCAGATACACATGCATATATAATACATATACGATATATGCATAGATATATGTAAGTATCTGCATATGTGGCTACATGAATCTGTATCTACGAGTTGAGTATCTGCAAGTAAACGTGTGCGTAGATCTATCTACGCAGCTATAGCTATAAGTATTTGTACATATCCATCTATATACACATGCATAAATATGTATGTATATACAGTAGGAACTCGATTACTGCACATACTCGGTAGTTGCACACCTCGATACTTGCGACACAAAAAAAATGTTTCCATTACGTACTCAGTACTTGCGACATTCAAAAATTTTGACCTCAATACTTGCAACATTTTTGGTTTTCTATTTGAATAAAATTCGCGGAAATACCGCCAATGTATCAGTTTTCAGCTCAAAATATTCGGGGAAGTACCCACGAAATCATATGCTGACGAAATCTCTGTTCTTATTTAACTTTTGCATGGGAGCAGTGCAGTACTGAACAAGCAAGTGTGCACAAAACAAACCAAAATCATAAATTTCTTTAATTTCACTTTAAATTTATCATTATAGAAGTTTATTGATTTAATATATAAAATAAAACGAACTCAGATTCTTTAAAGTGAAAGTAACCCCTTATAATTTATATGGGAAAAAAATTACTCGGTACTTGCGACAACCTCGAAACTTGCACCGAGCCTGGTTTTCATTACGTGCAGTAATCGAGTTCCTACTGTAATGCGTTATTGTGTTTGCTGTTGCCGTTGCCGTTGGGTTGTTGTTATAGTCGCTATAGCCATACGCTTGTGTTGTCGTTGCATATACATAAGTATGTACATATGTAAAAATTTCGTAGAATTGGCTGCGTTATGCCCCAAACGTAAATATTCGTAAAGCTACACACTGTAGATCAGGGTCGGCCAACCCAAATGATCTCGCGGGCCGCACATATGGAAAATTAGAGGAAATGACGGGAAGATTGGACTGAAAAAATGTTCAAGGCGGGCCGCGGGTTGGCCACTCCTGCTGTAGATAGTAGCACACACCCAGATGCAAGATACAAGCATGCTCTCTTGCTTGCTCTCACAAAGAGCTTTGAATATGTGTGTATAGCGTTGCATCTGTGTGCTGTAGTATATATTATATGTGCATGCATGATTGTATGTGTGCCTATATAGACAGCTGCCGCTTTAGCAAGAGCAGCTGTTGTTGTTGTTGCTTACTGCCATCGCTGTCATGCTGCCAATAGATACTTTGACCTTTTTTCATTATTGCCATGCTGGCTCGTTGTTGTTGCCATTCTTATTTGTAATTGTATGGGTTTGTATTTTGTTTTTGTCTGCCTCTTGTTGCCTTGACTGTTGTTGTATTTCAGTATGTATCTCGCGCAGCTGCCAACACAGATCGCTGCATATCAGGCCCCGCTGCACTCTCTGCCCACTCTCTCCTTAACTCGCTACAACCAAAAACATTACCGGAAAGCGGGGTAACGGGGTACCCTTTCCGCAGCAAGCCGAAATGAGTTGGCTTTCCGGCCCAAGCCGAAGGTTATGTTGTGGCCAAACGCTCAGCCGAGGCCCAAGACGACGCAAAAGTTTACAGTTTCGATAATAGTAGAAACAATTTTTGCTCGGTTTGTTGATTTTATTCAGATTTGCTTACAATCAAAAAACATATTGAACATTCTTATGAGAAATCGATTTTTATTTTAAATTCAATTCAAATAATACAGATAATTTTTTTGCGATTTTATTTGCATTTTCTTTTTAAAATTTTGGAAAAGATAGCAGGCATCCCTAATGCTCATGGCAGCGTTGCAGCTATAGTTGGACAGAGGGCATGTTGCTAGGAGCTTGCAATTTGGCAAATCCTGCAATAGCACCGCGAAGGGAAATGATGAAAAACCTGTTTTATACTATCGATACTTTCAGTTTTCCGATACTTCTCCGTCGACGCCGAAATGAGTAGACATCGATTCATTTTTTCGTTATCATGTCCCTTGATGTTGCTACCTTTCTAAAAACAATTTCTAAAATGGCAATAAAGAAAGTAAAGATCTAGATAACGGCCAACGGCCAACGCTTTTCCAATGCAAGCAAGAGAACCTTTTAATTCGTTCTTATTCAAAAGCTTAAAGTGGGTAATCACTAGAACATCAATCCTCTTGAGCGCTGATTTCTTATCTCGGATTTTCAACTACGATTTTTGCAAGAATTGCAACTAACTAAAAATTTTGCAAATTTCGATGCTGTGTTTTCTTTAAAGCTTTTTAAACAATTTTTATTGCTTTCACGGCTTCACGGTAATACCATTTATAATATACATATCTAAAATAATTATAAATTATAACATATAAAATTTTTTATTTCGTTAATAAATTTTGTGACGTGAGATTTCAAACCTTTAGAAATAATTTGTGTGATCTTAAGATTGATATCGAGAATTTCGTCAGCTACTAACTTTTTCTATCGAAAATGTATTATCTCGGACTATTTTTTTTTTAAATAGTAACTCGAATTTTAAACGGCATTCTAAAATCAAGATCTCTTGTGTATGTATTATATACATATTTTATTAAAATGTTGTGCCCTCTGCCGAACTGGTACGCCCATGATAATGTATATCTTTCGTATGCATATAAACGGCATTCTTCTGCTTCTTCTACTCTTGCTATATACCCGTACACTTTTATTGCGTTAGCGTCTATCTGCAGCTCAGTTGACTATATCTTTTTCGTATTTAACCCCAACTCGGCACGCTCACCTTACTATATGGAATATATGTATGTATGTAGGTACCCGTATATGTACAGAGCTAAATGTGTGCGTATATAGTAGCTACACTTGGCGCTGCTGCGCTTATATACAAAAGAAATGCGATACAGGTCAGGAATTTGGTTGGGCCAAGATTGGAAGGGAGTGTAGTGGCAGCGGACGCGGACGTGTCGGTATGGTATATGTACATGGAACAGGAGGGAGGGTACGGCGTGCGCACGGAATGGCTTTGCGGGACGTAGCGGGAAGTAGGTAATAGTCCATAAAGCATTGCGGTGGGCAGCAGGGGTAGTGGTAGTACCGGCGCAAAGGCAGCATCTGTATAACAAGCTATGAAATATTGCAGCCGCGTTGTATTCTGCAAATACTCCAACGCGACTGTCGGCGAGTGTGGGAGCGAGGCGAGGCAAGGCAAGGCGAGTGAGTGGGAAGTGCGAGTAGATATACATATGTATGTACATATACATATATACAATTAATGAATGTAGAATCGGCTTGATTTTTATGAATTTTGTTGTTTTTTTCCGCTGACGTTTTGAATGCGTGCCAAAATGAACAACAATAACAACAAAAATTATGAAGTATTCAATATATTTCTGCTATTTAATGTTTTTGCTGTTGCTTTATGTGCGCCTTCATTATGATTTTTATTTTTATTATTATTGTTTTTGTATTGATTTTCTGCGCTTTTGTATTACTGTTTTTCCTTTATTACTTATACTTATGTATACTTTTTCATTGCTATTTACTTTTATGCTTTTGTACTTTGAAAGCAGTCTTTTGTGGCAGCAGTTTTAGCGAAAATAATTTATGATTTTCTTTTGCAGCTTTTCTCTGTTCTTTTTAAGTGCTTTTCTGCTCTTCCTTTTTGTTTCTTTTTTTAAGCAAAAGTACATACATGTACATACTTCTTTTTAAATAAGCAGACAGCCGCTGTGAGAGCATTTCGTTGTTCGGCGTTCGAAGTAGAAACGAAAGCAAACATGTTTTAGCCTATTCCAAACCCATGCCAGGTGCAACCTATTCAGAGACGCATGCAAGCATGAGCTTTGTACCATGTACTACACGCTATAAGCTTGTAGAATTGGGAATTTTATCGCATCTCAAAGTGATTTCAGATTCAGCTCATAGTATTTTCACATGCAGTTTTATCCATTTGATACCGTATATAATAGGCCCCGAATTCCACGCTTATTGAAATTATCGAGAGCTGTCTTTGTTTAATATAAAACTTATTTGAATGCCCATTAAAACTAGTAATTACAAATCTCGCCCTCACGTACTAAGTCTCTTCGGACGCCTCTGCTTTGCGCGTACCTTCTCCAGTACCTGGTTGCAAACTTAATAGGCTCATAATAGTTCCGTTAAATAAGAACTGATTGAAAAATCAACATATCAAACAGAATGACTGGTTCCTTGGTAAGGCGCCTAGTCTGGGACCCAGCAGCGTTGCTGATTGTATTTCTTTCACAAGTCAGATATCTTCTCCAGCTGATCTGCAATTTTACTTATGCATTATGCCCACAAAAACTAGATATTCAATTATCATCTGCTAGTTCTTATTCTATACATACACACTAGATACGACTTTTAGTAATCGGTCGCTTCCCATAGAGATACGAAACCTGTTTGAATTTGTCCTGCTTAAAAGTGGTCGATGCATTATGGACCTATGTATGTATCTTCTTTTATATTATGTACATACATACATACATATGTACAAATGTATGTATATGTTTGTAAAAGACTTCACTAAGACTACTCTTAACTTTGATCGTCATAATTCTAGCCTTACTTATTTCAATAGATACACAAAAACACAAGAAAGAGGGGAAATGTGGTATCCAGCTGCCAAAAAGAGTAAATATTGATAAGAATTTTGCTGTGGGACTACGCTTAATCTCCGAGATCTAGTCTTATTTGTAGGCAGCATGGCAAATGCTATGAAATACTTTTTTAAATTTGAATGAAATGGAACAAAATATTTTTATATTGTATCGTGTATCGTTTCGAAGGACTACGTACTTCCAAGGACTATTTATTCAAAATTTTAGCTAAGATTATAAAGATATGTATAGCTAAAAATGTCAAAAAATTACAGTTCTCTTCCTTGGTCTGCCAAGTTTCTCTCCCTCTATGTGCGCTTTCAAACGTTTAGTTCGTGGTTCCGGCACCCAAAAAATAGTAACACTATTTAGCAAGCCAAGTGTGTTAATTTTGTTTTAGCAATGCCATACCAGTTTTTATTTGATCTGGTATTACTTGAGCGACAAAATGACTGCATGGCGGTCCAATAGGATAGTTATGCTTTCGTTTCTAGTTTTAGGGGGCAAGTGGGGGGCGGGTTACAATAAACCACTACTCCTGGAGCGCATCTGCATCGTAAAATGTTACGTTCAAAATACTTTGAAATTCGTAGCAACTTTATTTTATCGTACATTAGATGGTATCTCATTTTCTATCGATACCATAATTTCTAAATTAGTATGAATTAAAAATGACGACTAAGTAGTACATAGTAACGATTCGTAGCAAACTTCAAATTACGACGGATTCTCGGTTTGGGGTGAACGAAAAGACGGATAACGTAAAACGTAGAGACTACGTAATTCGTGAAAATAGGATAATGGCTCAAGTGATCGATAGATTTTACGCTTTTCAAACAAGAATAAAATTATATAAAAAAAACTTTTTAAAAAATAAGCTTTAATTTATTTAATGTACTAAAAAGTAGAAAATAAATTGTTTCCAAGTCACCTGTATCTTACTATTAATAAAAGCTTGGTGCGCTCATGTGTTCAATATTTGTCAACCAGTTACCACAATATTTTATTTAAATAATTTTTTGCAAATAGATTCTAGTAATGAAAGATATTTTGAATATGGATATTGAGCGCACAAGCTTTTATTAATAGTAAGATACAGGTGACTTGGAAACAATTTATTTTCTACTTTTTAGTACATTAAATAAATTAAAGCTTATTTTTAAAAAGTTTTTTTTTATATAATTTTATTTTCTACTTTTTAGTCTTCCATAAATTCAATTTTAGAGCTCTGAAATTTTTCACAAAAAGAATTTAAAACTTGCAGAGCAGTACACAATATTTAGGGTATTCACAGTTTTCCTATCGTCATATGTCATATCCTCAATTTAACAAATAATACGGCTGTGATCGACCCTAATATTCGTGGCATATTTGTGGCGCGATGAGTTGTTGTTGTTTTGCTTCCAAGGCGCGGCGAGTAAGTTCCTATCGTTTTTCATTGATGTGTGGTGTACCTATAATTATAAACTGAAGCCCAAGTGTGTAGTTGCTTGAAAAGTACCACGCCCCCTGTCCTACGCCCATAAAATTTTACCAGTGGGACGACACATCCAAGAGGAGACTGCATACGAAATTTCAATGCTGCACGACCTTTAGTTTCAAAGCTAATCGAGATCAAAAATTTGGTTTGTATGGGGGGTGCCACGCCCCCTTATCCAGTGCCCCCCTTATTTTCTCAGTAGAAGGATATGGATATGTAGTAAGTTCCTACCGAGTTTCATTTATGTGTGATGTGTAGTTCTAAAGTTATACACAAATCTGGAGTTGGTAAAAAGTGCCACGCCCCTTATCCTACGCCCATACAATTTTACCAGTGGGATGATACATCCAAGAGGCGACTGCATACGAAATTTCAATGCTGCACGACCTTTAATTCCAAAGCTAATCGAGATCAAAAATTTGGTTTGTATGGGGGGTGCCACGCCCCCTTATCCAGTGCCCCCTTATTTTCTCAGTAGAAGGATATGGATATGTAGTAAGTTCCTACCAAGTTTCATTGATGTGTGATGTGTAGTTCTAAAGTTATACACAAATCTGGAGTTGATAAAAAAGTGCCACGCCCCTTATCCTACGCCCATAAAATTTTACCAGTGGGACGACACATCCAAGAGGCGACTGCATTCGAAATTTCAGTGCTGCACGACCTTTAATTCCAAAGCTAATCGAGATCAAAAATTTGGTTTGTATGGGGGTGCCACGCCCCCTTATCCTACGCCCATAAAATTTTACCAGTGGGATGCCACATCCAAGAGGCGACTGCATACGAAATTTCAATGCTGCACGACCTTTAGTTCTTAAGCTAATCGAGATCAAAAATTTTGTTTGTATGGGGGTCCCACGCCCCCTTATCCAGTGCCCCCTTATTTTCTCAGTAGAAGGATATCGATATGCAGTAAGTTCCTACCGAGTTTCATTGATGTGTGATGTGTAGTTCTAAAGTTATACACAAATCTGGAGTTTATAAAAAAGTGCCACGCCCCTTATCCTACGCCCATAAAATTTATTGATTCATGTATTGGGCTCTAGTTTAGGCATGTATGCAAAGTTTCAGATCTCTAAGTAGTCGGGAAGTGGGTGAAAAATTGATTACTAGATTTGACGACATCTGCAAAGTGAAGTTAATAGAAAGCTTATAAAAAATATCAACGGTTTTCTTGTTTCAATTTACAAACCCAATCATCAGTGCCATTGCTTTACTATATACATATGTACATACATATGTATGTATGTATGTATATACATACATATGAATGTTCAAAAAATGAAAGAGCGTCGCACAAAATTTTTTAATTTATTTCAATGCTAATAAACTCTGATTGAAAGAACTCGTAAGTGATTGATTTAATAAAAGGAAATGGCTTTGGGCGAGTATATCGAAAAATCATTTAATTTAGAAATGCTTATAAACTTACTACATATATTGACCATATATAGTACAAACATACATACATATATGCATTCATATATGTACGTATATACTCTTATTCGTATGTGTGTATGTTTAAATGTGATCTTTAGTTGAAAGTAGCAAACAGTTGCTTATCTCCTATGCTTGTCACTTATGTACAAACAAAGACAACCACGATAATAGCAACAAATTAACAACAACAACAATTTCTACTACTACAACAGTGCGCGAAATTTAAAATGTTTACAAGCACTTTCATACTTGTACAAACTCAAATATGTACATACATACTTACGTATATGTACATACATTCATACATACATACTTACGTATATGTACATACATTCATACATACATATGTACATATGTATGTGCGCTCGATTGTTTGGATGTACTTATGTGCAGAGTATATTGCAGAGTGAAATCGCTTTTGCACGCTACCAACGTCACCTTCAACTTTGAAAACCTTGAATTGAGTTGTGCAATTCAAGAAACTCTTTTGCAGTCGACGTCGCTGTTGACGTCGCCGTCGCAGTAAATGGGGGAAGGTCATATGTTTCATATTGCGGTATGTATTGTTAACAACAAATCAGCGCGCTTAGCTAGTCAATTTTCAAAGAAACTATAACAAAAAGATCGTGTCGATCGTATGCAACAGAAGATCGGTCTCTATAATAGATCAACAATTACTTTTTTTTGCATTTTTAGACATTTTTCAAAACGTCCGTAATGGTCATCTTATATATAAGACGCAGACTGACTAAAAAGCGTTTGCCTGCAGCCTGCTGCCTGTCCACTTTCTGTCTTTTACGACTTTAGACGAATCAAATCAGTTCGTTGTGTAGCCCAGTGGGTAGAGCCGCGCGCTTGCAATTCGGTAGGTCATGGGTTCGAATCCCAGCTCCGGAGGTTTGAAAATTTTTCTTTTTTAACGTTTTTTATAAGTATTTTTATTTTTTACTTTGCTTTGCCTTTTATTGTTGCTAATTGTTTTACTAGCTGTCGTATATACAGGCACACACGACAGGTGGCCCCACTTGTATAATAATGTTTGTGGTTTAGAAATTCGAGATGCTGAAGTATTTTTGCAAACATGGAATTTCGAATGTTTAAATTCTAGTATTTTTCCAGAACTGAATTTATCTCAAATTTCAAAAAAACACAGCCATATGCCAATTTAGTTAGTTTCTTAAACAAAAATATTTATTAAATATTTTTATGAGGAGGAAAATTTTTTGTCTGTTCTGTTTCGCTTTTTTTTTCTTTTCTCAATTTTATTTCTAAAGCTTTTTTTATATAAATTTTAGTAATATCAAAAATCGCTAGATCCCGGTTTTTGCGACGTTTTAGGCACAAAATACTGTGTTCAATAAATCCCTTCAGGATTGACATTCCTATTGAATTGTACGAGACAAACTGAAAAAAGAAATTTGTATTAAAATGGATTGAAAATATGTATGTACATACATACATATGTACATGAATATAAAGCTTCTCAATCCCGTTCGAGTAGAGCCAAAATAGAAAGAGGAACACAAGTTAATACGGGCTGTTGTGGGAACTACAAAAAATAAAAATGGATCGAGAATTTTTATATTTTTATACCCTACACATATGGTAATAGGGTATAATAACTTTGTGCGAAAATTGTAACGCATTAAAGGAGCCATCCTAGGTATAGACATAAGTATATAGAAATGCTTAGAATCACTTTCTGTGTTGATTTCCGGTTGTCCGTCTGTCTGTCTGTCTTGCTGTCTGTGACCACAGGAGAGAAAGACGGAGTTGTCCGATTTAGACCAAATTTGGCACACAGTCGCAGTGAACCTCCCACTACTTCAAGTTCCGAGATTAGCAAAATCGGTCGAAGGACACGCCCACAACGGGCCAGTAAGTCCCACAACCCCGGCAAAAATTTACAGTAAAATTGCTTAAATTTGTTCAAATATTCATTAAAAGGAATGGTATTTGGTATTTAAGGTAAGGTGTGGGCCCTCTACGACATACAAAAAAATGGGAGTGGTCCTCCCACTATATAGACCGTAAGCGGAAAATCCTTATAACTTCCATAATATATACACCAGTCTGTCCATATTTGGTCACTTCATTGCTGGTAAGAACACATTTTAATTCTCCAAAAATGGGCGTGGTCCGCCCACTCAGTTACTTGGTGTAGGGTATTACTCTGTCGGTGAAACCCGACTGATGCTTCCATACTTGTTTACTTTAATAAACTTTACTTGGATGAACTTAATGAAAAATAACTTTAGGATTTTCTCTTGAACATCTGCGCGTAGCAATTGATTCTATTAAAAATTTTCATTATACCAAATTTTTACAAGTCAAATTCATTACCATTTTAAAACATTCAGGCAGGTTCCAGATATCACTTCCGAGTGAAATTGCAGCGAATCCGAATCGAATTCACTTTTTGGTGTTCTGCATTTCACTTTCACACGCTCAAATTTACTCGTTTTGAAAATGAATTCCGACCGATTTTGCAGGTTCCAGAAACCGAATCCGAATTCACAAAAGTGAATTGAAATCACTTCAGCAGCAGCAAGTGAAATTGAAGTGATTTTGTGAAAATGTAAGTAAATTAAAGAAAATTTAAATAAAATTCATAGAAATATGAAATATTTAGTGGTAAATTCCATTTTTAAGGGGAAAGCACCAGAACTCCGCGCAGGATGCGATACTTCTTAAATTATGGAGAAGCACCACGACATTCAATTCAAGCCTATTTATTTATTATAAGGTGTTAATACTTAAGACATTCGCCTTTTACATGCCGCAATGGCAAACCCTTATCTTTATAATAAAACTAAATTCTTGGCCATAACATTAAATTTTATGTGCTTTATTTCTTCTTGAAAACCACACGTCTAAAAAAAGACCCTTTACATCAACAGGTGTGGGTGGATTGGAAGGCTTCCACCCGCAAAAAACTTTGCATAGCAGAAACTTTGGAGTTTGGTGTAACTTCTGCCAAAGAAGTCACTGAGGATTCCACTCAGGATCAGCCCTCAAACTTCCAGAGATGCTGCTGCCGCTTGCTCTGCTGCTTGTGCTTCTTCTGCGGACGCTTCTGGTGCTATAAGTAGCGCTTCCTCTGCTGGTATTGGAGTCTCGCGAAAACATCGACGCGAGTCCACGGCCGCCGACCCTATCACAAAATATATCAAGGAGCAAACAATTCCATGGCAACAATTGCGATGCAAATGAAAAAATGATACAAGATGGTAAAGAAAATCTCAACAAATACGGAGGGAATTTAAGAAAGCAAACAACTCCACGAAAAACACAGCTCTTATTGACAGCAATTATAAAAATAAACGGCAAAACATCCAAAAATCATTTTATTTATTTTTTCCAAATTATTTACACTAAATTTAATAGAATATGCAAATAAACACTAATTTTTCACTTTCTGTTTTTAAATTTATTTTGCCAGACAATGATCAGCTGATCGAAAATTCAGCGAGTAGAAAGATTACAGCGAGTTCAAAATGAACATGTGAAATTGAAATCATTCGGATTCTAGAACACCAAAAACATTTTCACTCGGTTTCAATTTCACTTTCACATTCACTTTCAATCGAATTATGGAACCTGCCTGATTATAGTACTTTGGGTTTTTCACGAAACCGTGTTGGGAATACACGGCTGAAAGTACTTATCTGGCAGCCCTGTTTTTGCGTCGCTCTTTGCATTTTTGTTTTGTTGACGATGAAGAACAGAGAAAAACAAAGAACGTATGCCCAAAGGGCAACTCGAACGCATTTTACGAAAACACGTTGTTGTTCTCGTCCTCTGTTTTGATTTTCTTCCGTTATACGCGGGTATATTCGATTATCAGCTAGAAATCAGTTATGAATCCGCTACAAAGAGGATATAGTTGACATTACACCCTTGCGTCTTGTGTGAGTTATTGGCGGCACTGCTTCGCAGTCATTTCGTGAACATTTTAAGCACATCTAAATTTGATTCGATTAAACTAGAAACTAAAGTAAAATTAAAAGTGAAGTTTGGAAATATTTGACAAAAAGGTTTATGGCCGAGTTCTAATGGTGCGTGCGTGCGCCGAATTGCGCCACATTGCGCTGACAGCTAAGTTGAACTAGTGCAAACATATGAAGAGAGTGCCAATGTGCGGCGCGCTGAGCGCATGGCGCAGAAAGTTGACCAACTTTCAACTTTTGCTGCACTCTTTTGCGCTGACAGCTCATCTACAGCTCTCATACACACCTTGTGGTTGCCATCAGTGTGAAATAAAAGTGTGTTAGCTGAATATATTTTTATGTTGTACTTATTTCAATCAATATTAGGTTTAAACGATATACACACAATATTAAAAGTTAATATAGCTATAAATTTGGAACGAAACATGTTCTGTAAACTATTTAAGAATGTTTACTGCTCAAGTTGTAAATTGCCGAAGTGGGGTGACTCTTTTTGGAGCGCACGCATTCCGTGCATTGGAACAGCTCAAGTGCGCTTCAAATTTTTTCGCTCACGCACTGGCGCAATTCGGCGCACGCACGCACCATTAGAACTCCGCCTTTATTCGCGTAAAAACGGCGCGGGGATGCGATATCACAAAAACGAAATCAAAGATCTAAACGAAGTAGAGAACTACCGCAATTTTCATTTAACAGAATTAGCAGCTGAGCAAAAACCACGATCAACAGCTGAGCAGAAACAAGGTGAGCAAAAGAGTTTCATTGTCCGTAACAGTGTTGCCAGATAGCCCAATTTTTTTTATGCATTCCGCGCGCAAATATTTTGTTACGCGCCTGGCGATTTTTGACCGATACTAAAATGATCTGGCATATTTTTTGAAAAGCACTTCAGTTAGCCGTTTGCATTTTTTACGTTAGTGAAATAAATGATGAACGTCTTCTTTATGGCGAATTTCAAAATTTATGAAAAAATTTTATGAACATTCGACTATTTTCTTTTCACTGGCGTCGACCTATTTTCTGAGGCAATTACATAAAAAGCCTTACATAATTTGTGCCAAAATTTTATACATATTTATTGAGGAAAAAATTATTAGATTTTAAATTTTAAATCAGATGATTAATATGTATGTATCAATTAGCCTGAAGAACAGCAACATAGAACCAATTTGCGGTTGTGGTGCGCAAGAAAGGCCTAACAAAAGTCAGAATCAGAACTTGATGTTTCCGAAAGGAATGAAGATTTTGGCTGTGGGCTCACTGAAGGCACTTCATCCATAATGGCTCTTTGAGCTTTATCACGCACACGCAATCTTTGGGCTGGAGAAAAGTTTTTCATAGATCCCAATAGGGCTTTGAAGATTATCAAGTCGTCCGAATCTTCGGCCAGTATATGCTTGGCCAAAAGTGCTGCCTTCTTTTCTTCCAGTTCTAAAAAACGCTCGGTGGTAATATCTATTGCGGGATTTATTGTAGCCATGTGCTGGACTTCTTTTTCTATCCTTTCCCCGTTGCAAATGCGCTTCTCAACGAACATCATTTGATAAAAATAACGCCAAGAGTTATCAATAATAGTCGCTTCTACGCCATATTTCGGAGTGTTCCTCTTTTGAAGTTCAAGCTGAAATCTATCTTTTAATTGTTTCCATGTCTTTTTACATACGATCTCTGGAAAGGAAAGTACATATGTTAAAATAGTCATTTAAATTTATTTTGTATGAACATTTTGCAAATTTTGTCAAAGAGAAATTTTTATAAAGTTAAACGCTGCGCGAAGATGTGTGGATTGCGTTTATGGAGTTCTTTCACAAAAATGAGGTATGCACGCTTTTACACGAGGCGACTCGTCGCTTTCAACATTTTGACATTCCGCTTTGAAGTCGCGCAGAGCTTTTCCACGAGGCGACTCCCCATCAGTGTTGCCAGAAATTTTTTAAGAAAGAAGCCAGATGGGCTTCAAAAAGAAAAAGGCTAGATCTTTTTAAATTGTATTTTTATTATAAATGTCTCTGTGAGTATACATAAATTTATATACTATATGAACATAACACAACAATTACCAAAAAGTACGATTACAGCCAAAATAGCAATGGAATTCAGTCTTTAAACTCTTAAGATATAAATAACATACATTTAATAACATGTATACACTGCATTTGGACTTTTGCTCTTGTATCAGTTGAAGAAAAGCACGAACAAAAAGTATTCTTAAAGAACGATTAACAAAATATATAGCGATACATTGATTGTCTTGGTTAATAAAAAACACCACGAATCTCACTTCAAATGTTTATACATATCTCAAAAAATATTTCCTCCTGATCTGAAGAATCAGAATTTGTATATATATCACGATTATTTGCAAATCTTAAAATATCATCCGTGATTTTAAAATCATGGCAGATTTTTTTTGTTCTTTTCAGAGCATATCGAACAGTTAAAAGAGAATTCAGCATGCCAGCTTAATGAAATTCAGCGTTAGTAAAGGGCAAATAATCAATTCCCAGATTCAAAAATTTGAAAAGACAATCGATGAAATGATGAAATATAATCATGGTTGAGCAAAGAGAAACGTCAAAGAATCGCACTAAAATCCTGCCCGAGCGACTTTGCTTGTTCTCCTGTCGTTCCTTCCATCTTTTCTAAAATTCTCTGTGTTGAAAGCGACGAGTCTAAGACTATAATCGAAGAATATATTTGTACATCTCCAGAAAGAGCAGATCAAGAAAACGTTTCACTACTCAAGCGAAAATGAATCGGCATACTATATAAACGTATTTTAAAAACTTACCAACTAACCCATCGTAATTGTACATATATTTTCGAAAGAAATATAAACACTTACCTGAATATCCAACTTCTTCTGCAACTTCAATCCACAATTTATCCAAAACAATAGCGCTGTGGTTACTATCGTTCCATAACGACCGTCGTCTGTAAATATTCGAAATCAAATTATTACAATCCATATCACTTTCAGCTGAGCATCACGCGGCGACTAAAAGCATGGAGTAGACTAGAGAACGAACTCTTTCAAGCTGCTTCGCGCTTACTAACACTAACACAAACCTCTCTTTTTCGCGTCAGGTACGCACCAATACTTACGAAATGCACACGTTCTAACGTATTCTGCCGCTCTTCTCTGAGCGTAACACATCCCTGACTGGAGTGAAATCAGGGCTGCACTTACGATTCTTAAATAAAACGTACTAAACTCACAATCGCAAACCGAGTAGCAAACAGAAAAAATTAGTTTCAGTAGATAGTTAGCATATAGTTGGTCTATCCAGAGATACTCAACCTTTTTTTTCTACAGGCCACATACATATGTATATTTGAAGAGTGACGCGGGCCGCATCACTACTGGCATGACGAAACAAAAAATCATGAGCGTTGAATCGATTTAAATGATATTTTTAAGCACACTTCTGTTTCGTCGCTGAACGTGAATATATACATCGATTTTTAAAGTGTTCCTACGTTAAATCGCGTAATTTAAAGACAATTTTGAAATTTTTAAAAATGTCAGCCTATAAGAAATGTGCAGTGCCGGGTTGCGGTGCTCGTGGTTCCGGTTTTCGTTATTTCCGCTTCCCCAAGGTGCGGGAAGTTCGAAAAATGTGGCTGGACATTTTAAGGATGGACGATGGGCACATCCTCAACCGAAACACGAGCGCCTCTATGGTGTGCAATGCGCATTTCAAGCCGGAGGACATGCTGAGGGTAAAGCTCCTCAAGGGAACAATGCCAGTTGGTAAGTTTCAAATAAATTTTTAAATAGTGATTATTAGGGTGCGCTTGCGGATTCTTATGCAGTTGGTTTTCATAAATTCAAATACATAAGTGCATTTGTAGGGAAATTTAATTTCAATAGCATCGTAATTTTTGTATTTTAAATAAAGATTACATAGTAGTTATTTAATTAAACAGCACTACTATATTTCTATTAGTATTTCTCTATCTTGGGAAAATATATCTGCACTTTTTTGAATTAAATTAATGCTCGAATAAATTTATTTATTATCAATTGTAACTTCGTTCGTTTTGATCCGATATATTTTCTGTGCGTATTTCTGAGTTTTTAGTGCATAAAAATCCGCACCCTAATTATTTTATTCTATATTTATATTACTAGTGTTTGGAAATGGCCGGAAAAATGGTTCAAGACGGGCCGCGGGTTGGCCACTCCTGACTTAAAAAGTGGTGATGCTTTGAAAGCGAATGACGAGCTTGCAAATACAAGCGAATAATTTTTCCAAATAAGCCAGCTCCACCAACTTCGGTTTAGAAATATTTATAAGAAAATTAAGAAAGTTCATAATTTGAGAAAAATCATAACAGATGTTATTAAGAAAAACAGTAGATATGTTGAATATGCACAAGAATGGTTTAGTGGGCCATGTGGGGACCACCACTCAGCCATCATCGAAAAGTTAATAACATTTTGCGTAGAAAGTAGCTGGAAAATATTAGATTGTCCTTGTACTTTAGGGCAAATTCTAAGCGAAATTTCGGATTTTATTCGCTCACGGGATTTTGTTCCGAGAAGTTCTGCTGTGGAAACAATTAGCATTTAATGTTCTTTGAACTGTTCGCACTTTGGCATTTTTATCCAATGCAAAATATAAGACCTCCTTTCCTCTTTTTTCCAGCAGAACACACTGAAATAATCTAATATATAAAAATGAATGTTTGTCTGTCTGTCCGGCTATACAAAGCTACACGCGTTGACCGATTTCAGCCAAACTTTATACCAATATTGTTAAAGACCAAAGGAAGGCGACTGTATATAAAATTTTTCGATTCATCAAGAGGGCGTGGCACCTCCCATACAACTTAAATATTTGATTTGGCATATCTTTAAAACTACATGCCTTACAATATTAAAATTCTGTATGCTGTTAGTAATTAGTCGTGCCCTCTTGCTGAAAAAAATTTAGGGTCGTGGAACAAGGGGGAGTGGCACTCCCTATACAACTTAAATATTTGATTTGGCATATCTTTAAAACTACAAGTCACGCAGCATTGAAATTCCGTATGCAGGCCCCTCTTAGATGCTTCGTCCCACGGGTAAAATTTTATGGGCGTAGGACAAGGGACGTGGCACATTTCAATCAACTATACATTTGGGTATAACTTTAGAACAATACACCACACATAAATGAAACACGATACGAACTTACTAAATGTCCGTGTCCTTCAACTCGGAAAATGAGACGGGCATTGGACAAGGGGCGTGGCACCGCCCATACATCAGAATTTTTGATATAGAATATCTTTTGGCCTAAAAGTCGGGAACCATTGAAATTCCGTATGCAAGCCCCTCTTAGATGCTTCGTTCCACGGGTAAAATTTTATGGGCATAGGACAAGGGGCGTGGTACTTTTCAATCAACTATACATTTGGGTATAACTTTAGAACAATACACCACACATAAATGAAACACGATACGAACTTACTACATGTCCGTGTCCTTCAACTCAGAATATGAGACGGGCATTGGACAAGGGGCGTGGCACCGCCCATACATCAGAATTTTTGATATAGAATATCTTTTGGCCTAAAAGTCGGGAACCATTGAAATTCCGTATGCAAGCCCCTCTTAGATGCTTCGTCCCACGGGTAAAATTTTATGGGCGTAGGACAAGGGGCGTGGTACTTTTCAATCAACTATACATTTGGGTATAACTTTAGAACAATACACCACACATAAATGAAACACGATACGAACTTACTACATGTCCGTGTCCTTCAACTCGGAAAATGGGATGGGCATTGGACACGAGGCGTGGCACCCCTCATACAACTTAAATATTTGATTTGGTATACCTTTAAAACTATATGTCATACAACATTAAAATTTTGTATTCTGTTAGTATTTAGTCATGCATTCACGTATACATTTTTACATAATTTGGGTTTTATATACATATGTATATAGATTTAGGGTCATGGGACAAGGTGGCGTGGCACACCTCAAATGTATGTAAAAAATTTGGGGTCCATGAGGAGTGAAGGGGGTCGTTACTTTAATTTTCGCCTTCCACCAAAAAGGAGTTATCTACATACACAGATAGTTCTGTAAGGACTTACATATATGACTTCCCCGATTTAAACAAAACTTCACAAGCAAATAGAAAAGTCCTAAGCAAGGTCACTCAATATATCTTATTCCTTAAAACCACCCTAACAAATTACCCTTTACCATACCACTAACAATAATGTGGCTTTTAATACCATTTTTAAATTCCAATTTAGTTGTTATTCCCCGTATGATGTTGCACTCGGGTAAAGCCGGGTAAATCAGCTAGTAAATATATAAAATTAAGGCCGTATGTAGACTTTTGTCAATGCTTGTTTTTCGTTTTTTGATGATAACTTTTTAACTTTATACTGGAGCAAGTTAATTTTTTTTCCTATATTAATGAAAATAGATCTAAAACAAAACTGCAGCATTACTTTTTTTAATAATGCTTTTGGACTTGCCTGATAGCAGAAATGGGAGTCGTATGTAGACTTTTGTGGGCCACTTTATGTATATGTATGTTGCTTTATCATTTATTGTGCTTTCAAAAAAATATTTACGAATTAGCTAGGAGAAACATAAATCATTTGTCATAAAAATCAAGCCAATAACACAACAAAAGCGCTTCCATATTTGAAGAAAAAGTGTTTCCGTCTTACTAAAAATTGGGTATCGAAAGAACAAAAAGATGAGCAGCAAAGAACGAGAAATCAGTTTTCTTGTATATATAACACAATTAATTAAATTATAATTTCTCTCTATCTTTTGTTGCTTCTTTGCCTTTCCTCACTCTTTGCCGCACTGTGTTTAAATTGTTTTTGACAAAAAAGTTCAATGACTCTCGATTTAGGCTTCGAACACTTGACAACAGCAGCTCAACACATGGGCGGCAAAAAAACAAAGAATGTATTCAAAAGATACATACACACGAGTAGCTACAACATACACATGGCCATGAAGTATGCATATAAAGACATACCTATGTATGTACATTTAATATATATGTACATATACATATTTCTAGTGTACAAGTATATAGCTTAAGTTGAGCGAAAAACGTAAATAATCTGCAATAAAAGGAAAAACCAATTTTCTTTTATAGTTTCTCTGGAAAATGCTGGTGGTGCTGCAGCTGCTGACGGCAATAGCCACGCTTCCAGTGCAGTGCCGCGCGATATTAACGTATCTATCAAATGCATTTCTAGATACTAGGTTGCAGATAAAGTCTTACATTTGTATTGGTGCTGAGCGTTGGTGTAGTATACATACATACAAATGTGTGTATGTGGATGTTTTACTGTTCAAAATGCGTTTTAGAGCAAAAAATTGCAAGCGGTCATCAGGGGAGTAGAAGAGTGACTGGAGTGTGAGTGGACGCATATTGGAGTTTAGCTCTGCAAAGCACAAAGTGGAATCAAAATTCGATTTTAGATCTCACTCGGCAGCTGTGCTTACAATTTTTCATTACATGAAATAAATTTCCTGCAACTTGTTTCATCTTTATCACTTTTTGCAATTTCATAAAACTTGTCCTTGGAAAATTGAATGCTACTCAGCCAGCAGCCACAACAATAGTAAGCCTGCGATGCCGCACAATTTCCCTTTCGAAAAATTATCGAAAAATAATGTAACATGGCGCCGCGATGGGTCAGTGGACTAAGTGCTTGATCGCTGATTCGGGAGGGCCTGGGTTCAAATCTCAGTCCGGCACATAACATCTAATACAAAGAGAATTTGTTTTCAAATTGTTTCCTTGCGCTGCGCCACTTCTCGCGATGAATTGGCAATTCTCCGAGAATATTCTTTGCCATGCAAAGTTTTTCAAACCCGTTCGGATTCGCTTAATATAGGTCCATTTTAATTTGTGAATAATATGACAAGCACACACAAGTTAATTCGAGAAAGGTAGGCCTAAGCCCACACGCGCTGTTGCGCCAATCAATTATTAATTAATGTAACATGAGCGTGTAACGGTTAATTGGTTTCCCAACATATTTCGTTAAACCCTTTTTCAAGTTAATCGGGGATTACTAGACTGGCGCTTTTTCTTTGGTATTTCCTCTTTTCGGCCATTTTGAGTGCGCCATACCTCCGACACTACCGTTCAGAGCTCTCACTGCTCAACCCAGCACCCCCGAGGCACTTACATATTTCCATACACTAGAGGGCTAAGAAGGTTGTTCGATGTATTCGTTTTCGCTTTATAAAAGCCAGACTTTTGATTTCGGCAGAAAGCAAAGACCGAGTAATGTATGATCTACCTCGAAACGTTATCAACTCGTTAGTAACAGTTTTCCTCGCGCCAGCCTTCGTAACGTAATCGGGCTTTGTGCCCAGTGGGAAGTCGCCTGTTTCCATAATAATATTTCGTAGTTCAGTGTGAAAAGTGCACAAAGTGAACGCATTTATGAAAGTGTGCATATTTTAAATGTGCAATTTAAATTTTTGCAACTTGTGACGCGATTCAGCGCAAAACACAATAATGCAATTATGTTGGAAATACTGTTAATATGTATATATTTTTTCCAATAATTTTAAATTAAGCGTAAGCATTACGAAAGCCAACAATACAATGTTTTTTCTTGTATTGATTCATTTCCGTTGACCTCGGTTTTAAAATAGAAATTGTGTTTTTGTATAAAACGAATTAAATAGCGACAAGGGCATACACATATGTACATACATACATATATGTATATACATATGTATACAAAGTAAATACACAAACGCTGAAGCATATATTCATATATGCGTATATAATATCTACACATACACATAAGCTTACAAACATTCATACCAACATCCATAGTAATAGCATTCCTTTTGATGAATCGGCAAAAAATGGCCATTTTTCAAAGTACATTTTCTATATGAAACGTCACCAAAGAAAACAAAAACAACCACAACGAAACTACACGAAATATGCAAAGTAAGCTTAAATAATAACAACAACACTAATATGTATATACATATTTTGCAACAATAACTATCCCCAAGTTGTTGCAATATTTATTGTAAAAGCAACAATGAAATGTTATCATCATTGAGGAAAATCGTTTGTGAACAAAAATGTAAAACCTTGCAACAACAGAAGTGAGTATGAAAATACATCCTTTGCAACTCTTGGAAACTTTAATAAAACAGATTTTGCAAAATTTTTAGAAATCGGCTTCGGCTAATATCGCCAGGGATTTTAAAGTTCGGCCACAGAACGTACACGATGACGTGTATCGGTCTCTGGATCGACTTTGGTTCCAAAAATGGCCAGCACTTTCGCTGCCTATCTTTCTGCCGTAATATTTAGATATGATCTTGAAATTATGCCATTTGGACAGAATTACAAAAATTTTCAATTCATATCTTTTATAAAGGATAAAAATCAGCACACAAAATAAAGTTTTCTCTGCAGGGTTAAGAATATCATGATTGCTTTCGTCATTCCTTTGCGGACTTCACGAACAAAATAATAATTTTATTGATTACGGTAATTATATTAGAATTTTTTTTGGAAAAATGCAAAGTCAAGCTTGTTATTATTATAGGGGAGAGGGGGTACCTTCGTCCTTGGGGCACATTCGTCAAAGGCGATTTCGGTATGAAGGAGTCATCGGACATAACTGTTTATTAGTAAAAACTAACCCATAACTAGCATAAATACCCCTCACAAAGTTTACCATCTCTATCTGAACAGTTGATAAAGTTACATTTGATTTTGTGTTTTCGCGCTTCGTTCCCGAATATTCAGGTCGGTAACGTAAGAAGTTTGTGCTGTATTTATACCATTATTTCGAACAAAATTGTATTAGTATTACTTTAATACTAATTATTTTGTAAATAAAAGTGTATAAAGTGAAAATAAAGCACTGAAATTAGAAGTAAAAAAATAAAAAGAAAAAAGTGACACCAGGGAGGACTCGTCTTTTTTTCATGGGGCACATTCGTCAATATAACTTCACAGGTACTAAAAATCGAATTCGAGTTGAAGCTTCCAAGACCCTCGAACCTGGCTCAAACCTCCCGTAACCACACAAAATTGATATTATGGTCGATCTCAGCACTTTAAACATTATATATAACAAATAATTTATAAAAAAAATTTGACAATAAGTACATTTTTTAAGCTCTTAAACATGATTTTTTTAAATTTTTTAATGCAAAATATAATAAATACGTGTTGTGTAACCAAAAACATGTCTTATTTAGTCTAAACAAGATTTTGTATCACCTTATGGTACTTTAAAGTGTGAATGCCGAAAGTGCCCCGCCAAATGCCGAAGCTACCCTGGCATGGGGGAACATTCAGCGAAATGACTTTTTTTACTAATCATGAAAAAAATAATACAAACGGAACTTTTTAAAGAAATTTTAGTATAACATTTTGTTGTTAAATAATGAGGTATAGTAACAGTCTAATCGGTTTTTAAATATATTGATTTCCTTCTGAAATACAGGTCTTCAAAAAAAAAAAAGAGACGAAGGTACCCATCTCCCCTATATAGCTCCCGTATCGGTCGAAAGTTTATTAATACAAATTTGATTTTACAATGTGCTGGCAACTCAAACGCAAACCTAACGGAAGATCACACCGCTGTGGGTTGAGCGCCCACAAGGTATTGGTACGAGCGCCCGCCTGCCCACGCCCGCTTGCTTCGCTACAGACAGCTTCGTTCGTGTTCGTTGTGGAGCTTCCACAGCGGTGGGAGGTGTAGTATAATGTTATGTACAGCTGACTTCCGGTTAAGGCGTGCGTGCGATACGTTGCGGAAAGCAAAAAGGGGTGGATAACTATTGTAAAATGTTGTTGCCTGCTGCATAGGCTAACGCAATTGCAACAACCGCGTGTGCGTTAAAATCATATCTCATGGCAGACAGGCTTGATGAGAGCCTCGAGCTAGGGTCTCGTGGGAAGTTGTCCATAGTTTCAAGCCATCTTCTGTACTTTTCTCATGGTCCGGTGAGTCATGACTTAGGCGTTACTTATCTCTGAACTGTAATATGGAAAATCTGTGTATGCGATTACCCAAGACGTAACTTAAGAAATTGTACGAACTTTTTGATTTATTTTTTCTAAGTCACTGTTTTGCGGAAAGGGCTCTCCTTTTCTGCTTCGAGCAGCGCTGTCACTGTAATTGTTTTTAGATTCAAAATAAAATCAAATGAAAATTATGAGATAGAATTATAACTGAACAATAGACTTTTTTTTTATTAATATTCTTATAATGATGTTTTGATATTTTTACTGATATATATTAAAGTAAAATTTTTTTTTAGCAAATCGCTTTGGGTTTCAATATTGTAGCAATAAAAATTATAAAATTTTAAGTATCCTTGAGCTTATAAAAACCGTTTAGAATTTCAGTGTTTAGACGATTTCGATATTTTGTTTTGTTCAAATAAATTTTTAAAAAGATTCGCTTAATGTTTACTGAAGAGTTAGGTAGACACATAAGTGAAACAGGGTTGCATTAAAATTTCATAAAACACACTATTGTTTGTATTATTAAACATAATAAAAAGTTTGTGCTTTTTCAGAATATAATTATAAAGATGCCGTCATCCAGATGGCTAATCTTATATCTGAAGTGCAAAAGAGAGACATTTTGTGGAGAAAAAATTATCGATCTGGTAGCACATTCACTATTGAAAACCAATGGAAAGAAGTTGCTGGCAATGTTGGGCTGACAAGTGAGTATATAAATAAATAGAAGCATTTTTTAACTTTAACTTTAACTAAACATCTCTGTATAACGTGCTATGTATTATTATTAAAATGAATTATTAATTGAAAAGTAGTTAGAAAACGCAGTTTGGTTGCTTGCCGTAGTGGATGATTTTCTAATTTAGAAATTCATAGGTAGGGTAAGTATTCGTAGAAATGCATAGATACCGGTACACAGGGTAACCCGTGACGTGATGTCAACACTTGGGTAGAAGATTCAAGAGCGGTCAAGCGAATAGACACTATAAATGGGAAAGCGGTTGTAATCCTCTCTCGAGATGTAGCCAAAATGCAATGCTATAATCCTTCTTTCTTATAAGTTTTTATTGATAAAATTTATGTAGGCTTACAAATATTGAAATTAACGTTTATTGTAGATTAATTATTCTTGTATATATATTCACTTAGTTTCTCTATGGTTAACACATATATTCGTTATAGGTTACTTATTGTTATACATATATTTATCGTCGGTTATTCATTGTTGTACATATATTCGTCTTAGTTTATTTATTGTTTCACAAATATGCTCGTTGTCATTTATAAAATTATTTACATAGTATGTGTCCGATTGGCGTCAGTTACCCCGTAACGCTCTAAGTGTCGACTTTCTTACTCCGAGTTCTTTCTCTAACTTTCTCACTTCGCGACCTTTCTGCAACTGCCTGCTAAGCGGCCATTACTGACGCTGCTTGCTCGTTGCGTTCGTTATCTTTCGTCCAGTCATGTCAGGGTTGTATTTCGTTATTAGTAGATTTGTCCACTCCGGTTTTCCTATTTTCTCCATTTCCCAATCCTACATTCGGCCGTCCTGAATACTCATTCGTCCCGAATGACGAAGTCCACGGCTTCATGAATTCTGCTACTGTAATAGTTTTAGAATGCCCTTCGTTTTCTCCCACCTTCTCTACATTGTACCTCCCATGTTTCAACTTGTCGGTTATACGATAGGGACCTAAGGGTTCGTTAGCTTTATCAATTGGCGTTAAAGAACCTTTCTTTCTGCCTAACTTTGCGTCATTTACTATGCACTTAACACAACCTTTCGCTACTTTATTTACTTTCAAAGTTAATTTTGGTATAAAATAATCTTCATATTTGTCGTGTGTCAGCACTCTTTTAACTGCTCGCAACCACTCGTCATTAGCCTGTGCTTCTCGTAGGCGATATTTTATCGAATCTTCGACTAGGAGACAGTAAACGCGACTAAACGCATCCATATGTTTCATACGTGCTGTGGACCTGTGCTCTATTTCGAAATCATATTCTTGCAACGCCCAACGCATGAATCTGTCCAGTACGTCCTTTTTCTTTATAGTCTGAGCGAAGGCATTGCAACCTGTGCCGATTTTGAACCTAACTTTCTTTAGATATCCGTTTCGACTGCCTATACTCAACACCGATTCAAATTTCTGGAGACCTTCTTGCTCATCCTTGGCTGGAATTACAATGTCATCCATATACGTTATCTTTTCGTCTAACCACTGCCTAACCTGCTTCTCAATAATACATTTATCGGAAAACGAGGTTCTTCTTGGTGGTTGGTGCACCGGGATATCATTGCTTAAAAGGAATTTCATCTCCTCTGGCGAACTGGCTGGTTTTATTGGCGTATAACTAGCTACAAGATTTTCTACCTTTTCAATTTCCGCACCCTTCAAATGCGATAAATCCACATCTTGCAATTCCGTAAAATTCCCTGCTTCTGCATTTACACACAATGCTTTGAATTCATTCAGTAAGATATTTTCGCTTACCACCTCTACGCTCTCCTTACTAAGTAATGGACTTGTCTTTATTTCTGTACTGATTTCTTCTTTCATTTTAAATACGGCGCCTTCCTCACTTATGATAATGTTTACGTATTTACGAACGTTATTTCCCAAGATAGCGGAATATATCAAATCTTTCTCCCGAACAACATGAAATGTGATTGGCAGTACCACCTTGTCAACAGAAATTTCGGAATCGAAGGAACCTATTGTCGTAAGTTGACCCTTTCCGACCCCTACTAAATTCAATTTCTCTTTCTTTAGCTCCACGTCGCCGAGCATCATGAAGGTGTCGTACCGTAGGATGCACAAATCGCACCCAGTGTCGACCAACGCACTAAATTGGAAATTATTCAACATTACATCCGCGAAAATCATGCCGTCTTTGCGCTTGTCAATTTTCGTCTCACTCTCGTCGCATAATGTATTCACGCGTTCGACCTTAACGTCTTTTTGTCCCACTTGTTTGTCTTTGCACTGGTATGAATAGTGCCCCTTTTGCTTGCACTTAAAACAAGTTATATTATCGCTGCGACAATCTCTTGCTATGTGGCCTTCCTTCCCACACTTAAAACATTTTTTACCTGCCTCATGTCGATTATCCCTTTCGTCCGACTTACCGCCTGAAAATCCTGGTGCACTCGCCCTATTTAACGATTGGGGAGGACCTTTAATTTTTTCGTATACACGAATTTGCTGCTTAAGATCAACCAACGATCTAGCCTGGTATAATATCGTCTTATTCGCTTTCGTGTCTGGTATCCCCTCTACAAAGTATGAAACTATGCTTTGCTCGTCAAGTTCAATTGGTTTTCCGATTTCAATCAAGACATACAGATATTCTTGCAGAGTTTCTTTTGAGTGTTTACGTCTGTTTCTGAGAATATTGTGCACTTCGGATGCACACACACTTACGCCAAATTCTTCAATCAACGCATCTTTTAGTGCATTCCAGCTTTTAATGTTAGCCAAGCCCCGTACAAAAAGTTTTGCTGCTCCTTTTAAGAGCTGTTTGGCGTACACATATTTCTGCAAGCCATTCCAACCCACCGTATCCGCTATGTCTTCAAATTCATTTACCCACTGGTTAACGTCATGTGAACTACCACCCGTAAACGGAGTTATGCTTTCTTCAATATCTCGCAAAGTGAACGCAACTCTGCCTACTCTCTCGATTCTATGTTCGCGTACACTTCCCGCCCCTGCGTCTGCGTAATCTGAAACAACCGAATCTTCGTCATTGTCGTCTCTGTCTTCGTCTTCCAAGCCATAATGTTGCAGGAGTCTACTTTGCAAATCTTTCTTGCGTCCTGTAATACTTAAACTAAGTTCTCTTAACTTATCTTTTAGGGTTTCCACCCGCATGTTACAAATTTCGTTCGCATTCATGTTTTAAAACATAAAAGTAATTATCGTTACAAATAAATTTAATACAATAAAATACAAATTTTTATTTTCTTGGCTCACGCTATCCTTTGCGCTCTGGCAATGCTAATGTTGCAAATTGGTCGTCTCTGCTCTCTGTTGATTTTCTGCTTTCCGTTCGCTGCTTACTGCTCACTGTTGAACGTTGTTGAAATTGGTCGTCTCTGCTCTCTAATAACTTTTCTGCTTTTGCTCGCTGCTTACTCTCACTGTTGAACGTTGGTGAAATTGGTCGTCTCTGCTCTCTGGTGACTTTCCTGCTGTTCACTCGCTGCTTACTGCTCAATTTCGGATTCAAACTTTTCCGTTGCGCCGTCGCACTCAGCTAGGCGTTATTACTGCGTACAGTTTTCTGCTATTCCTCTCTTTGCGTCTGCTCGCTCTTGTGCTCGATTCAGTCTATGCCGTCGCACTCAGCCTGGCACTTCCTATGCTTTGGCACTCAGCCTCTACATACACAACCTTCACACGCAGATCAGGTCACTTCTCCTGGATTAACACGCAGTCATCCCACTCACAATCGACGCACAAGGCTTGCCTCTTCGTATGCTTTGTCACTCAGTCGCGGCATACATAACCTTCACACGCAGATCAGGTCACTCTCCTGGATTAACACGCAGTCAACCCATTCACAATCGACACACAAGGCTTGCCTCTCCGTATGCTTTGTCACTCAGTCGCGGCATACATCACCTTCACACGCAGATCAGGTCACTCTCCTGGATTAACACGCAGTCAACCCATTCACAATCGACGCACAAGGCTTGCCTCTCCGTATGCTTTGTCACTCAGTCGCTGCATACAAAACCGTCGCACTCAGCTTTGGTTCACTCGTTCTCTTGTCTTAGAATAGCGTCGCTTCACTGCAGCACATTACTCTTGGCGTTCATTTCCACAGAAAAAATTGTTCATCGCTCTCTAGCGCACACGTTCCTTGCTGGCGTCTAATCACTCGGATAACTGTTTTCCGTCGCGCCTTTACCACAAAGCGACAATTTCAAATTAACGTTTGAACTTTTTGTCCGCTTCTAATTTGGGTACAGTTGAACTGCGCTTCTATTAGTTCATTTGACTCTACTCGACGCCAAATCGGATCAACACTTTATGCACTTTTCGTCACTTTACCGGGCTTCCCGGACGAGTCCCCAATTATTTGTAGGCTTACAAATATTGAAATTAACGTTTATTGTAGATTAATTATTCTTGTATATATATTCACTTAGTTTCTCTATGGTTAACACATATATTCGTTATAGGTTACTTATTGTTATACATATATTTATCGTCGGTTATTCATTGTTGTACATATATTCGTCTTAGTTTATTTATTGTTTCACAAATATGCTCGTTGTCATTTATAAAATTATTTACATAGTATGTGTCCGATTGGCGTCAGTTACCCCGTAACGCTCTAAGTGTCGACTTTCTTACTCCGAGTTCTTTCTCTAACTTTCTCACTTCGCGACCTTTCTGCAACTGCCTGCTAAGCGGCCATTACTGACGCTGCTTGCTCGTTGCGTTCGTTATCTTTCGTCCAGTCATGTCAGGGTTGTATTTCGTTATTAGTAGATTTGTCCACTCCGGTTTTCCTATTTTCTCCATTTCCCAATCCTACATTTATGGAACTCATTAGGACGAAAATATAAATTTTTTTTAGCACCATTTAAATATAATAAAGTATGTATTGCCTTTGTACTCTTTTTAATATCAAAGCCTGACGCTAGTCTGGAAGGGGTATGTCAAATGCCAAAACATCGATTTGATCATTCAGCGCTAAAGGACGTTGATATTACCCCGTCTACTTCTCAATATATGTATGTGCTTATGTACATATGTATGTATTTGAAGAGCATTTTTATGTAATCAGGTATTTTTTAAATTTTCCATTTTGGGTTATATGTATAATGTCCCATCACTCTTAATGTATAACTTTTTCAACCACACAAACGCTGGTTTATAAAGGTTTTCGAACTTCGAATATTTTTAAAATCCGGACACAAGCTTGGCGATAATTGTGTAGATTATCGAGCTCTTACCTTATGCAGCTATTTTTAGTTAAGCTGAAAATAGACAAAATATTTGGTTGTAGAAACCCCTGTAAATAAAAATGCTCTTTATGCAACGCATCTATGTATGTCCAAAGTGTCTGCTCTAACTTGAACATAGTTTTTAAGACACGTGTTATTTGTGGCAACACTGTTAAATTTTTATGCCTGTAACTAGAAAAATATTAATATGCATTTATTTTTGCTATTACAGAAGAACTCGCTGTATGGAAATGGCAAAATTTACGAGATAAATTTTTCCAAGAATTAAGAAGGATTCCTCAAACTATAAGAGACGATCCACTGGAAGTTGAAAAGCAATACGACGGAAAGTGGCAACATTTCAGCAGTCTGATCTTTCTATTGGACCAATTCTATTCGGTTCCAAAAGATACTGATAGAAACAGCTCAGAGTCATCAGGACGCCTACAAAGCACTACAGCTGGTAACGAATTAGATGAAGATGCAGAGTTTGTGGAGGTAAAACCTGATATCGACGAAATACAAATAAATTCCATTAACACGCCATATACGTGGGATAGTCAGGACGAGAAACCTAATATCCACGAAATCCAAATAAATTCCATTGACACGCCGTATACGTGGGATAGTCAAGCAACTGAAACACAATCTCCAACCAATGGAGCAAATATTGGTCAGAAGAGACCACGCACAGACACTGTGAGTAGTGAATTTGAACTTAAACCTTTGGGTATCAAGTCGAAAGAAATGGCGGAGGAGGACGAGAATTTACTGTTCCTGCGCTCATTACTGCCATATATGCAAAGACTGGATCCCGTACAGCAGCTCAGAGTTAGAACTAGATTTCAAGAAGTCTTAATGCAAGAAATGCAGCAAAATCAGCAGGGAAACTTCAGTTCAGTAGCAGCATCATCGTTGCACTCCAATTCCACCGACATGCTGTAAGAGTGGACATAGCGTAGGAGTGCCTGCGGCGACAAGAGGTGAGTGGATTGGGGTCGTGCACGCCGACGCAAAGGGCGCGGCTGGGAACAGGGCAACACGAGCGAATTTAAAAGTGGCAAGATGCGGCAATAATATCTGTGAATATTAAATTGCCAACACTGAGATCACTGCGATTGTATGAGTGTGTGTAGGTGGGTAGTTGGTATATATACATAAATATGTATTGCTAAGTGTTAAATGAGTGCGGGTGGGTGAACGACTTATCAGTACGACAGCTGGTAATACGAAAGTATCCAGTATCTTGACATTAATTTAAGTGCACAATATATGAGTTTTGACTTTATGCTTAGCTCAGATACTTTTATTAGCCAAAATTTACATCGATTGCTATTTGATTAAAATTTTTTGCTTCTGTAACTGTGCTCAAGAGTAAAATATTTCTTTAAAAGAGTTTTTCTTTTCCCAGTCTACTATGACTTTTTATGAATCAGGCTATCTTCTAATCTATTTGACATTTGTCCAAAATTGTTCTGCAAACTTCAAACAAGAAACTTAACTTGAAACTGATTTCGTCGGTACGGAAAGAGGAATTCAGGAATGTATTTCAAAGACGAACGGATTCTCTCTGTAATTTTAAACCGTTTGAAACACGAACGAGCTGTCGTACGAACAATTCGTTTATTTTCAGTCGACAAAAAATACCTTAACACTCGTTTAATCAATTGCTAAGCTATTCACTATATAAATGCTATAAATCGAGTGCAAGATCGACTTTTCTGCCTAGTCATAAAACTCGATAGCCAGTATGAAAGAGGGTTTCGGAACAGAAATTTTAATAGTCGCATTTAAAAGCATGTTTATTACCCATATAAGACTTAAATATCTAGACAATTTTCTTAACGACCTTAATTTTTATTGGACTGAGCGAGAGTCGATTTTTTCGTGCTTAGTACATCTTTTAGATATTTTTGCATGAACCCTTCCATAAATATTTACTGCCTTTGCTTTTTGTTATGTCACTCCTACCGACTGAATCAGTAGCCAATACGTTCGGCAATTTTTTGCCGGGTGCGCCCCTGATTGGTACCGCATTATCAAAGCTAAACAGCAGCTTACTTGTGCTGAGATTGAGCTCAATGCGACTCAAACATACGTTCCAAACTGTGGGCTGGGTCAATGCAGTTGAAGAACTGACAAAGAGAGAGTAACTCGTATTTTAGAAGGAAGTTCTGATGGAGGCGAAGGCGGAAGTTATGCGAAACAAAATGGCACTGGCACTCACCAATCGAGTGCGACTACTGTTAACAAGAGTATAGAGAAACTAATATACTTACATACATACTAGTTGAGAAAACGAAAACAAATAATGTTTGTCATTATAATGTTTTATAAACTTTTGTACATAGTGTCCTCTGGTTGCACTTTAAATTGGCAAAAGAAACACATTTAACAGTGTACACACATATATATGTATGTATGTACATATACCGCCTGAAAACCAATTTGTTTGTCTAGCCAACACTCTTTTCTTCAGTGTAATATATATTTTTATATATGTACATACATACACCTCTACATATAGCACAACAATGTCCAATTATTATTAGAGGAAGGGACGCTTTTTCCAGACAATCTACAAATCGTACACTGCTACGTGTTAGAAAAATTTTAAGCGTTTCGACGAGAATCTCCGCGTAAAATATGAGATTATTTATTGGTTAAACCGTCCCTGAAATATGAGCTCACCAGAAATATTGCTGGGTCTATGTAGTACATATGTGTATATGTACATACATGTATATACATTCAAGTTAAAAATACTATTTATTACTTGCATGTATTTAAAGCCGATTGTCGGGGGGTTATCGATATTTCAATTCATTGTAACTTAACACGTTTGAGAAGCTTTTTATCTAGCAATAGCTGTCATTTCATACGAGAAAGCTAAGCCAAAGCCTCGCGGGCTGTTGCGTCAATTATTTATTTACATATGTACATATTTAATACCTGACGTATTGAAATTTTTCCAGTATTGGTAAAGCAACTCTAAAAGTTTCTTCCAAATTTTTTTAAAGATATGTAGGAAGAATGTGAAAGATTTTTCACTTTCCATGGAAACTAAAATCGATCACAATGAAAATTGAATTCAATTCGTACCCAACCCGATTTTTTAAACCAATTTTTTTCTGCTTTCGCATTCGCATTGCTTTCTATTTTACTAACTAAACCAAAATCAGCCCCACCCGGCAATTTATTTCCGGGTACGTTCATGCCTGTACTATGTTCTATAGTGAAAATGTCGTGGATTCATTTGCATTCTTGGCCTGGTACGTCGAGAAAAAACTTTTGCATTAAATTGCTACGAAATTATGTACATATATACATGCATATGTATGTATATGTAAAATGATTGAAAACAAGTAAGGAAGCATCAGTCGGGTTTCACCGACAGAGTAATACTCTACACCAAGTAACCGAGTGTGGTAATAATACACTGAAAGAAATGAAATTGTGAGTGTTTTAAATTTGCTGCCTATAGTGGGCGAACCACGCCCATTTTTGACAAACCACAAGATATTTCTAATAGGACTACATATGCCAAATATTGATGCCCTGACAGGTGTACAACAGTAATTATCGGTATATTAAATTTACCGCCCCCATGGTAGGCGGACCACGCCCATTTTTGGAAAATATAAAGAAATTCTCACCTGCAATGAAGTGACCAAATATGGATGCTCTGGTGTGTATATTACAGAAGCTATGAGGATTTTAAGCTTACCGCCTATATAGCGGGCGGACCACGCCCATTTTCTTATATGTCATGTAGGGCCTATATCTAAACTTGGGAACCAAATTTTATTCGTTTAAATGCATAAGTAGTCAATTGAGAGCCATTTTACCAGAAAATTGTTGCCGCCTATACAGTGGGCGGACTACGCCCATTTTTGGTATTCTTCAGAGGGTCGACACCTCACCTTAAATACCAAGTATTATTCTTTTGAATGAGTAGTTAGACAAATTATAGCAATTTAATCGAAAAATACCCGAGGTAGTGGGACTTACTGGCCCATTGTGGGCGTGTCCTTCGACCGATTTAACTAATTTTAACACTTTACCTAACCTGAGGTTCACTGTCACTGTGTACCAAATTTGGTTCAAATCGGACAACACCTTCTTTCTTTTTTCCGGACACGCAGACAGACGGACAGACAGACAGACGGACAGACAGACGGACAGACGGACAACCGGAAATCAAAAGAGAAAGTGTTTCTGATCATTTCTATATACTTATGTCTATGTCTTCAATGCGTTACAATTTTGGCAGAAAGTTATTATACCCTATTACCATAGGTGTAGGGTATAAAAACGGGCCATGTGGCCGATGAGTTATTAAAAACCAATCGCTCCTAATTTTTGTTGGACTTCAGTGCTTGTATTGCCAGTAAGAATATGTCATAAATTAATTGAAAATACAATTACTGCTTAGAATTTCCATTATCTGCATTATTCTCTGAAGATAATTGCACTACTCGATTGTTGAAATTTTATTACGCTTACGCAATTATTGAAACCATATCAGACGAGTAGACGATGCCGGCGCCAAAGAAAAATACACAGCCTCACACATAAGCACACACAAATACTTGCGTACCTATAATCTTATACATATAGAGATTTACAGTGGCGTAGTTTGCAATTTTGATGACAAAAATTTTGGAGCTGATCTTTTAGTTTTAAAAATATAGTTTGCAGAATTGTTTTTGATTTGGATTTTGAGAAATTTTCTTTTACATGCCCATTCTGAGAAGAGTCAGAATTTAAAATTTGGCATCAATTGATATTTTTCATACATATGAATAAATATACATATGTACATATGGTCACATATCAATTGTGACTGCAGAATAGAACTGTTAGATTATTCAAAATACATACATATGTACATACGTATTTGTCATGGGGTTTAAGATTCTTTAAAAGTGTTCTTTAATCGCGCTAATAAAAGTTTTAAATTTAGTGCACATATGCATTCATATGTATGTATGTAGATAACTTTAAAAGTAAGAAAAAGTTTGCGAAATACAGTAAAACCCGCTTAAGTGCCTCACCTAAAAATGCCAGCATTTTGAGGTACTTAAGCGGGATGTGCACTAATGCGAACCCGCATTAGTGCCTCAGGTTGGGTACTTAAACAACCCCGCTTTAGTACCTCTTTTTGGGTAGTTAAACGAACTTCCTAGTACCTACATTAAATATCTTTAAAAATATTTAAAAAAAATTATTTAATCACTCAACTAAAACTTTATTAAACAAAATAACAAAAAATGTTATCCATATTGATAATTAAAAGCGTATTTCATATTGCTTTAAAAATTAATTTAAAAAAGGAACACTTTTGTGTACATATTTACTATATGTACTGCAATGCACATATTTTATGAGATCATTTTCTTTTGGCGCATGGTTTTAAACATTTTTTTATAAAGCTTCTCCTCTATTATTTCGAGTTCGTAAAAGTCAAGATTTTTGCTTTCCATATATTTTTTCACTGTGTCTAGTGCTTTCAAAGCTTCTGCAAATGAGGGTGGATTCACTTCAATAGTATTTTCCGAAGTTTCTTCAGATGCTGATTCCTCGTAAGCATTATCTTCCAAAATGCGTAACACTATTTCTTCCTCCGTAAGTGTTCCAAAGCATTATAAAGAGATGTCGTTTGAAAAAAATCAATATATTTAGAAAGGTACTTAAACGGGGGAAAACGTATGGAAAATTGTATTTAATGCACAAAAAATTGAGGTACTTAGGCGGGTTGCGTAACTAAGCGGGGAGGTACTTAAGAGGGTAAATTTCTTCGCATTTTTGCAAAAAATCCATAGTGTCAGCAATTGTTGGGTACTAAAGCGGGTTAGGCTCTAAAGCGGGGAGGTACTTAAGCGGGTTTCACTGTAACAATAAAAATCCAATAACAACAAGTGACTAAAGTACAAATAGCCACTCGCACACACACAGCCAGTTACACAGTCTTCTAGTATATGAACATAGTATGTATGTATGCACTAATATACAGTCTAATATGTATGTATGTGTATGTGCATAGACGCGCCGGATTGAAATTGCCAATGTGCCCGTATTGTGTATCAGCGTATAACAGTACATAAATCATTATCATTTGGCGTTGTTGTTTTTGTTTCTTTTTGTTCAAATTTCAAATTAAATTCCCACAGCGAGCAAAAAGCGCTAAACAAACAAAAACAACTAAAAAAATGAAAAACCAAAAACCAGAAAAAATGCAAATAAAAACAGCGGCACGACAAAACACGACAGAACACGATGCCGATGACGACAACGTTGATGACCGCAACGACGGCGACGGCGACAAAGAAGTGTATGTAGTAAGTTCACTTTGAAGGCAATTGCAACAACAACAACAATTTAAAAGCAAGCAACAACAACGCAATAAAGTGAGGTAGTAAGCAGACGTGCCAGGGTTGCCATCTCAATTTTTGTGAGAAATAAAAGCGGGAGCAAATGTATACAGGGAAAAAGTGATCCAAATTGAAGCGAAATGAAACGTTTGTGGCTTCTCTTCCCTGGTTTACAGGCGCAGGTTTACTGTTATGTGGCCTAGTAACCCTGATTTTATAAATTATTAAGCATGAGAAACCTAGCAGATCAAGAGGAACTTATAGCATGTCAGTTTTTTCACATTTTGAGCTGTCTTTAACCCTAACCTAACCCTAAACCTAAAATTTTGAAAAACCACAAATGATGCAAGGTAAATATGTACATACATACATATGTCTTTTTGCGGGCAAACCTACCCCCGTTAAATAAAAAAAAATATGTATGTACATATGTATTTCAAAACCTCTGACAGTGGAAACGTCATTCTGATTTTTACGCCGAAAAAAGATATGATTATACATACTTATGTATGTATGTACATACATACATATATGTATGCATATATAAACCTACGGACACAGAAGTTCATAATAAAAAGTAAATTTTAAAAGTTTTGCGAGCAAAAATGGAAAAAATTAATCATGAGGCAAGGCGAAATTTTTTATATTTTAAGATGGCAGCGCTGAGCCGTGCAGCTCGCCTGCTCTGTCGCTCGCTCTCTTCCCACACACACACATCGGCTATGCTACACGCTGTCCCCTCCCTTCCGATTGCCAGGTATTGTTGCCATGCCCATGAGTCGTATAGGCAGGCAGACAGCGGCGATGGCATTAAAATAGCAGCCATATAATTTTAAAAAAAACAACAACAAAAAGCAAAACTAGCTAGAATCTAAAAAACTAAAAACCAAATTAGCAAAGAAAAAGGCAAAAAATGTTGTTAGCATACACAACAAATTGAATTAAACCAACAACATGTCACCTACACACCTTGATATCAGCATCTGCTCCCTTTCTCTCCAATTCTCTAGTGTACGATGCCCACCTACCTGACTTATCTTGTGCCGGCCCACACACAAACACACACTACATATTTGCTAATACATATGTATGTATGTAAGTATACTCGACTTGGTCTGGGAGTGTACCCCAAAAAAGCACACATGACGGCAACAACAACATCAGCTCGTTTCAGCATTCGGCTCCAGCGAGGTTTTTCATCTCTCGGGCTCAGCTCACATGAGAGTTGTCTAGGTATGCTGCTTTGGTTTTTTTTATGCTTTTTGCAACTGTGCTTTTTGCCATTGGTGTTTTTTTTTTACTGCAAAGCCAGTTTAAGAAATAGGCGAAAAAGAAGCAGCAGCAGTACACCACAACAACAACAAAGAAACTAACAACAACAGCATCACGTAGCGTAGCAGCTGTTTTTGCATCGCATTGCGCACTAGGGTTGCCAATACAAATAGTGCCCATTTCTCATTATCAAGGTAGGCATATGTAAACACTTGATATACGATTGTCCAAGAGTTTGACCTGAAATTTTGATTACAAAACTTGCTACTTGTAACTAATGATGATAATTAAAACATATAAACAAAGAAGCAAAAAACTTTTTTGAGCTTTGAAAATAAAAAGCTGGTAGGCCAATGCAGCAAAATTACGACAAATCTCCATTCTACTTCTCTAAATAAATATAGGAATAATATGTATGTACCTACATACATGCAAATTACAGTGTGCACTAATAAAAACACTTTCTTGTAGGTGAAATAGATTAAGATTAATATAAGCCATGATCACATTTTAACCAGTTATTCAAAACTATTCATCATACTTATTACTTTACGTGATTTTTTTCTCAGTTGGCATCTCTGCTGCACATTGCACTTCCTCTCTCGTGTCATTCTCTGTCAATATCTCACAGATTCTCACACATTTTCATACACTCGGCGAGCAATACGTCGTTTTTTGACGTGTTTGCATTTGTTGTTGTTTTTCACACTTTTCTTCCCTTTTGCTGTTAACGTGTTTGAGTTGGGGCTTTTTTGTTGTTGTAATATACTTCCCTTCAGTTTCAAGGTAAACATTTTTGCCAACTAATTTTTTAAATATACTTGCATACATACATACATACATACTTATGTATGTATATACCCAAAAGGGCAAGAAAGGCAAAAAATGTTTGCTATTAGAAGGATGAAGTCACTTTTCCAGATTCTCGATTTTCTGTTTTTTGAGTTGTTTGTTTTTTATTCGAGCTCTTTCCGGACAATAAAACGTCGTCAAATAACGGCACCAAATTGTTATCTGATTTTTTTTTTGTACAAGCAAAATTTTATCATTTTAGCTAATGATTTATTTAGATAAACCTTAAGTTACTTATCAACATGCATGCTCTTACTATTTTTTGAACGGGTTTTGAAATTTTTCTTACTTAGTTGCAATAATTTTTGCTTGTCTTGTTGAAACAACAAATTTTATTTATTTTACGTATTCGCCAAAGAGTGTCTGCTTTGAATGAAGGACAACATAGCCTGGAAACTGAATCTACGTGTTTTGAAATTTAAAGCTTAAAGAGATTTGTCAGGTAAATTTCTGAGTAATTTCGTATTTAGGTTGTGCCTCTTTAAGCCAGGTAGATTACATTGAAATGAGTGCGACAAAAAGGTAACATTCCAAGAAGTAAAATTAGAAGAAAACGAAAGATAAAGACTGGAGATATGAGTTACAAGAAAATGAAAAAAATTCCACTGAATTGATGTGCATAACAAAAAATTGAAAATTCGGAACAAAATCTAATTTAAAAGCGTTTAGAATATGAGGCGCTTAGAAGTATAAAAGGCGCAGAAATATTTCCTTAAGATAGAGAAATAGAAATATGTACATATGTAGATATATTTCAAGAAATTAATTTTCGACAGGGCTGCCAAATAAAATTATTATTATAATTCGTCCCTTGAAATATATCTGTTTCTATTTTTCTATCTTAAGAAAATATTTCTGCACTTTTTATTTTTGTATAAAGAAATGAATTGTTAAGTTTTTTACTTTTTTTTAAACGTTTTTTTTTATAATTGCCAAAAATGTTAATAGATATGCATTTTCCACTCTTACACTTCTAAGCGGTTCACATGTTGTTATGCGAATTCGGATATGTGCTTCGAAAAGGCAGCTAAAAACGTGCGGTTAAGTGCATTTTTCGCCTAAGTGCCCAAAATTTCTGCAATTTAATTGAATGCAACTAAGCAAATTTTACTGTACATATGTACATATATACATACATATGTATGTACAATTGCGTATCGATTGCCACGTCAAACAGCGCCGGAATACATTTTGACCTGCCAAAAAGGGTATCGATTAAAAGATTTGCCATTTTTATATTCTCTACGAAGCGGCGTCCAAATTGCCTTTACCAAAATTTCTTTCTTTAATTTTATTGCTTTTATACGCCATCTTTTTCAATATACATACATGCATACACACATACATACCTATATACCGAATACTTTTGCGAGCTACTTCAGCCAGCAGCAGACATCGCGCCGATGTCAAACTTCCCGAATGATGTTCGGTACCCCGCACCAGATGAAACGAACGGCATACCAAAAAAATGAATGGTGCTCGTGCGGTTTTTGTTGCTATTTGGCTTACTCACTGCCATGCTATGTCGAAGCTGTCCATATGTATCGTCTGTGTGTGTGTGTGTGCATACGTCGTTTGTGCATATTTGAGCGAGCGAGCTCGCGTTGGCCATAGTCTCTTGCGAGGCCCAGCCGCATTGGCAAAAGTAGAAGCAGCGGCGAGGCCAGGCTGGGCAATCATCATGGCCGCCTCGCGCTCGCCATGCCGCCGCCTGCCTCATCGCCACCGACAGCGCTGCACACTACTATACATACATACAACTCTGTGGCCTCAATAGCAGCAGTGCACAAAAAAGAAAATAAATCATACAAATAAAGAGAAAAGGAAAATGGGAGGAAAAACGGAAAGCAGAGAAATGCTGCTATTTGTTGTTGTATGTACATATGTATGTAAATGCTTTTGCTATGGCCCTTTCACCTTTACCACTATTTAGCCTCTATCTTGCTATCTGGAGTTGTCCCACACAGCGTCCCTTTTGAGATTTCCGCTCGAACGCCGATTGCTAAATTTTTGCATTAACCGTTGTGTCAACAGCTGTTGGGTTTTATCCACATCGACAGTAGATGTACCCGGGTACTTCATACGTTTTGTATGGCAGATAGTTGCTTTTGATATACAAATATTAACTACTACCTGGATTCTTGTAATTTTCTGGTTTTTTTTTTTTTTATTTCTTGGAAATATTGTCTAGTTAACAAAACTTTTATCATAATTTGGGAAAAAAAAAATTTGGTACCTAAATAATCCATTTTTACCAAAAATGGGAATTGCCAAAATCCATAAAAATTTAACAATTTCCAAATTATTTTTTAATCCTTGTAATTTGATCCCTTTTTACCAAGAAAAATAATTAACATTGAATTTTCATTCGCAAAATTCCGTTATATTTGAACTGAAAATCAACCCCTCTTGCTCATAGTGCTATTTTTAGTACCTGTGCGAATAATTATAACTCATAAAATATTTGTTCAATGTAAACATTTTTTTTTTGGAATGTGTAGGAAAACACGTCTACTAACAGGAACAAAAGGGTATTTGGGAATATCTTGCCTACCTACCCTTGCACAACCAGTTTTGCAGGCAGAAACATGATTTTTTGCGCAGGTTTCGTTTTGAGTAGTTTTGTATGCATAAGTCAGTTTATGTGCGATTTTTGAAGTGTAAAGACCTAAAAATTTATTTTGTGCGGCAAATATATAAAAAGTGAAAATAAAATGGCAGATGGTGAGTGGCTAGCTCCGCGTCGATTGAATGCACTACCGTATGAGGAGCAGCGTGACTATATACGCACATTTGTTGAGGCTTCTGACTCCGAAGAGAGTGACCACGAACAAGAGGTAGATCAAGAAGACTTAGAAGGAAATATTGATGACATTGGTGGTGAATCATCTGACGCTGAACAAGTCCAGGAAATTGAGTATCACCTAGAGGACGAGAGGGATTCAGACGAGGAGTATGAAGAACCGCCACTTGAAACTGGTGATTATTATACGGCAAGAGATGGCAATGTATGGTCGTCAATACCACCAATACCTGGACGAATACGTGCGCACAACGTTCTAAGAAGTCGCAATCCTGGACCAGTGCCATCGACAAATGGCTTGACAATGGCAGAAACCTTCAATCTTATGATGTCAAATGAAATATGTGATGTAATTATTCGAGAATCAAATAGAAAGGCAAGGCAAACTTTTGATGCGTACAATGAGCAGCATCCAGATGCGGAACCACGAATATGGGTGCCTATAACTGAAGTAGAATTTCGTGCATATTTGGGTGTGCTTTTGATGGCTGGCGTATGTCATTCCGGTTATGTTCATACCACTGACCTGTGGAAAACAACTTCACATCCATTATTTCGTGCATCAATGAGCTTACGCAGATTTTGGGCAATCAGCCGCTTCATACGCTTTGATAATGGAAACACTCGGAATGCACGCAAACAAAATGATAAGGCAGCTGCAATTACAGACGTATTCCTGATGCTAAATGCCACTCTGCGCAAGTATTATATATGTGGCACAAACGTTACCGTAGATGAGCAATTATACCCATATCGTGGTGGAACTGGCTTCACACAGTACATTCCATCCAAACCATCCAAATATGGAATAAAAGTGTGGTGGGTCTGCGACGCCATTTCATCATATCCCGTGCAGGTAAATCAGTGTTCATACATTCATTTTATTATATCAACTTGTTGCAAATAAACTAAATGACTAATTCAAATTTCATTTTTCAATTTTTATTTTTTCAATACAGGGTCAAATTTATACTGGAATGGCAGCGTCCGGCGAACGTGAAAGAAACGTTGGTGAGCGTGTTGTGAAGGACTTAGTTGTCAACAATTTTGGTGGAAGTGGGCGAACAGTGGTATGCGACAATTTCTTTACAACATATAACTTAGCAAAAACTTTGATGGTGGACAACAGTTTGGCTTTGTTGGGCACTTGCAACAAAAGGCGTATGTTCGTGCCAGCATCATTTGCCAATCCTAAAGGACGTGAAGCAGAGTCTACGCTATTTGGATTCTGTAACAACATGACGATGTGCTCATACGTCCCAAAAAAAAATAAGGCTGTTGTGATGCTGTCTACTTGCCACGACACTACAGAAACTGCAGGTCCAAAACGGAAACCATTGCTCATACTTGATTATAACAAACATAAAGGCGGCGTGGATAATATGGATAAGTGCTTGACTGAATATTCAACCAAACGGCGCACAAATAGATGGCCTTTAGCATTTTTTTATAATATGCTTGACGTAGCTGCGTATGCTGCGTATGTTATATATATGGAAAACAACCCCCATCTAAAACCATCTACCAACCGCCGTAGGATATTTCTGCAGCAGCTCAGCGATCAGTTATGCAGACCACAAATCGATATAAGAGCGGACAATAGCCATATTACGCGCATATTTTCTACTAGACACGCTATGGAAGCCATATATGGTATGCCCTTGAAGATGAATGTTGGTGCACAAGAGGAAGAGGAACGTGACAGTTCTGGCCGCATAAAAAGAAAAGGAAACTGCTATATTTGCATTGCAAAACGCCAAACGATGTGCAAACGATGTGCAATTTGTAATAAGCCTGTGTGCGCAGAGCACTCGAAGGATCATCCACAATGCCTCAGATGCTGCTAAAATTCATAAAATATATTTTTTACTTTCATTATAATGATTTTCTATAAATAAATAAACAAATTTCCATAAAATAAACTAAATATTTCCATTTATTTCTATATATTTGTATGAATTTTCATAGAAGTACCTGGGTACATCAGCTGTTGACGCTAGGTCATTTTCTAGTAACTGGGTTATATTTTCCAAACGGTTGGTCCAATTGACCTGAAATTTCACACCAATATCAATTACATATTTCCAAGCTATGATACGAAGTTTCATCAAGATTGGACCAGCCGCTTGGAAGATATAGCAATATAAAGTGAACTTTGCCATTTATTTCTATATATTTGTATGAATTTTCATACAAGTACCCGGGTACATCAGCAGTCGACGCCATTCCACTAACTTGAATTTGGGCTGTATCGACTGAACTGCTGCTCCAATCTTGATGAAACTTTTCCACATGATGCAAAAGTGTATGGTTGAGGATATCATGAAATTTCAGGTCAATCGGACTAACCGTTTGGAAGATACAGGAAAATTAAAGTTGCAAATGTACCCGTGGGCTCTACGATCGACACAACGGTTAAAGTGAATTTGATGGGGTTTGCCTTGCATGCACATGTGTAAATGTTTTTTTATTCATGTTCTGAATCAATGAATGAAAACATACATATGTATGCCACTAATAATTACAACAACCACAGCCTACTTAACTAAGATAATGTGTTCTTTTTCTTGCTGTTTTGTATGAATTTGCTTTTATGCTTTAAAGACATACAAAATACAACACATAGGTACATATGTACATACATTTTTCCACTGCCACTACTACCACTTTAACAACTACTTTATAGCCAAAGAGAAAAGGCTGCAAATTGCTAAAAAAAACGTAATTTTGTGATTAATTGAAAAGAAGAAAAGCAACAGTATTGCCGTATAAAAAGTCGGCATACCTGTTAGCCAGGTTCTCAAGCGATTGTTGTTGCTTTTCGTCGTCGCCGTCGTTGTTGCTGCGTGTAGAGAGAAAGTGGGTTGGGACTGCCTTCTTCTGGCATTTTATGTGCATTTGTCTGTCTGTTTGTCTGCCTCGGTGCCAGTGTGTGTGTGCGCGCGTTTAATTGTTTTTGTTGTATTCATTTTATGAATTTTTGGGCTAGGCAACGTACAAAAAACATTTATTAGCAAAATTTTAGCTTTTGAAATGGTGTTTCTTTGTAGTGCTGTATGACGACATTGTCACGACTTCCGAAACTTTTAATATTTTTGCATTAACATACATATGTATGAATGTATTTAAAACTAGTAATTTGAGGCTAAACCCATTTTTATAATGCGTATTATTTCTTCAAATACATGTATGTGTAAAAATGTGATGTATGTACATACATACATAGTACATATTTAAATACTGGTATGGTAGTACATACTCATGAATTCGACAAAGATTGCGATATCGATAAAGTGCAAGCAAAATTTCCGATGTAACAGATTTATGTTTATTGTGGGGTCTTTTCATTTTAGCTATGTACTATGTCAATGTGTTTCCTAAATTAATTTTGGCTTAGGAAAGTTTTATTGTACCAATAGGGGTATTCCTGATCCGGAGCGAATGCAAATGCAAAAGCAAAATTTTGGAACGACCGATTGCGAAATCCATGCAAATGCTTTTATCAAACAGCTGTTTTTTTGAGAGTTGAACAAAATGGCACGAAAGAGCGGAAAACAACAATTTTGCGACTTTGTTTTATCGAAAACGAAGCAAATGAAATCATAGGTAAATATTTAACCCTTAAATGCATGGCGTACCATATATGGTACACTCCCTAAATCGGTTGTAACTCCATCAAATCAATTTGGATCGTTTTTGTTATTGCTCTAGATTGTTCTAAAAACAACTGCCGTTTATTTAAATATCGCAACAGCTTGCTAAAGTTTATATTCAGTTGACAGTTAGTTGCCAAAGTGGGCGGTCGTGAATTTTGCGAAAAATTGTAAGAGTGATTTTTATTCGTTAATAAAATATACATCATTTTATTGTTTGTCTAATAAATGTTACTAGCAAGTACATTTATGTTTGTTTTAGCTAAATAAAATCGAATTTTATGAAATACGATTATTTTAAATACTTCTTTTGATTTTTTTCACATGTACCATATATGGTACTTCATGCACCCAAACCATCTGACCCGAAAAAATTTGCCGCCTATATAGTGGGCGGACCATGCCCATTTTCTTGTATGACGTAGAGGGCCCACACCTTACCTTAAATACCAAATATCATTCCTTTTAATGGGTAATTAGACAAAATATAGCTATTTTACCGAAAAAAATCCGGGGTATTGGGACTTACAGGCCTATAGTGGGCGTGTTCTTCAACTGATTTGGCTAATATTGAAACTTGAAGTAGTGAAAGGTTCACTGCGACTGTGTGCCAAATTTGGTCCAAATGGGACAACTCCTTCTTTCTCTCCTGTGGCCACGGACAGCAAGACGGACAGACAGACGGACGGACAGACGGACAGACGGAGAGACGGACAACCGGAAATCAACACAGAAAGTGATTCTAAGCATTTCTATATACTTATGTCTATATTCTTTTATGTCTAATGAACTAAATCAAATTTTTCCATAAACAACATTATTAGTCTTATTTGACTCCAATGCATAGTGTACCATATATGGTACAAAAAAAAAAACTCACATTTTTTACTTTTTCTTAAAAACTATGCTTTTATATAAAAAATGAGCATCCATTTCGTGATCAGTGGGTGATTGCAAATAGGGGGGGCTTGGTCTCCATGCTAGGTGCTGACCCCATGCATTTAAGGGTTAAGACGCCATTTTTTGAAATAAAAAGTGAAATAAAAATCAAAATGATCAGCTGGTCGCTGTTAATACTCTTTGTTGCCAGCTTATCGTCACCGATAAGTGCGGCTTTTCAAGCTGGCAACTATGCTCATAAGTTTGCATCAATTATTTTTCACTAAACGCAATGGATTTTGGTCTAGGAAAACAGTGATTTTAATGCAAATGCAAACCAGTGTGTTTTGTTGTGTATGCAAAAGGTGGAAAAATATTTTGTATTCGCTCTTTTGCATGACCAATCGCGCCGGATTGGGAATACATACCCCTAAAGTGTAAAATGGTCAAAATGAGCTGTAAGAAATATATAAAAAATTACAACATACATATGTACATATGTATGTATAGAGCAGATCCGCTTCTTGTCTTGCTACCAGGTTGACTATAGCTGTTGTGTTATCTTTTGCCCGCAACCCACAAAGTTGTCACATGGCAGCTCTGCGCTATTGCTACCGGAAATTAAGCGCTAAGCGTAGGCGCACTCTACACAGGAAATGTATTTTAGCAATTAAAACAACAACAATTGAGGAGAGACTTTAAATTAATGTAGAGATCAACTTTGAAATTGTACTTTTGAACTCTAGCTTGATTTGTTACTGCGAATTCGTTTTGAAAATTCGGGTTTGATCCCTCTTCCAGACAGGTGACCATTTTTCATTCGATTGATTGTGCTGAGTTCTATTGGGCAACCCTTTCCAAAGTGCAATATGAAACTTCGAAAGCCATGCGCTGCTGCTGCCTCTTCTTGCACCTTTCCACACCGGGCAACAGCAATGACGACAACAACAACAACTACAGGTACAGAAACGCGAGCCCCTCGTCGATGGCCGAGTGAAGGGGGAGCTCACGACTACGCTTCATTCGGCTCAACACAAAAATTACAAAACAAACACACAGAAAAACAAAAATTCAAAGCAAAGCAAAAACAACAACAACGCGACTAAGCCAAGCAGACACGAAAATACAGCGGCAGCGAACAGCAACAACAAAAGTAACAGCATTAAAAAGAGAAATATTCCACAATTGAAACGTACCGAACAAGCAAACGAACAAAACGTACGAGTGCACGAAGCAAACGAACGAGTAGTGTGCCAACAAAACGAACGACAAGCATACGTACTACGTAGCACGACACGACTTGCTACGAAATGCTGTAGCGGGGCCTTTCAACGTCTTTTTTTTTTGTTGTTTCTGTCGCTGCCTTGCCTGGCTGCTGCGTCTGGCTTGGCTGCCTGACAGTTCGTTGCTGAGTGTGCAGCCACTGTGCCTGCGTATGTGTGCGTCTGTGTGAATATATAAAGAAATACGTATACATTTTTATGGGTGCATGTATGCGAGCGGGCGCTGGTGTGTGTGTTTATTGGGGCTTTAACTTCCACTTCGTAGAAATAATTTTCGTAACAGCGATCACATTCGCTTATGTATTGTGAAGACGTGAAGACGTAGCGTAGCAGTGAGCGCGAGCGTCGATAGAAAAAGAACAGAAAAAGCAACAGAGGCAAAAAAAAACGATAATTAAAAACGCCGCGTCGCGACGATTTTTCATGCTTGCTCTGTCTATTTTGAAAAAATTTACGCACAACAACAACTACGGAAATATAACAAATAAGCATTATTTGTGACGGCACAAGAAGGTGGAAGTGCACTTCCGCATGTGGAAGGCACGAATTAAATGTGTAGCATATTTGCAATTTAAAGAGCATCCCAGATGTAAGAAGAGGAGAAAGTGTGTGCATTGAAGTGAAAAGCAAATACATACGTATGTACATACATATGTATAAATGAAAAAGTGCAGTGGGAAAATTTATTAACAAAGAGCCACACAAAAAATGTAATAAAAATTCTGAAAGTGCTAAATTTAACAAATGAAAGTGCTAAAGTGCTAAATTATTGTTCATGTACAATAAGAGCAGAAAAAGTACTGCAGCAAAGTGTATGCGTGAGCAGAAAGTGCAACGCTGTGCGCTAGAATTCGTCATTTTTGTCAGTAGTAACGCATTTTTTCACCTATACTCGACTGCAAATAACAAGAGCAAAAACAAAAACATAAGCTCGTGCCTGGTGTTTTCGGGAACGGTGAAGCGCAGTGTCGCGCGACGTCGTCAGCTGCAAAACTGACACATTCTACTACAACAATACTATTTCTACAACCGCTACACACGGCATAATACGAACAAGACAAAGTAGTTATAGCATTTATTGTGAATTGTTTGTGGCGCTTTTTGAATTGTAGAAAAGTCGAAAAAATCGAGCAATTAAACACTGCAGCTAACAAAATAGTTTGGCGACCATATATCAAAAAGGTGCACAGAATCATTATCTTGCAAGCGGCGTCTGGAGAATTTTTGCGCGCCAAAATGCTTAACGACTGTAATTGTCTGTAAATTCGCATAACCACGCAACAATAATAAAAACAAGCAATTGAAATTATAATAATTATACTACTCCAGTCACAGAATGTCCGCTGACATACAAATAATTAGTGTGATAGGCGCCAATGGGCAGCCCCTGCCGATACACGGCAACAGCATCGGCTCCAACTGGAGTGCGCCTGTGAAACAGGAACGCGCCGATGAGGCGGAAATCCAGGAGTTGGCAGCAAAAATGCTGGAATCGCAAAAGGCCGCACTGGCCAAACAGCAACAGCAGGCGGCACAATTAGCTAGCCGGCAGACCAATGGTCTGCATACAACGGCTCCAGCGCTGCCGAACGGCCAAACGAACATTCTGAACTACTTGTCGCGACAGCAGAAGCTGCCGAACGGCGCCAGTGTGGGCAATGTGGGTGTAGCGCCCGTAGTCCGTTGTGCTGCAAATGGAAATGGCAGCGAAGCGGCTGCCGCCGCTGATAAGAAAGCGCCGTGTGATGAGGAGTCGCAGAAGGGCCACTTTGGCTGGACCACCTTCGGCAAGACGTACATTCCATACATTTACCGGCAACAGGAGAAGTACTGCTCAGTGCGCATGATAGAGCTGAAGCTGCTGGGCAAGTACCTCAACTGCCTGCACCCCGACATATATTCGAGCTGCACGTGCGTACGCAGCTACTACATCACTGAGGCGGAGGCGCGCCTCTTCATCGAGATTAACCACAAGCATTGTGACGGCGAATTCGGACGGGATATGTTTACGCCCAAGGATCTTGTGGTGCGTCTGTCGGATGCCACGAAGTTCTATCAGTTCCTCGACATCTGCTATCGCAAGCTCATTTCGGGCAGTAAGTCGCCGTCGGAGAAGTGCGGTTTCATACGCATCAATAAGGAGTCTGTGGTGCCGTACACGGTGCGCAACAATGAGCAGGTGGTGCCACTCTTCTACTTTGAGGGCGAAACGGAGAATCTCAAGCAGAAGGCGGACTATTTGTCCGGCTGGGATTTGGCATACCTAAAGTTCTGCTGCAAAGTGCAAGGCATACGCAATGAGCTTTTCTCCAGCGAAAACGTGGCCGTCATTTCACTCACCGACATCAAGAGTTACTTTCCCAATGGCACCGAGTTCGAGGATTATTGGCCCAGCAAGGTGGTCGACTCGAATCTGCTCATTGGCAATCGCTCCAATGCGCACAATGCGGTGAATTGGACGCGCCAGCCCACGCAACCGCCACCCAAGGTGATGCCTCAGCCAAATATCTCCGCGCAGAAATCGTCGCACGCCGCGGCAGCAGCTGCGGCACAGCAACAATCACTGCTGAAGCAACGCAGCACGGCGAACGCTGCCTATGCAGCGGCCCAAACGGCCGCTGTGGCTGCTGCTACAGCAGCCATGCAACTACCCGGCTCCGGCGCCGCCGCGGGACAACGCATGCACACAAATCCGGCTATGGCGCAAGCATCGGTGCAGCAGGCTCTCAACGGCCTCACGAATGGCTCCTGGATGTCGCAACAACCGTTGTTGCATGCTCAAATGTTGGCTACACAGGTGGGTGACAATACTTGCTGCTTTAATTTGTAATTATGCACTGCCAATGTTTACAGATAGGAAATTGTAAAAATTTGGGTTTGCTTCTGTCGATATAGAGATAGGCGCTGCGACCGCCAAGATTATACACACATAAGCTAGCTCCCGAACTTTTTTATACCAGCGAAACAAACTTCATTGCTCTGTATTTAAGAAGCACATATTTTCTTTAGTTTGTATTGCTATACTTAAGTATGGCGAGGAGGGAAATTATAAAGTCATCCTCATTCCACACACATGATATAATTAATGTCAAAATTTTTAAGATCAAGAACACTGTATACGTTTCCTTGATGTAGGATATAGGACCTAACGGAATTTTGTTCCCAGTCATGTTTTTAGCCTTTAAATACATCCACCTTAAAAATGTATTTGTGCTTTGATCGAATTAACGGACTTGGAAGCAATAATGAAAAGTTTTAAACATACATACATATTATATTTATGTCAAAATCGCCGCTATCGAGCGATTAAGAGTTAAGTTATCATAAGTGAGATTTTTTCTTTTCTTGATAAACTAGTTTTTGAAAGGCGCCCGTGGCGCCCACTGACTCAATTTTGGACAATTTTTATTTTTTGGTATATTGGGGTCATATTTGGTCTCACTCAATAGACTTGGGATCGCTCCAATGCCCGTCCCATTTTCCAAATTGAAGGATACAGATATGTAGTAAGTTCCTGCCGAGTTTCATTGATGTGTGATGTGTAGTTCTAAAGTTATACACAAATCTGGAGTTGATAAAAAAAAGTGCCACGCCCCTTATCCTACGCCCATAAAATTTTATCAGTAGGACGACGCATCCAAGAGGCGACTGCATACGGAATTTCAATGGTGCACGCCTTTTAGTTCCAAAGCTATTCAATATAAACAATTTGAAACTAAAAACTACTGTGCGTTAGTGAGTCAGTCAGTGACGAGGACTTTTATTATATATATATATACTAGCTGATTTACCCGGCTTTACTCGAGTGCCGCATCATACGGGGAATAACAACTAAATTGGAATTTAAAAATGGTATTAAAAGCCACATTATTGTTAGTGGTATGATAAAGGGTAATTTATTAGGGTGGTTTTAAGGGATAAGATATATTGAGTGACCTTGCTTACGACTTTTCTATTTGCTTGTGAAGTTTTGTTTAAATCGGGAAAGTCATAAATGTAGGTCCTTACAGAACTATCTATGTATGTAGATTACTCCTTTGGTGGAAGGCGAAAATTAAAGTAATTTTTTTACATACATTTGAGGTGTGCCACGTTACCTTGTCCCATGACCCTAAATCTATATACATATGTATATAAAACCCAAATTATGTAAAAATGTTTACGTGAATGCATGACTAAATACTAACAGAATACAAAATTTTAATGTGGTATGACATGTAGTTTTAAAGGTATACCAAATCAAATATTTAAATTGTATGAGGGGTGCCACGCCTCGTGTCCAATGCTCATCCCATTTTCCGAGTTGAAGGACACGGACATGTAGTAAGTTCGTATCGTGTTTCATTTATGTGTGGTGTATTGTTCTAAAGTTATACCCAAATGTATAGTTGATTGAAAAGTGCCACGCCCCTTGTCCTACGCCCATAAAATTTTACCCGTGGGACGAAGCATCTAAGAGGGGCCTGCATACGGAATTTCAATGCTTCCCGACTTTTAGGCCAAAAGATTTTCGATATCAAAAATTCTGATGTATGGGCGGTGCCACGCCCCTTGTCCAATGCCCGTCCCATTTTCCAAATTGAAGGATACGGACATATAGTAAGTTCGTATCGTGTTTCATTTATGTGGTGTATTGTTCTAAAGTTTTACCCAAATGTATAGTTGATTGAAAAGTGCCACGTCCCTTGTCCTACGCCCATAAAATTTTACCCGTGGGATGAAGCATCTAAGAGGGGCCTGCATACGGAATTTCAATGCTGCGTGGCTTGTAGTTTTAAAGATATGCCAAATCAAATATTTAAGTTGTATAGGGAGTGCCACTCCCCCTTGTCCCACGCCCCTACATTTTTTTAAGCAAGAGGGCACGACTAAATACTAACAGAATACAAAATTTTAATGTTGAATGACATGTAGTTTTAAAGATATACCAAATCAAATATTTAAGTTGTATGGGAGGTGCCACGCCCTTTTGATGAATCGAAAAATTTTATATACAGTCGCCTTCCTTTGGTCTTCAACAATATTGGTATAAAGTTTGGCTGAAATCGGTCAACGCGTGTAGCTTTGTATAGCCGGACAGACAGACAAACATTCATTTTTATATATTAGATAACTTTACTGGCGCCAGATTGAAGCCATATTCGACTAAATCTGACGACAAGAAAAATAATTTTGACTTAAATCTCTGTCTCTAAGCAGATCGATCATGTAAGGTTTCAATTGTTAATTGTTCAAGTCAAGGTCAGGGCTCCAATTTAATCGAATAAAATAGTAAAAAAAAAAGTGATTCTAGAAAAATCCGTGTACATGTAAACCGTGTAAAAACTGAATCAATTGCATTGGAATTTTTGAATTGTCGAGAATTTTATTTATTTTTTATATTTAATTTTACATACATAATTGCAAAAATTATAATGACGAAAGAAGCACCAGAGCTTACCGAATATAACTTTTGAAAGCTGAAAGCTCTTTTTTTCCAATTAGAACTAAACCTTAAAGGTTTGACATGTTGTATATATAACAGTCATCTTGCAGTTTCTTAATGAATTAAGATTAAATTGTTGTATGTTATTATTTTGCATAATGTGCAGTTTTTTTTTTATCAATATAACGGCAACAATTGCAACAGCTTCGCAAAAAGGAGTACATAGTTAACTTCAATTTGAGCAGCAGCAGCAACTGAAGTTGGCCTACATACTCGTACTTCTGCCGCCGACAGTAGTCATTGTTGTTGCCAAACCTATTGAAATTTCCAACTCCATAGATACAGATACACTCTCTATGTACATATGTAGGTATCTATAACTATGTATGTATGTATTTGTGTGTAGTTGTGTATGGGCCTATGTTATTTGAGAGTGTCTGCGTTATTGCGTTTCTTAAAGATTTACGCAGTAGCTACTATAATCACGTAAAATTGCTCACACACACACACACATACACACACACACACACACACTAGCTCAGTCAATTCTTTCTCTTTGCACTGTTTCCATTATTTCTGCTTTGCTTTTTATTTTTCTGCAGCATGTATTTAAGTCAGTTCTTTAACATAGTTTGCTAGATTTTCTTAGTTTCTCTCAATTTTCTTTTGTTGCTTTTATATACAGCCCAAAAGAGAAAACAAGAATCAAGCACTAAGCCAAACAAAGAAAATAAAATTATAAAACGCCGCACTAAAAGCGTGTCATCATCATTATCATCATCAAAATCATGGACAAAATAATCAAATCAGCAGAACACTGAATGAGGAGACACGGCGGTGAACGTTTTGTGAAAACGCCGGCAGGTTCAGCTGTAACAAACATAACCTCAACGGCCACATTCAACTCGTGCAAGCATCGTCATCATCATCATCTTATACAAATGTGAGCAGCAGCGAAAAGAGCGCATTTTCTTGCCTACTTTCCTTTTGCTTCACAGCTGCTCTGCCTAATATTTACGCGCAGGCTTTTGGCTGAAATCTGTATGAACGCGTGTGACGTCGACCGTGCATGACCATGATGACAACAAAAACAACAGCAGAACAAAAGCAAAAATCCAAACCAACACAATCACTGGCAGCACATTTCAATGCTCGCAAGCTGTTTTTTTATAAGCTTTTTTTTATTTGCAAATGATGCTCTTTGCAACAACAGCAGCAGCAGTTGAACGAAAAGGCCAGCAACATGCCAGAGAGCGCGCGTTAAATGGCCAAGAGCGCAATGCTTGTAGCTGACTGACTGACCGACCGCGTGCTTTGTTTTTGAGCAATGGCACAACAAATACGAGCGTACAAAAACGCTACAACAACAAACACACTCAACTTTTCATATAACAATAACAATCAACAGCAAATTGCAATCAAAAACAAATTGTATATCAACAGTTGTTTGTCATATAAACCAACACACATGCACACCTATGTACTTGATATCTGCTATAAATATGTATGTATGCACATATGTATGTAGGTATGTAATTAATTTTAATGCTGGCCATTTTACGAGGCGCATCAACATTGATACTATTTTTAGTTGTCTATTCATATGTTATCATATTTTTAGTTTCTAAGGGCCAGTTTCTCAGTGGATGTTTAAATCTAATTTGCGAATTGAGTTTAAATCTAGTTTAACTTTTCTTGAGTTTCACAGTGCATTTATTTAAATACGGAATAATGAATGGCAACTTCGAATATTTGACAATTGAACACAGCACAACTTGCCAAAAACATATGTTCAATTGTTCAATTATGGAGGCAGCGCGAGCTAAAAATTTTTCGTCGGCCGAAAGAAGTGAATTATTGGATATTCTTCAAAGAATCCACAGTTTATATTATTTATAATACTACGGGATCATTTATGTGTGCTACACCATGCAGTTGTATGTTTAATTTGGCCGCTTATAAATTGCAATATTGTCGACGCAGCTTGCTTGCACATCCGAAATCAGCTGTTTATTTGTTTTCGATTGCAACTCTGTGCCGTACTTAAATGCCCACAACCGGGCATTTAAATTGTATTTAACTTCCCACTGTGAAACTGAAATTCCCTATTTAAACTGCAATCAGAGTTTAAACATCCACTGAGAAACTGGCCCTAAGTTACTCATATTTAAGTGTACATGCACAAACAAACATGTCTACCTTGCATATAAGTTTTTATTGCCACAAGTTTTTGATAAAATACTTCAGCTATCTTAAAAAACACACAATATTAAAATAATAAAAGTCCTTGTCACTGACTGACTCACTAACGCTGTAAGATGGCGCCACAGTAGTTTTTAGTTTCTGAGTTGACCACAAGATGGCGCCACTCGCAACTAAAGAGAAATTTTGTTCTACGAATGTAGTTGAGCACTTTTTTTAAAGGTCTTTATGTGAAGAAAAACAATTTAGTAACAAAATGACGATCCGAGTGATCCCAAGTCTATGGAGTGAGACCCAATAGGACCCCAATATCCCAAAAAATAAAAATAGTCCAAAATATTCAGAATTTCATGAAAAATAACTTTCTAATTTTCAGTCGAAAATGAAAATGAGCGAGCAAGAGGACATTTTGGCTAAGAGACGTCGCCAAGCCAGGGAACGACAAGAGAGATTTCTGGCACAACAAAGTCATGAATCTCTTGCCAGAATTCGTGCCAATAATGCTGAAAGCCAACGACGTCGTCGTCTCAATCAAATGCGATCCGGTGAATTGGAAGCACATCGACTTGATCAACGACGACGCATTGCTCAATTGGCACCTGAGGAGTTGCAAGCTCATCGACTTGATCATGCAGCAGCGCAACGACGACGCATTGCTCAATTGACACCTGAGGAGTTGCAAGCTCACCATACTGCAAACGCAGCATCGCAGCGACGACGAGTTAATAAAATGTCACCCGACAAGTTGGAAGCGCATCGAACTTCTCACGCAGCAGCACAGCGACGACGCATTGCTCAATTGACACCCAATGAATTGCAAGCCCATCGATCTGCAAATGCGGCATCACAACGTTTATCTCGAGAGCGTGCAAAGAGGCGATCCGAAGAGAAACGATAAATTTCAATGAAACCCGAGCCGACTACCATGATTGTGGACCGTTTAATGTGATGTGCTGCTTTTGTGGATCGAGAAACTTTGTCGACAAAAGACCAGCTGACAGACTTTTCACCTCCTGTTGTCGTAAAGGCAAAATCATGCTGCCTAAGCCTATTGATGGTAATACATTGGAGTTATGGATCCGATGACATATGCCATTCTTATCCCATTTGGAGAACCTGGCTGGAAGCCGAAATGGAAGTGTGGCAGTTACAGAGGAGCTCAATCGAACAAGAAACGGGAAAATGTCAGCAAGCTCCAATACAAAGCAGCATTAACAGCGATACGAGATGACTTCAATCCCTTCATGAGCGCTGGCAAGTTAACGCAGCAGTGGTTGGTCAATTCCTATCTGCAAATTGAAGCTGACAACTTGAATCTCGTGCGGCAACACCAGAATAACTGCGGGCAGAGCACTACCAAAGACTTGCTGATCACGTGGCTAATATGGCGCAGAATGAGCATATTGCAGCTGGAGTTTTGGTCATCCTTCCATCGAGCTTATTGCTAAAAAAAAAAGCGTTATTGAGTCAGTGGGCGCCACGGGCGCCTTTCAAAAACTAGTTATAAAATAAGTTGGTAAGCCATTCTCTTCAATCAGTACTGTCATAGTTGCGAAAACCCGATTGAAGCGCAAACAATAGATCGCTTCCTGTGTTAATGTCCTGCCCTAGCAAGAGCATACTAGGAAAGGCTTTTCTTTCTAGAGAACATCAATGACATACTAAGTATGGAAATCATTAATGTTCTAAAATATTTGAATTCCGCCAAATGGCTTTAGGTTAATCAGGCGTGGTAGCATAACGGTACTCAGTGCTAATTGATGAATTGACTAGCCAACAGTTGAAACCAAATTGAAACACAATGACTCTCAAGGGTTTCTTCGTAAGAATGGTTGCTGCCTTGAACAAAGTTGACGGGCAACATCTAGCGCGTACTACATAGATGATACTATCTATGTTTCATGGACAGACGGGTTAGGAGAAGCCCTGTTGACAGAAAATATCAATATTTTGTACCGATTGATACTTTTTCTTGTGGAAAAATAATATTTTAACTAGAAATTAATGACTAAAAATGTTACCTGAAACTATGCAACAGTTCTTTAAATGCGTTTTGCTGAAAAGCTCTAGTTTTCCCGACTCACAAGTCTTGCGGATTAAAATGATAAATTGCTTTGAACAATTTGGACTGAAGAAATTTTTTTAATTAGTTGAAATTTAAAATTGTGCTGTTCTCTCTTTTGATTTCAAAAAGGTCATCGTAGCTATAGTATATAAAAAGTAATTTGGAAAATGTGTGGAATTTTTACAGTTTTACAAGCCATGTTTGTAAATTTCCATTCGCTGTCAGAGCTGTATGTAATTCCCCAAATGTAATTTTCGTGTTATCTGAATAAGCGTTCATTGCTTTATTTATTTTTTAATTAGCAAGAAGTACAGTATTATAGACTTTTAAATTAAAATTTAATTTAGTTGCCATGTACGCGTCTTTGCAAAATCGTAATCAACGGCTGTTTTTGTCACATTCCCTTCATCTTACTCTGCTGCTATCATCTCAATTTTTATTACTCATCGGAATTGCAGGAAACAAAAGCGACCAAAGTGAGTCACGGGGATATACCGGACATAACCGCAAATGACTTGCGTATAAAAATGTAGCTGCATGAAAGATTTTCAATTTTAAGCTATGTAAGCGTCTACCACACAATTTTGAAATGAGAAAAGTGTGTATGTTTTAAGCTGAGAAGCTAAGCGTCGTCTTTTTAGCATTAACAAGAATGAATAATATTGTTCTTAATAAACATTTCCGTTGTAAATTTCAATGTTTGAAAATAAATCTAAATAGTATATTCGAGACTTGCTTTGATTTTTGTAATCGTTGTACATGAAGATGTGAGCAAAGTTTAAGTTCGCCAAGCTAACAAAGTTTTTAGGAAACGCATTTATTGCTTTTAATAAAATAAAAACTTCGAAATGCTCAAGACTTGCCTTAAAATTTGCAAAAGTTGTTAGCAAAAGAACTGTCTGTTTGAATGTGAGCATTGTTTAAGTTCGTTTGTGTGAGAATAACAGCCCTATTCTGACGCGAGTCACAAGAGCCGTAATTTAATTGAACCAACGGATATATTTTTCTAAGAAAATGAAAATTAATTGCGACTAAAGAGCGACCGATTATCGATTTTGGTCAAAGCCGAACAGCAATAGAGTTGCATTTATGGCTGAAGCCGAAGCTGAATATCGGATTTCAGGAAGAAACAGAATAATTTTTTTCTAATATCAGGGGGACAATTGCTTTTTGTTTCGCTAGCAAAGCGCTGAATTGTTTTTCTACATGAAGATTTGCTAAAGCTGGAACGTTTTCATTAATAGGCTTGTTTAGATAGTTTAAAAAACGAAAAGCTTAGGGCTGTATGAGTTTTAATAAAAAAATGTGTACTATATAAGTTTCAAATCCGATAATTTTTGAATTTCATCCATATTCTGTTGATCAGTGCACTTGCGTTGCAATTCAAATTCTATTTTTACTATTGGAATTTTCGGTTTTAAAGTCATTTCGTATAAATTGCCGTGTCTGAAACTACATACAGATGTATGTACATATTGGCTGTTAAATTGTAAACAATTTGGCAACTTTAAACACCTTGAATAAATTATAAATCGAATACACTTTTCCTAAACGTTTAACCAATTAATAAACCCATGCTCTCCTCTTGCTTACTTTTAGGCGCAGCAATCACATCCCAATTCACGGCCACAATATCGCAGTCCCATGGACAATCTCATGCTAAACCGTCAACAATATACCTACAACAATGCCGCCATCTCCATGCAGCCCGTCAACAGTCACTCGCAGGGCAATGCGCCGCCTCCACTGGTGCGCTCGGCTGCTGGACAAAACTCCAATCACATGTAAGTATGCCAGCCCGCCAAGATCAAGCTTTAAACTTTGAGATCTCTTTTCAAGGCATATGCGAGTATGATAAAATACGTGTATGACTGTTTATACTCTCTTTTATCATATCAGTTATATTTTGTTGAAAATTCCTAAAAATTGTGTTTTTCAAATTTAGTTGTAATTCGATTTTAAACAGTTAACATTTTTCCAAAGAAAAAAATAGCAACGAATTGAATTCCATTTGCAATTTGTGCGTGCATTTATTTGATTTGATGACTACGTGTGAAACTCGTTAACGACACATTTTCCAAAATGAATACGCAAACTTTTTTCGAAACTATTTTCTTTGAAATTTTTATATGCAATTTTGAAATTTGTTTTTTTGTTTTGTTTCTACAACACAAAACCAAAAAATCGGTGGTTGTGCACGCATTTACATATTTAGTTTATATCTGAAATGAAACAAAAATACCTCAAATCCTTTCACATTTGGTTCTACATTATTTCAATGTTTTTCTTGTTGTTGTTGTTGTAGTTATCTTTTGATAAAAATATGCCGTTCGTTTGTGTGAACTTTTTAAAATGTTCATCTGAGAGGCGTGGTTCGTTAGAGTTGACTGAATTGTTTAGCATAGTTGCAGGCGCAAGCACATGCAGTTCTTTGCTGCTGTGTGGATTGAATAGCATTTTTCGTAAAACTCTTTTAAAATTTTTATATATATTTTTAACTTGTTTGGCATCAATTGCTGGGCACAAAAGGCCTTAGGGCCGCAGCGCTTAGGACACTGCAACCCTACTGCAAATACAATCTTAATTGCTGCGCATAGTTGAGTTGCTTCAAAGTACATAGTCCATTTTTCTTTTGATATAAATATCACAGTAGTTTTTTCGCTTTTCCTATATACATACATATATAAATGCCGACCTCTTTTTAGTGGACTGCAGACTAGCTTATTGTCGCTGTTTAGGGCACAGATGGTCTGCCAAAAATGGCATTCTTATGTCAAGTGTAGTCCAGTTTTGATGCCACATTAGGGGATTTGGAAAAGACCCTGCATAAATCAGTCAAATATTTATTTTATTAGCTTATGTATGCGGAAGCTTACTAGCTTTTTTAATGAATTTTGGTACCTAGAGCAAATCCTTCGGCGAAAAATTTCCTTTCGCATTGCCGACTTTTAGGCAATTTAGTTTATTATAGAAATGTTGTAGCATACTTTTTGGCGAAGAACTCTTTAATGCTTCCTACTTGTAGACTTGTGGGATTGGGATCGGTATTGCACTGCGGCCTAAAGATCTATTGTGCCCCCTTTAAAGGACGTATAACTCACTGCTCCGCTCTATGTAATTTAAAAATTTTAGCATACTTTTAGTTTCAAAGAATTGCAGTCTCAGAAATTTGGCAGGAGCTCAGGTGTTTTCCTCCCTCGGGCGAGTGTTTTTTCCAGTTCAAATTCAAATCTCATTTATGGCAGTAGAACAGCGCGGTAATAGTTAGTAAATCGTAGCATATTTTTAGGCGAACAACTTAATAAGACATTTTTCTTTATATACTCTGATTTCACTTTTCTGCTAAAAAGAAGAACGAAAAATGCGTGTAACGACATACGAAAAGGAAAATACATAAATTTTTCTTAAAAATTTCTGAAAAATTTTCAAAGTGGTTTTCTCTGTCTTGCCTTTGCTTCAAGTAGTTACCGTACTTATTTTTAGTTTCTTTTTTCTTGCATGTTTCTTCCTTGTTTCCATCTAAATATTTGCATATTTTTCTTTTTGTTTGCTCTCTCTGATTCTTGAAGCTTCAAGCTTTGCTGCTAAATCATAATTAACTATTTTCTTTAAACGAAAGCTCATACCCAATAAAGTAAGTTGAAAGCGTTTAAGCAATTTGAACAAAGCATTTTTTTCTTGGAAATCACTTTAAATGCTTGAAATCATGTACGAAAGAAACTACAATATTTGAAAAACATAAATATGGAAAACGAATGCCATTTCTCTCATGCCACACCCAGAGCCCGGCATTTGTCCCAACTCCAGGCACGAGCAAAATTCAGTTGCCCGTTTGCGTGAAGCAGTCGTAATTTTGTCGAAACCTATATTTACCCTAGATACATTATATATAATGCGTGTACAAAAACAACAACAATTAAACTTTTAATATTACAACTTTTTGTAAAAATTAAAGCAATAAGATCACAAACTAAATTTCTTTCAAATACCAAATTAAATGAAGCCTTAATTAAAACGTGCGCGCGCATTTGCAAAGTATACAAAATTTTTTGTCAACTATTTTCCGACTACAATTAAATTTGAAAAATTTACAACAGAAAAGGAAACACTTTTTAATCAGCTTTGATATCAAGATTTCGATACAAAGCTTTGCAAATAAATAAAGCTTGAAAGCTCTCAAAACTTTAAAGAAATAGACAAATTAAAATCAATTTTTTTTCAAATACTCAAAAAATTGAGAAAAACTCACATCTATTGTATATAATGTTTCTAGGTCAAATGTCGAGCAAACAATGCTGCAACAACAAACACAACAGCAACAACGACACACTGTCTCCCATACGAATTCCCTATCCGCCTCCACATGCTCTCCCGCCTCCCTGCACCAGCCAGGCTTAGCCTTGCACACAAACTCCCGCTCCTCCCATAGCCATGCGCACGCACATGCTGCTACTGCAGCCGCAGGTGCCGCTGGCAGCAATCATCTCTATACTAATTTCAATTTAGCCACCGCCTCCTCCTCTGCACCCGCCACACCCAATGACTATTCGAATCTTGCCTTTTGGAATCAGTTGACGCCGACGCAAAGGCTCTTGCTGACGCAGCAAATCAAAAGTAGTAACTCACTTTTAGGCGCCGGCTGCCGCATTGCGCCGTTTCCGCCCACGTTCTCTTCGCTGCCCTTGGATACCGACTTGAAAACCATGTTGGACTATAATCCCAATAAGGCGAAGTGTGCGGCGGCAGCGTCCCCGCAGCTGCCCAACGGGCACTTCACGAAGCCGTCGGTGCCGCCACTGATACCAGTGCACGCCGCTGAAGGCGCCAGCAAGCGTAGCAACAGCGGCGCTGGCAGTTTGTCATCCGCCGTCAATCGTTATGGTTCGACTGCTGCCTCTGCGGCGTCCTCGTCTACCTCAGTGCCGCTGAACTCGCAAGTGGCACTGGAGGATTTCGAGAAGAAGTTTAAAATGACCGACGAAATGAAAGCGGTCGTACAAAAGGTGCTTTCCAATCCGGACCTCTCCACCTTTATACAGACAAATTCGTCCAGCACTTTTGTGCCGTTCATCTCCCCGCCCATATCGCCTGCCACGAGTGCGAGCGTGAGCGTCAGCAATGGCAGTGGCAATGTCGGCAACAATGCGCTCTCCCTGCTCAACAATCCCAATGTCACGATTACGCCGCAGCTGCCCGCCCACTTTGCGCAAGCAAGTTCGGCGCATTCGCCCTCTTCTCTGTCGTCCAATTCTTCGGGAGCCAGTCTCTCGGGCGTAAGCGGCGCCGTTAGTGGCCGACAGAAGAGCGTCATCTGTTCCACCAGCTCGGCAGCGCATCAATTGCATGTGCCCGCCTCTCCCTCGCCCTCGGCTAGTGTTACTCCATCGCCCTCACCTACACGTGCAGGCAATGCTAAGCACCCTAGTAGCCACCCCTATAACCACCACCACCCAAGCCACCACCACCCAAACCACCACCACCCAAACCACCACAGCCATCATAGTAGTTACCACAGCCAACAACAACAACAACACCATCACCATCACAAAACTCCACCCATGGAAGTAATCGATTTGTCTTCCCCCCGAAGGTCATCGCTGCAAGCCGCCTACCTGCAGCAGCAACAGCAGCAGCAGGCGCAACAAGCAGCCGCCGTTGCCGCGGCCCAGCAGCAGCAGCGCATGGCTGTCGCGGCGCAACATCATGCACAGCAGAATGGCCGCTCCTCCGGCTCATCCTCGGCGGCGGCGAATTCTGCGAGCATGCACCTGCAGCGACATGCCGCGTTGGCGAGCGCCGCTGCGGCAGCTGCACAGGACGGGTCGCAGCAGCGGCTGTGCATCATTCCCGAAATCCCGAACGCCAACACGATGAGCGTACAGCCGTACAAGGTGCAGAAGGTGTACGTGGATAATCATCTGGTGCCGTGCATCAATATGAAAGCGTACAACGACTCGGATCAGCTGATGACGCTCACCGACTTCCAGAAGTATTTCTTCCCCACGGTGCCGATAGAGCAGTGCAAGCGGTTGATTGAGGCGCTCGGCGTGGACCTATACAAAGGAAATAGGTGAGTGGTGATTGCTTTAATTTTAGCTGTATATTGGGGTCATTTTCTACTTGATTTGATAGATTGATTGATTGATTCGATGAATAAATTATGTTGATTTATTGATATGTTTAGTAGATTGATTAAAATAGCCAAATGTAGTTAGTTGGTCGATGGATTGGATTGATTGATAAATTTTAATTTATTGATAAATTAACTTGATTAGTACATATAGGTATGTATTTAGTTTATTTAGTAATTTCATTGATTGAATTGCTTGGTTTATTGATTTAGTTCGTTGATTGATGGATTTTGCTGAATTTGTTAGTTGAGTGAATTCATTGTTTTTATTAAATAATTTAGTTCTTTGATCAAATAATTTTGATTAAAAAAGTGTTTGGCTAATTAATTGATTGTTTTGATTAAGTACAAATAATGAATTTGATTTGACTATAAAATTTTTTATGATTGGATAGTTGAACTGAATCAACTACCTAACTACCGATTAATTTACCGATCAATTTACTATATAAATAATTTGTGTGTGCTCTAATTTAAAGTTTTTTTTAGTCTATCTGTTAATATAGTTTTGGGATTGATTTTACAAAATGCGGTGCTGTAGTAAAAAATTAATAACGAATTCTTTTCTGCAGGCGACAACTTCAAATTCTTATGGAGAATGACCGCACCCACACTGAGAATACTCCATTGGTGCAGGTGCGCGACATCATGAAGTACATGACACAGTTAACCTTCATGATTCGAAATCAGGAACAGCCACCATCGAAGCGGACGCGTATAAGCTAGGAATTGGGTTGGGGAGCACAACATATCCAACAACAACAGCATGAACAGGAACAACAATCAAAACACAAATCAACAACACCAACATCTTCAGTACATCAGCACCATCATCACCACCAACAGCAACAGCATCATGAACAACAACAACTACAGCAACAACAACAAATGCATCACAACGCAACCACAGACATAATGCACGCACCGTCAGCATTCAACACAGCAGCAGCAACAGCAGCCGCAACAAATCCATTACTAGCACCACCGCTACCACCGCATCCGCTTGATATGTTGTACTCCCACAGCCGCCATGCCCAACTCCAACAACAACACCAACAACAACAGCAACAGCACCAGCACAACCAAAACACCACAATCGCGCACCATAGCAGCAGCAGCAGCAACGGCAACAGCAGCAGCCACAGCAAGCATGCCTACAAGGCTGCCGCCTCCAACGCCTCCTCTTCTGCTGGCTGCTCCACAGCAGCTAAGAGCAATTCGCTGCGTCACTCCGCCAGTGCAACGGCAGCGCAGCAGCTAGCCGCCGCCGCTGCAGCAGAAAGTGCTGCCGCATACAATTTTCTATGCGGCTCGGCAGCGGCGGCCGCTGCAGCCGCCGCCACCATGCTCAGTCCGCCATTGAGTGGCAGCTCAACGCTCAGCGCAGTGAATCCATTCGCAAACCCTTTCGACTGGCTAGGCGCCAGCAGCGCCACTGCGAACGCGGCGGAAAAACGCGCCAGCGCCTTGAACAACTCCTCTCCAGCCACCTCTTGCCGTTACAATCGCATGCAGCAGTCGCAGCTGGCAAACACGTCCGCCGCCGCCGCCGCCGATTTTATGTCGCTGTTCAGCATAGGACCCAGTGCCGGCGCTGCCGCTAACAATAACGCTGCGGAGATGCTGCAGCATCACGGCTCACATCGTTCCGCCTCGAATGCGTCGGCCTCTTCGGTGGCCTCCTCCACTTCTTCGGCAACCGTGACAGCTGCAGCGCACAAAATGAACGCTGCTACAGCTGCTTCATCGGCGGCGCTGGCTGCGGCGGCACATGCCTCGTCGCTGTTTGGCGCCGCTGCGCACTCGCACTTCTCCGCACCGGCCGCCGCAAACCCCTATCATGCAGCCGTGGCTGCGGCAGCTGCGGGCGGCACGCACGGACTGCCCTCGCCCACCATCTACCCGCCCACGCCGCCGCCTTCGGCGCCCTGGATACATCCCTGGTATGCGGGGGACACGTTTTGAAGTGCGCCGCAGAAGAGAGTGTAAGGCTTTAATTTTAAACGCGCATTACAGACATTACAAAAGGAGAGAGAATAGAAAGAGCACGAGGAGTTTATAAACTTGTGCAGGAAGAGAAAGAGCAAAAGTAAAGATAGAAGTACAGAGGAAATAAAGGATTTCTTGTATTGAGAGAGTTAGAGAGAGAGAGAGACAGCATAGAAGTTAAAAACAACTTTTTTGATCGTGATTTTTTTAAATTCCACATTAAAAATTTTTTTTTGCAATTTTTTTTTTTCTTTTTTTTCTGTTTTTGCAAATTAATTCATTTATAAAATGAAAATAACTGCGAATTAAAGCGCTTGCTTTATTAATTTGTTTGATGAAATTTCGAATTTGTCAGCCAGATAAACAAAAAATATGCAATTTCGAGTTTTAAAAAAAATTCGAAAAATGCAATTTCGTAATTTCTGCGTGTTTATGAAAATATATAGATACAAGTTTTCAGTTTCGTTTTTAGTTTTGAGCAAGACTCAGTTATAATTTAGTAGCAGCACCATTACCATTACAGCTACTATTTCGAAAAGTTTATTTTTTGAGTTGAAAAAATAATTTAACTATTACGTTTATTATAAAAGTTTTCGTTCTAATTAAAAACTTTAAAAATCATGGAAAACAGCCCGATTTTCGCTTTCTCAAGCAGTGCTGAAATTTCAAAACTGATTTCTACAATTACTATTATTTTTAAGAAATGCAAAACAACTTTTGAAATTAATATTATTGGCATTCGTAAAATCAGTCATGCTAAAATTTTCTATAATTGGATACTGATAAAATTAAAGAAAATTTTGCCAAAAATACGTTTTAAACTGGAATTGGAATCTTATGTTTGCAAGCCTTGCTTCACATAATTTTTCGCTCACTTAATCTCACAATGAAATGGTTGCTTTTGTAATTTCGATTTTTTGGCAAGTGAAGTGTGTGTGTGAATTCCGTTTCTCTCTCTCTCTTACTTTTCTTATAAATACATATTCCTTCCTTTTACATTTTGCTTGGCAACGTATAAAATAAATTAACATAAGGCAAAGTTGTTCTGTAGCTTTATTCGAACCAACTTTATGCTTGCCAATTGCAAATTTTACAAAAAGCGACAACAGCAAAAAACTAAATTTTCATCACAAAACTTATTCACTTTTAATTCTTAATTTAACATTTGTAAAAAAAACTTCAACAACAACAACAAATTAAATCAGTCCTACATTCTAAGAACGGCAAACCAAATCGCCATACTATGTAAATATATATGTACATATATATATTGCAAAAAGGGCATTATAATTTCCTATGACAACTGTGAGTGCGCGAATGAATTGAACTTGAAGAATTATGCTGCGAACAAACCTAGAATTGTACTGTATACTGTAAGTAAGTTTACATATGCTTTTTGCATACGTTTAGCTAATATCTTAATTATAAAATATATCTAGACTTGTATTGTAAGTGTGCATAGTCGAATACGCACCTACGCTATGTTGAAAACATGTAAAAAATAAAAGACGCAAATTTTTACTTAAATGCCGAAAATGTTTGTAGCCACTAATTCCACATGTGTACATGCCTCCTAAGCGTATACTCAAAATGTTGTTGTACTTGCAAAAGTACACTGCAGACGGATTAAAATACGTTTCGTTTCTTTTGTTTGAAGCCAAGCTGGAGCAAAACCGCTTGCCCCGTCCCTTTTGGCTCAATAAAAGAATTTCCAAAATGTTAGTTTTCTAAGCTGTTTACTGCATATCCGTTTTATGGATTTATGCATTAAGTTAATATTATTGTTTTTTTTTTTGAACTTTTGTATAACATTAAACTTTCGAAAATTAATTTAAAAACCGCAAAAGTATTTTGATTGTACTTTTTGTCATACATATTTGCTAGCAGATTTTGTTTGTTAGCAAATGTTGAGGTTTTGTTATCTGCATTACTCTTTACTTTTAAGCTATTTATTATGATGTTTTGATAGACAGCTGAATATACACACATACATATGTACATACATAGTATATAACATGAAGAATGTGCAGCAAAAAATGCAACAAAAGGAAATCAAAGACTAGTTAATAGCATTAACTAACTTAACTATTTTAAAATTAGTTTATAAATCTAGCCATAAGCAAAATTTCCAAATATCATATAAAATGAGAAATATTACCATAAAAGAAATAATATAAAAAAATAACAATAAAATAAAATAAAACGAAGAAATGTTGAAATTGAAAATCCTGTCTTTTAATTTAAAAACTACGCACGAAAATTAAAGACGATTCGAATTGAATTCGTACTCAAATCGATTTCCATCGAAAGTGAAGTTTGCAGCAAGTAAACTTTTTTCGGTGTATATTATTGGTAAGTTACGATCTGCTTTACACAGTGAGAAGTCTTTGAAGTGGCCTCAATAAACGAATGATCCAAAGTCGTACATGTAAGCTTGGTATTTTCATTTTCCTACAACGAACATTGGATAAACTTCAATCGACGTTTTCAAAACTTTTTTTTTTTATCACTTTTTTTGCAACACAACAAAAACGTATTTAATCCACTTTTTCAACTTGACAAAACATTGGAAAAATTAATGCGAGCATAAAATTGATTACAAAAATTTGAAACTCCCTCAGTAATCAGTTTCATCGAAAGCGCTAAAGTTAACATAGGTCGCCGCAATATTTTTCAAATTTTCGCTTAAAATGTCTCTTTTGTTGGCACAGAGGAATATCTGTTTTTTACTCGGAAGTAAAATTAGGTACGTTCGTAAATGCAACCCAGCGGTTGCACTGCAAAGCAACGCGTTCGTAAAAGCAAAATGGCGCAATACTACTGCGTGCAACGCGTTCGTTAATACAACGGCTTGGCACCGCAGTGACAAATTTCTGCAGTTTTCGCAGTCATTATCCTACTGTTGCCGGTTGCAGAACTCGAAATGGAAACGTAGAAAATTTATTAAAAATGGATCAAAATTTGTTTGTTATCTTGTATAAAGATGGAATACATCATCTGGATAGGTTTTTATTGTTTTAAAGTAATTATTTACTTTCGGCATCGATCTTTTTTTCTTTTTCAGCTAGGTTTTTATCACGACACATCTCTCTTTCACTCGTTTTACTCTTTCTTTATTGAAATTCATTAAAAGGCTCTCACTTCGAGTTTCGCAATTATCAATTAATGTCTTAACCAAAATTTCCATCCTGAATCGCGTTCGTTAATGCAACAAAAGTCCCTGCAACCAACCTGCAAACGAAATCAGCTGATCGGGCAGTGACAACTGAAGTTGGCTGCACTGCTACACTGTCACTGCACGAATTTACTGCATTTACGAACGTACCTAGTTATATTTCGTTAGCTTAATATGGAAAGCAGGCTGACCGTTTTTGGTATTTTGGATACCAGATTGGTATTTTTTCATCACTAAAATAGGTCGTTAGTATATTTTTAGTATTTTGAAATATCTAGTATTTTTCTGGTACTTTTCTTCAAATGCCACATTTTTAATAAGGAAAAAGTAGGTTTCTTTTTACGTTGACGAACAGACTTTTTTTCAAGTCTTTATTTAATGGGAATTTGGTATTATACGCTGAAAAAATCTGGCATCTCTCCCTTTGGTTAAAAAAGCTGATTTTTTTTCATTGTGCACGCGATTTGCCACATTTGCAAGTTTGAAGAAAAGTTTTCGTACATCTATAAGTACATAAAATGAAAAGACAGTACGAACAAGTTTATCGAGCTGAATGGGAAACGGTTGATGACTTCAAAAGTTGGTTGTGCAGAGACAAGAACGGAAAAAATGCTTTCTGCAAAGCATGCAATTGCAGCTTGCTCAGCCGAATGGCGTCTATAAAACAGCACTCTGAAGCTTCCAAGCACCGCAATAATTTAAAATACTATAGTGGAAGCTCGAAAGTAAGTTTGTATTCGGCGTTTTAAATGCAATTCACTTCAATACTTCGTTTTTGTTGTTAGATAGCTAAATATTTCACGAAGAATTCTATTGGAGAGGAGGCTAGAAAGGCCGAATTAAAAATTTGCGCAGCCCTGGTGGAGCATAATATACCACTTCGCGTAATGGACCATTTAAGTGAAGTTTTCAAAAATTGCTTCCATGACTCTGAGATCGCTAAAGAATTTTCATGCAAACGAACCAAATCCGCTGAATTGGTTTATACGACATTGGCGCCAGAGTTTCAAAAAGATCTTATAGCGGAAATTAAAGGCGAGCTGTCGTCAGCAGGCACCAATTGATGTAAATTATTGTTCTTGTGTTCCATTGCTGGTTTTGTTTTCTGAATAACAAATAAAAAATTTTGTTAAAAAGGATTTTATTCTCTGTGGATTACGTTAAAATCGTAAGAAAAGAGTTCAGTACATTTTCAGTACTTTTTAAATGCTGTCTGGTATTTTTTGGTATTTTTTTGGCCAACATTTGGTATAAAAGCGCTTGAACGAAACGGTCACACTGATGGAAAGGGCGTAACTCGCATTGTCGGTACTTTTAAGGAGAAGGAAAAACTTCATTATACATATCTGAAAACCACTGGAAGGTACTAAAATTTTTTTGAATGCAATTCCTAATAATAAAAACCAACAAATCTTGTCTATACTTTTTTAATGTTTTCTATTTTTCGTGGAGTTTTGTCAGCTAAAGCTTTTTGAGATGAAAATTTTTGCAATAAATGTGAGTTTGGGCTTTTTATACCCTATAGTGTAGGGCCTACACCTATGGTAATAGGGTATAATAACTTTGTTTAGACATATGTAAGTATATAGAAATGCTCAGAATCACGTTTTCTTGATTTCCGGTTGTCCGTCTGTCCGTTCGTCTGTCTGTCCGCGCAGGAAAGAAAGAAGGAGTTGTCCGATTTGGACCAAATTTGGTAAACAGTTAGAGAGAACCTTAACTTAGATTAAGTTCTGAGATTAGGCAAATCGGTCGAAGAACACGCCCACAATGGGCCTGTTAGTTCCACTACCTCGGGTTTTTTTCGAACAAATTGATGTTATTTGTCTAATTACTCATTGAAAAAAATAATACTTGGTATTCAAGTTAAGGGTTCGATCTTCTATGCCACACAAAAAAATGGGCGTGGTCCGTCCACTATATAGGCGGCAAAATTTTGTCGGTAAAATGTCTCTCAATTGACTAATTAAATTTGGTTCCTAAGTTGAAATACATATACATATGTATGTAGGTCTTACATGCCATACAAGAAAATGGGCGTGGTCCGCCCACCATGGGGCGTTAAATTAAATATACCGATAATTTTTGTTGTACACCTGTCAGAGCATCAATACTTGGAATATATGTACATACATATGTACATATGTATAGTCCTATTAGGTATATCTTGTAAAGACTTGGAATAGCATGGAATGGAAGATTTTCGAACACTTACTCGTTTCTTGAAACTATTTTCGAAAAAAAATGTTAAGATATGCGTTCTGTAATTTTGATTTAATTCATATAGCTTTAAGATAAATGTTTGTAGAAAGCAAAAAACCAAATAACCAATTTTGTAGATTCGATACATAATATGCTGTTTGTATGTATGAATGTATTTATGGACCAGGCATTTAGGCGTTGACATTCTCGTACATCTTGGGATTGCGTGCGATATTGTCCTCCATCACCTTCTTGCGTGCCGCCTCCCAATGCTCCAACCTTTCCACAATCTCCGGTATGACCGAGCGCACCTTCATCCGACCCACTTCGGGACCGTCGCGCAATTCTATCTGCGTTTTGAAATTGTAATTGGGCGTGTAGCCGTTGAGCTTGAGGAAATGATCGAAATAGAAAGGCACAATTTGCTCCTGTATCGTGTCCATGACGTAGAGACTCTCGCGCGCATCGGCAAACAGTGCGACATTACCCTCCTCGTGGAAGGCGCGGTAGAAGAACTTGGTGTGTTCGGAGATATGCATCTCTGGCACCACCACCGGTGGTATTTTTTTCTTGATTTTCAGATGCGGCAACTTACCTACGCGCTTGGGCTTCTGGTACGGTGGCTCCAGATTCTTCTTCACCTTGTTCATTTCGCTGTCGATGCGCCGTTCAACTTGGTACGCTTGATATGAGAGTTTGCGCCGGTAGGCACGCAGACGCCGCTGATTGGCCTCCACTTTGCGTGCGAGCACCATATCGATGTTTTCGAACTTGGCAATCAGCTCGAGCATAAGCTTCGACATCATGGCCACCATTTCAATGGGCTCCGGCTCCTGATCACTGGAGCCACGCAAATTCGACGGTACTATTTGACGCCACACTTCAGCGATGACGGCGCGATCACGGTTGAAGTCCTCGTCGTTGAAGGACGCCTCGATGGGCTGGTTGAGAAAGTCCAGTGTGGTGTCATTTAGCTCATTCGCGCGATCATCCATGAAGTACTTCTTGGCGCATTTGCGCGACACATACTCCTGCTTCTCCTTGAGGTCCTCGATGCACCATTCTTCGAAGGTCTCGAGGCGGCCCTGCAGCTCCGTGTGTATGGACAGCGTAAAGTGCAGCTCCAACAGCAACACGAACGTCTTCACCGTCAAGTTCTCAATGCCCTTCTGGAAACTGTCGGCTTCGGGGAATACAATCAGTAGGGGATGCTGGTTCTGCAGGTAGACGTCCTCAAAGAAGGTCTTTATAGCCCAGGCATCGTCCTTATCCCGCTGTCGTATATTCACAATGTTACGCTTGGCTATAGAGTCTTCAAAACTCTCCAACTCCGGTTCCGCGTCATCAGCTTCGCCTTCCCCTTCCTCTTCACCGTCGGCATCACGACCGCCGCTATTTACACGATGTATCCAGTCGTGCTTGTAGCGCCAATCCTGATCGGCGAGCAGATAGTGAAAGTTCTGCAGCATGATGCGTCGTATCCAGTGTCCCTCCGTAAACACAATGTCCAGATTGAGTATGGTTTGCTGGCGTTCCAATTCACGGAACTCGCGCTTCATCATGTCCGTTATGTCGTAGTACGATTTGACCTGTCGAATGGAAGGCAGGTCTATGTGTAAGCTGCTCAAGTGCAAAAAATGCAGACCAAACCCCCGCTCACGCTCACCTGATGGACCACGTGCATGGCTGCCTCGTACTCGGCCTTCTCCCACTTGGCAAAGAGCTTCTCGTAGAGCATCTTCATGCGCTGCATATTGTCCCAGTGCATTTCGTTGAGGCGATCGTAGATTTTGGTACGCACGATCTGTCCCTGTATTAGCATCGACTCGAACTTGAGGCGCATCGCATCCTTGATGAAGGAGCGGCCACTTTTGAAATGGAACATCTTGATGGGCGGACGGTTCTTCAGCTCCGCTACGTAGTTCTCATCGATGTCCGTGGTTACTGCGCCCGGATATTTTGCCTTGCCGCGACCCAACAGTTTTTGGCGCACATCCACTACAGGCACCTCCAAGCGCAGACGCAAACTATTCTGCAGACGCGTAGTGAATGTAAAGAAACTGTCCTTGGTCCCGGATTTTTCCATTTGATCGTGTCGCTGGCCCGAAAAGGGCAGCACCTTCCAGGGATTCGCGTCCTCGGCATCCACATCGATGGGCTGAAACTGGAAGCGTGAGCGCTGCAGCTCTTCGAAGGGCACCAGCGACTTGCGTATGTAGTCGAGCGGCACTTTGGTTTTGCCATCCATCAGCAGAAAGCTGCCGCTGTCGTTGGTCAGATTGGTGCACTCAGAGCTCTCCATGGAGGTGAGACAGGACTCGATGCTCTTCAGATCTTCCTCCAACTCTTTGACGAGCGCCTCCTTATCCACGTACAATTTCTGCTCACCCACCTCCACGGCCTTCTTGTCAAAGAGCGCATGGCGAACTTCCTGCAGAAATTGCAGATACTCCTGACGTCCCGGATAGTCCAATTTATTCAAATCTACATCGGGACGGCTGTGATAGATAAAGTCGTGCGCGTGGCATATATTCACGGTACGTTCTTTGGCCACTTCGTCCGTGACACGTTTTGATTTCTTCTGCTGTTCGGCTATCATGACGTCAATGTCCCACTTGGCCATGGTCAGGTCCATTTCGACGTAGGCATTGCACGGCGGTTCAGCCATGCGAAAATTCTGTATGACGCCCGTTTGGTCTTTGCCCTTTACCGCTGTAACTCCGGGTTGCACAATTTTCGGCAGATAGCATACATGCACCAACTTCTTCTGCGTGGGATTCCAGTGGTCGTGATGGTGGCGCGCTTCAAACATTTGCATGTAGGGCCGCTTCTCGAGGTTCACGTTTGCGTAGAACTTTTCATCGCTGACTAGCCGACGTAAATGCGGTAAGCCTGTGTTTTGTACAGCTTGATCAAAGAGCTGCGAGGGCACACGCTCATCCAAGTAGTTACGCGGATGGCGCGGGTGACGGCGCAGCGTAGACTCGCGATACTTTGGCGCCGGCATATTACCGCGTTGATACAGCGATACGGGCGGCAAGGTGGCGCGCGTGTCGCCCGAACTCGTACTTCCAAGGTCCGGTTCCACCTCGGGCACCCAATCAGAGTCGGAGTCGCTCTCCGAGAGCTCGCAGCGCGTCTGCAGACTCGACTTCTTTACCTCTTTGCAGGGTATGCCCAGTAGCTCCAGCCGCTTCTGTTTAATGAGTTGCTGGCGCTGTTTCTTGATGCGATCCTTGGCCTCTATGTATTCCAGCGTGGAATTCAGCTGCATCGTTTGCAAATCGTGCTCGAATTCCGGCGTCTTCGTCTGATCCATACGTTTCTTGGTGTCGCCGTAAAGGAAGCTTATCAAATTAAACTTCTTCACTGAGTAATGCAGACGCGGCTTCAACAATTTGAGATTCTTACGCAGTATACGATCGTATTGGCGTCCCAGACGCTTTAGCACGTACTGCCGCACGGCACTCTCCTTGACTTTTGGCGGGTGAAATCCGAACGCTTGCCGAAACAACACCAAATTCGGATCATCCGGACTTCGGATCCTCTCCACGCCCACTTCCATGTCCAGCTTGACGCGCTCCTTTTTGGGCGCCAGGTCATGCAGCCACTGATCGCGCGTAATGCAGCCCTTCTCTTTGCGCTGGCCACGGAAAAGCTCATTCTGGTGGCTTTTACCGCGCAAGTCAGCACCCATTTTAAATTGAAAGCCGCGTAATTTAAACACATCCCCCTCTTTGCCCACTTCCATGGCATCTTCGTCGTCGCTGGACTGCTCGCTGTGCTGCTGTTCGGTGCTGTGCCGTGGCGAGTCGCTGCTTATCTCTAGCGCCGCCTCAGGATAGTTCTTCTTCTGGCCCAGGTGCTCCAGATAAAATTCCTGCTTGACTCTGGCCTCGTCACGCAACATGCGATTCTGCGTCTTCAGCGCACGCTGAAAGCGTAATGTTTCGCGCATTGTGTGTGGAAAATTGCGTCGATGCGCTTCCTTCCTCTGCTCTTGCTTTTGCTGTATGACGCTGCGCTTGAAGGCGTCGTTGATATTCTGCACGGCATTATTGAAATTATTCAGCGCCAGCGTCGTGGCCAGCTCTTCGGCGGCGGCCTTCTGTGCAGCTTCACGCTCCCGTTGCTCCTTCTCCGAGCGCGCCTGGTTTCGCAGATAGATGTCTTTGTAACGTTGTTTTCTGCGCTTTCGCTCCTCCTCAATGCGTTCCTGATTGTGCGGCTTATCGGAGGAACGAAACAACTTGCCGCACCGTATGGACTGCACAGAGGGCGTAGGCACCAACGGCTCGTTGCGGTCGGGAACCTTGAAGCATTCGGGCACTGCGAGTCGCTCCTGTTGTGCCTCAGCTTTGACCAGCATCTCCGTCGCCTTTTTGACGCGCTTCCGTTCCATGTACAAGCCGACGCGACGATAGACGGTCTGATTCTGCACATCCAGCTCGTCCTGGTAGTAGGTATTCTTATAGTCCATGCCCTGAAAATCTAGTTGCAAGGGGTTTTCCAAGTCGACAACTTCACATATGAACGACTCCGAGCTCTGCGATGCGGTGGCCGCGCATACGTTATCCGCGTGCTTCACCATCTTGGTCAAAGTGTTGAATTCCTTCCTTTTGGAGTAGGCTTTGGAGCGCAGCACCTGCGGATTGCGCAGGCAATACTTTTTGCGCGGATCTTGTGTGAGGAAGAACTTTTGTCGCGAAAGCGACATTCGCGCCAGTTCGTCTAAATGGACGGGACACGTGCCGATGTAGGGTCGTGGCGCACCCGCCACAAAGCTCGCCTGGCAGGGCTTCCGCCATTCGAGCCCTTTAAAATTCAAGCGTTTCAGCGATGCCCTATGCGCGGAGTCAGTCATTTCGCGCGATGTCACCCCATCGTCGAGTGCTTTGTGCGGCAGCGTGGTCGTTTTCAAACTGGTCGAGGTGTCGGTGCTGTCCGGTTTGGAGTGTGACGTCGAGCTGGAAGTGCATTTTCTTTTAAATTTCTTCGGAGCCGTAAAGACCCAGCCATCGAAGTGGGAGTTTGTCGAGCTGGTGAAGTCATAGCCGCGCATTTTGCGTACCGGCGTCGATTTAGAGGAGTCTTCGCGAACGGTGGCATTCGCAAAGCTACGCACGTTGAATATGGGCTTCGAAACTTTTGACTCATCGGGAAATTCCAGATTTTGTATGGAGAGCGTGTTCAGAGAGACCGTCTTATAGTCTGGTCTCGGCTCGCCGCAATGTACAAATGTTTTGGGCGCTTTCTTCACGGGTTGTGCGGGCAGCTTCATTTTAGCCTTGTGCTCGTCGATTACCAGTTTCAGTTCCATCTCGGAAATATTCTTCTTTTGTGCACCATTAAATTGCTTGTATGTTGGCATTATATTTTATTTTATTCGATAAAAAATATAACTGACAGAGTTCGTGTATAAAATATGTATTTTATCAATGATTGAAGTTTCGGTTTTGGGAAATTATCGTGTTGCTTAAAAATTCTATGCTGGCATACATTTTTCTCGTGAGCTTTATTTTGGAAAGCGAGTAAAAAAATCGAAATTAACTGTATAATTATATTATGATAATAAGTTATCGTAAACTAAAAGATTTTAACTGACATTTTTTTTAAATTTATTAATTCGTTTTATTTTAACTCTTCTGTTCGACAAATTTAAGATAATTATAAATATTGACTTATTTATGTGGCCAGTACAACCTGTTGCTGGTTTCGGCCTCACGAACCAGGTCTCCCTAGGCCATTCCTCTCGTCCTGTCCCTTTCCAGGCCCAGCTTCAAGTTTTGATAGCGCTCCTTCCACTTAGTCTCTCCACTGAAGATTCGGTGTCCTTCCCATCGAATGCATTCTTTGTTGTAGCATTGTCTTTCACTATATTTAGTAAATATATGTATGTGCCTATTCAGTGTTTCCAGTTTGATTTAACAATATAATTTCGTATTGATGATAAACCGGCAAAGAAGTAATTAAATCAAAGTGTATCTTGCTTAGGGCAAGCTCTCAAGGAGCTTACATATCTTGGCACCGCCGTAACCACAATAAAGATATCAGCTGGGAGATAAAGCGGAGAAAAACTCTTGCCAATAGGTGCTACTATGGACTCGGTAAGCAATTGAGAAGTAGAGTCCTCTCTCGTCTGACAAAACTGCAACTCTATAAGACGCTCATCATCCCCGTATTGCTGTATGGTCCTGAAGCATGGGTGATTTCGCAGACTGATGAAACTTCACATGGTGTGTTAGAGAAAAAAGTGCTCCGCAAGATTTTCGGCCCGATCCGCGTTGGCGACGACTACCGCATCCGAACGAACCACGAGCTCCACGCCGATATTGACATAGTCAGTCGCATCACCACCAAGCGGCTTCACTGGCTGGGTCATGTCGTGCGTATAGACGAACGAGCTCCAGTTAAGAAGGTGTTCGAGACGACAGGAGGACAGACACGGCGCGGAAGGCCTACGATGGAAAGACCAAGTGGAGGAAGCACTGGCAAAGCTTGGAATTTCCAACTGGAGAAGGGGCGCGCGTAGCAGGGTCGCCTGGGGAGAGGCCGTAGGTCAGGTTGTAACCCGCTAACGGGTTGTTCTGACTAACTATGTTTGTATCTTGCTTAGGGATTGAGAAGCATGTTTTCATGGCAAAGAATACTTTCGAAAAGAGGCCAATTTTTCGGGAAAGATGGCGCTTTTTATATTATTATATTATTATAAGCTTTATATTAACTTCACTTCAGGTATGTTTGTATGTTTGTCGTCAAATCTGGTAATCAATTTTTCACCCACTTCCCGACTACTTAGAGATCTGAAACTTTGCATACATGCCTAAACACGAGCCCAATAAACGAACCATTAAATTTATTGGCGTAGGATAAGGGGCGTGGCACTTTTTTATCAACTCCAGATTTGTGTATAACTTTAGAACTACACATCACACATAAATGAAACTCAGTAGGAACTTACTACATATCCATATCCTTCTACTGAGAAAAAAAGGCTGGCTCTGGATAAGGGGGCGTGGCACCCCCCATACAAACAAAATTTTTGATCTCGATTAGCTTTGGAACTAAAGGTCGTGCAGCATTGAAATTTCGTATGCAGTCGCCTCTTGGATGTGTCGTCCCACTGGTAAAATTTTATGGGCGTAGGATAAGGGGGCGTGGCACCCCCATACAAGCAAAATTTTTGATCTCGATTTGCTTTGGAACTAAAGGTCGTGCAGCATTGAAATTCCGTATGCAGTCGCCTCTTGGATGTGTCGTCCCACTGGTAAAATTGTATGGGCGTAGGATAAGGGGCGTGGCACTTTTTTATCAACTCCAGATTCGTGTATAACTTTGGAACTACACATCACACATCAATGAAATTTGGTAGGAACTTACTACATATCCATATCCTTCTACTGGGAAAATAAGACGGGCAGTGGACAAGTGGGCGTGGCACCGCCCATACAAACAAAACCGTTTATATAGAATAGCTTTGGAACTAAAAGTCGTGCAGCATTGAAATTTCGTATTCAGTCGCCTCTGGGATGTGTCGTCCCACTGGTAAAATTTTATGGGCGTAGGATAAGGGGCGTGGCGCTTTTCAAACATCTGATACTCATTGGGATATGCTGTCATTATGCAAATATGCATGCTTCCCATCGAATCAATGTGAACTGTGGTACAAGGATGACAAATCGTCAGTTAAGGAATCCCGATTTCGAGGTGAATGAGGAGATAGATAATCAGGCTTGGTTTTTGCTTGAAGATATGTGCACCAGTTAATCAAGCTAAGAATGCCAACACCATGTCGTGGAATGAACGGCGGTTTCAACCGAGAATTGAAAAGTGAACGTGAACGTGAATACGACCGAGATGCATTGAACCAATTAGTTTTAACGAATGTACCACTGCTGAACCCCCAACAGAAGGGAGTGAATGCCATTGCTGATGGAAATGGGGTCTTCTTTTTTCTCAACGCGCCCGGTGGATCTGGGAAGACATTCCTCATGTCATTGATTTTGACCACTGTTCGTGCGTGATTGGAAATTGCTGTAGCAGTTGCGTTTTCTGTGATAGCTGTCACGTAGCGTTGAAATTTCCGTTAAACATTCAAACGACTGAAAACCCGACATGCAACATTGCAAAACACTCAGCAAAGGCCAAAGTATTGGGTCGCAAATAAAATCACCATATGGGATGAATGCCCAATAGCGCACAAATGCTTATTGAAAGCACTCAATCGAACTATGAAAGATCTGCACAATTACTCAAGATGTTTTGGTGGCGCAATGATTCTACTGTCTGGGAATGCATTGGAGCTCTTACCTTTGAGAATTTTGATTTAAAATTTCAGAGCTCTAAAATTTAATTTATGGGAGACTAAAAAGTAGAAAATAATATTCTATAAAAAAAAGTTTTTAAAAATAAGCTTTAATTCATTTAATGTACTAAAAAGTAGAAAATAAATTGTTTCCAAGCCACCTGTATCTTACTATCAATAAAATCTTGGGCGCTCAAAACCTATTCACACTTATCTTTCATTACTAGAATCTATTTGCAAAAAATTAATTCTATTAATTGGTTGACAAATTTTGAACATATAAGCGCCCCAAGCTTTTATTGATAGTAAGATGCAGGTGGCTTGGAAACAATTTATTTTCTACTTTTTAGTACATTAAATATATTAAAGCTTATTTTTAAAAACTTTTTTTATATAATATTATTAACGAATCCATACAGAAATAAATTCTCATTTTTTAGAACATTTTATATTGCTTGTTTTTATTGAACAAGGCACCATTTAGCAAATCACTTTTGGTTATTTTTTTACATTTTCATTTCAAAAGTGATTTTCTCAGTATTACTTTGTTCAAAACGATCTTCCCAAAACCTTCCACAACCTTCTCCTATCGAAGTTTATGCCTAAATGAAATGTATGTTATGAAAATATTGCATGGCATTGTTTTATTATATAATTCTCACGAAATTATTTCTTACACTCATTCTTAAGTTATTCGGGTTTTAATTTGATTAACAATATTGCAATTATCTGCTATGATTTGAAATTTTGGGATAAAAGCGTTATTCGGTCATTTATTATATGCATGTAAATTCATAGTTAAATTTTTCAATTAAATTTATTTATTTGAGACTGTTGACATTTAAGATATTAGTCTTTTGCATGCCGCATATATATAATAAATAACAACAATTTAACAGTTGTAATTCATTTTGCAAACTGTTACTTATCCCGGCGTCTCTATGTAATATTTTTCATTGCGAGAACCTTCTCCTTTGAATTATTAAGAGTAGTTGGAGATCACTTATTCCACTGTCATGAAATTAATCTCATAAAGATATCACGGGACTTATTTCTGTTATTTTCTAAGCAGATTGCTATGTTTGTTGTCATTTAAGGAACTGTTAAATTTTTCATTGAAATATAAATATAGCTCTGCCACACATTGCAATTTCGGGATGGAAGTTCTGGAAGCATGCAACCCTGTTAGTGTTGTGCCACCAGTACTAAATGAGGTTGTACTAAAAAATCCAACGCTTGCAACCCTGCTCATATTGAAAAAATTATATCAGCAAGTGAATGCAAATCTAGGTTTTTCGAGATACTCGCGGAATAAAATCAAAATTTTTGTGCGAATTTATTGCAGATAAAAATTTAAATTGCTTGAGAAAATTTCAACAGGTAAGCGGGAAAGGAAAATAAGATTATGTGGATGTTGTAAGCGGTTTAGAGGGTGAAAAATCGTTTTGATAATTTTTTATTTTAATCGGTCTCCGGTGCCAGATTTCAGTTTCTTTTGTGTTTTAGATTTACAAAATAACGAAAAAACAAGGTAATGGCAAAAACGTAGCTGCAGCGCGTGCAAGTTGTGAAATTTTTGGAAGCGGGTGCGTTCGATTTATAGGTTAGGCGCTCAATACGGGGCGAAAAGTATTGTGTGTGTTGCGAATGGAGCCCAGACCTCCCTCTGCTTGCTGCTACCCCAGGAAGTCGTGACAGCGTGCTAAAATGGCGAATCGCGATAATTTTAATTAGTTTTGCCAATTTGCAATTTCTTTTTACGCTTTTTTATATGAATTTTCATAAAAATGCCACTTTTGTTCCGTATATTTCAATAATAATAAATGTTTTTTGTGCTTTTTCCTCTTTCGTTGCAGTTTTTCCTTTTAATTTTTCTCAACGTTACTGCTCGCGATAGTTCCGTACAAATCTTTACGTGGCAACAAAGAGCAGCAAAGATACTTTTTTACAAGAAGCAAATTTTTGAGTTTTAGTTTTTCTGATTTTATAATTGATTTTATCAACGGGCCCAATTCAAAAATATTAGTCGAAGAAATCAACTGATTTGGTGTATTGCAAAATATTGAAGCCAGTTTTTTCGCTTGGAGCGTGTTTGGAGACATTACCGTCTGGAATTCCTTTCTCAATTGTGTGAATTTTTTGGCGCAGCCCAAGCAGGGGAGACACATTGTTTTATATGACTTTTGAAAGAATAAGCGGTGAGTATTTTATTTTGTGCTGTTATTATACTAACTATGCCCTATGTTGTATGCAAAATAGAGAAGGGTTACTGGTTAAGCCACAAAAACTATAGCTGAAATGAAAGTTGTGCAAAACGGAAATACTATAAAGTATACATAATACATATATAAATAATTAATTGGCGCAACAAGCCAACAACTGGGCCTTGCTTCTTTGCATTATCTCTATTTTTAAGCCCAAATAAACGGGACCTACCCATTTATTCTATAGCCTCTAAACCACGGTGGCTACATTATATATAATTTAGGTTTTTATAATATGCTAAGAATATGATGATGTTTCATTAAGACGCCTCATAGTTTACCAGCTTTTGGAAAAATAGGTCGATGGAGGGATACGTGCATTGTCTAGCATAATTGAGTATTTAGTTAAAGCATAATTTTTTTTTAGGTGGCCTCTGCAAATCGAAGTTTTTGTTTAGGTCATGGCATTCGATTTTCATTCCGAAAGAGTATTGGCATTACCTTTGCTTCCACTAAATCTGATCTACATACATATATCCTAATCAAATTGTGCACACTTGTTGAATAAATACAAAAACTGAATTGGATTGAGCTGTGCTGCATAATCACCATGCAGTAAGTTTCTCGTGGCCAACACAGGCCTTACGTAAATTTGTACATACATACATATGTATTTGCATTTTTAACTGTTTCCTATGCATTTGATGTGTATGCATTACATTGCCTACGGCCTGTTAAAGATAAATAGCTCTATTGACTTTATTTACACTAATCAAATTGGGACATTAAAATTTGCATCACAATCACAAAATTATTGCACTTTTCGAGAGCCATTTTTAGTCACATTGTTGTGAGAAAGCAAATCACAAAATAACCGAAAGGGGCTCCACTCGAATCTGCCACGTTTCGGTTTTGTTTTTACGACTGCATACATTAATTTATTTTTATAAAAAATACAAATGCGCAATCTCATTAACAACGTTCGCTTGGTTGACTGCATTCATTGTGAATTCGATTAAAAATTAGATCTTTTGCGTCAGTTCCTTGCGACTTATTCATTCCCTATACTCGTAGCTACACTTACCTTTCGTGCTTAATTTTCGTTTAATATGAGAAGTAGACGTAGCCTAGACATGAACTGTGTTAGTTTAATTTAACAACAACATACAGGCAAAAAAAAGCAGGAATAAGAGCTTTCTGGCTGAGTAGCAGTTTCGATGGAAAGGTGAGGTGTTTCATTTATTATTTATTGGCTTTTAGTTCATTTTTAGATTAGAGATATGTATAAGTTTTGATCTTTTTGATCATTTTTGCATTTGTTGTTATTATAGATTTTTAGAATTTATTTTTCTTTCCCCATATATGTATTGATTTTCGTTCAGGTCTCAGAAAATAGTCGTTTACGGCTGAGATGATAATGCCATTAATTAATTAATTGATTGGCGCAACAGCCCGTGTGGGCTTAGGCCTAGCTTTCTCGCATTAACTTGTGTGTGCTTGTCATATGTTTCACAAAGTAACGGGACCTACTTTACCGAATCCGAACGGGTTTGAGAAGCTTTTCATGGCAAAGATTATTCTCGGAGAATTGCCAATTCCCCGCGAGAAGTGGCGCCGCGCAAAAAAACAATTTGAAAGCTAATTTTCTTTTTATTAAATGTTACCGGACCGGTAGATGAACCCAGGTCCTCCGCGTCAGCGACCAAGCACTTAGCCCACTGAGCCACCGCGGCACCAATGATAATGCCATTGTGCAAAAAAAAGTCTGGGCGCCAGATCTGATAAATGAGAGGCGGCAATTAAATCGAATCCTAATTCTTGAATTTTATTAATGCAAAAATTCACATTGCCCTTTTTTTTTTTTTTTAGCGAAATCACTGTTTATTAGGGCCAGTTTCTCAGTGGATGTTTAAATCTAATTTGCGAATTGAGTTTAAATCTAGTTTAACTTTTCTTGAGTTTCACAGTGCATTTATTTAAATACGGAATAATGAATGGCAACTTCGAATATTTGACAATTGAACACAGCACAACTTGCCAAAAACATATGTTCAATTGTTCAATTATGGAGGCAGCGCGAGCTAAAAATTTTTCGTCGGCCGAAAGAAGTGAATTATTGGATATTCTTCAAAGAATCCACAGTTTATATTATTTATAATACTACGGGATCATTTATATGTGCTACACCATGCAGTTGTATGTTTAATTTGGCCGCTTATAAATTGCAATATTGTCGACGCAGCTTGCTTGCTCATCCGAAATCAGCTGTTTATTTGTTTTCGATTGCAACTCTGTGCCGTACTTAAATGCCCACAACCGGGCATTTAAATTGTATTTAACTTCCCACTGTGAAACTGAAATTCCCTATTTAAACTGCAATCAGAGTTTAAACATCCACTGTGAAACTGGCCCTTAATGATACATGGTTGCATTAGAATGTGAAAATTGTTCATACATGAAGCTTATGATCGATTCATGAAGTCAGCTCCTAACGACAGTATAGCCCAATTCACAATCTTGTGCAAATGGTCTGGAATTTTTGCAATTGACAGTTTTGTAGCAAAAACTATAGTAGTTTTGACAGTAGTTTGCTACAAAACTGTCAATTGCAAAAATTCCAGACCATTTGCACAAGATTGTGAATTGGGCTTATGTATTTAGCAAAAGATGAACAAGCCAGTAATTTATATATCTGCCACACCTCTTTTTTTGTTGTTGTTAAAAATAACGAACAATATATGAGCAGGCAAAGACTTTTTTTTATTATAGCTCATGCAACTAAACCGTAAATATCTATATGCATACATATCCGTCTAAAACTTTTTAAACTTAATACAACAAAATTCAAGGCAGTATAATAAAAACTACAAGAAATTGAAGTGAATTGTCAAAAACTGAAAACACAACAGCGTGTGATGAATAAATGGGTATGGAGCAAAACGAAAAACGCAATTGTAAAGCGTAACTGACAAAATACATACATACATGCTTCGAAACCAGTTTCAGAAAAGAGAGACGATTGTGCAGTATTGTTTCATTTTCATAGGAAACCAGTAATTATTTAGTTTTTTGACACGTTCAGTTTTGCGAATAAACTCGAATTAGTTACTCGTTTCAAGTTGCTTAACGCCATAGAAGTTGTACAATTTAAGATTTTCGGCTTTTCGAAACTGATCGCATGCTTTTAAATTTCATACGAATGCTCGAGAACAAGGAGATAATGACAATATTGTAGTCAATTACAACGACGCTAAAGCTAATGACCTGTTGATATCGTAGTGCAAAATTTGTTTTTAAAATATTCTGTAATAATACTTTGGCGATGTTAAATATATTTTTTATTTTCTACAGGCTTAACTGCTCGTACATATATGTACATATATACATATCGCTCATGTGTTCAAAATTTGTCAACCAGTTAATACAATATGTATTATATTTAAATTATTTTTTGCAAATAGATTCTAGTAATGAAAGATAAGTGCGAATAGAGGTTTTGAGCGCCCAAACTTTTATTGATAGTAAGATACAGATGACTTGGAAACAATTTATTTTCTACTGTTTTATAATAAAAGCTTATTTTTAAAAAGTTTTTTTTATATAATATTATTATACTATAGCTTGTACAAAAAAGCCCTTTCTATGTGCATACTATGAAATGTTATGTTGTTTTTTGCTTCTCCTGTAAAATTTCGGAAAGTTAGTTAGGGCCTTTGTACATTTTGCCAGCGATATGTATATATAGTATATGCGTGAAATTTGCGCCGAGTTAGTTTCATTAGTTTTGTTCACTCCCAGCAGCTTTATTAAACTGTAGCCTATTTTTTGTTGCAATTAGCTTAGCTTGAAATCTTTGTCAGTTATCTTATGCATGTGTGTAGTTACGGTTTATACGGGGTGCATTTCATGTTTCGAAGTTTCATGGCGAAGTTATTTTTAATTACTTTTAATTTAATTAATTTAATTTTGTAATTTATATACTATTATTGATTGATTATATGGTCTTTAACATTATGTATGGATTATGATGTCGGTCAAGTGCAAATGTGAGTTCTTTTAAGCATAATTGATCAATTCGCGTGCACGTCGTCGATAAGAAGCTGACGGAAATTCAGCAACGCTCTTGATCAATCTTTTCTGATGTACGTGGGCTTGATTGTCGCGATTAACATATAAAAATTCACGGAATTTTCTCCCCATTTTTCCATAGCAAGTTTCTATATGTATTTCAGAATACGCCATTGTTACTAAAAACAATCTGTTTTAATTTGGCTACGCATGTCGGCACCTTTTTTGTTTTTGTTCCATTCAAATGTTGAAGTAGAAACCTTTCCGACGGCGAAGCACTACCCGTAAAAAGAGGTACCCTTTGCTGAGCTCTGATTCTCCATTTTGTACGAGTGCTAACCTTACGAATATCGTTTGACTAGTAGCTCTGCTTGGACTATTAACCATTCGGTTTCGGTTAACCACTAATCGCTCACATACGATTAGTCGAAAAATTTTATTTATTGATTTTTTACTGTCGAAGCAAACTGAGTAAATAATTTGTTTGTTTAAAAATGAGCAGGCCAAAAGCAGCTTGGGTGTGGGATTTCTTCGAGAAATTCTAGAATAAGAGGCAACCTATAACAACATATATGTATGTACATATGTATTTACTATATGTAGAGCAGTCTTGTGCTAAAACCGCAAGCATTTATATAATTTAATACTAAGCAGCACAAGTGACTGCAGCCTACATGTATATATTTTATAAATACAATCAGACGTTTTCTGAAAGTGTAAATATGCCCTTCTTGAATAGCTCGAATATTTATTGCTATGCACTTACTGTTTGTTCTTGCTCTTTGTTTTAAGCTGTGTGTGTGTGTGTGTTGTGGTTCCGGAAAAACGTATGCTTTGAAATGCCTTATTTATTTTTGTCTTTATTTTTATAATATACCAGAAAGTGTAGCAGTTGTGCGCTTGTATATATTCTTTCACTCTTCTTTAATTAATTGTTGTCAAGCGTGCTTTCTGCTGATTCAGCATCACGCTCCATGAAAGCGTTCAGTCAACTTCTTTGAAAACATTGCCTTAAGATTATTTTGCTTTTGCAGTTTGGTTTACGTTCAAAGATGAACATTAGAATCGAACAAATTTAAATGTGAATTGGGGTATTTTATTTATTATCAAAAGTTTGCATCTGAAAGTATAAATTTGCGTTGTTTAGTGCTCTTGTAATTCTAGATGAAAGACGATCGTAATGACTGACGCGACAATGTTGAAGAAAGTTGAACACTGCGCTCTGATTAAATTCCTCACAAAACAAGGCAAAAGTCGAAAAAATGTTTATGAAGATATGGTGACTGTTTATTACGAATCTGCACCTTCATTATCTACAGTTCAAAAGTTGTCAAGTGAATTTTAAAGGGGCCGGGAGTGCATTGAACACGACCCTCGCTCGGGCGGCTAAAAGAAATAGAGAAACTTGTACCGGAGGATGCTCCAACAAAGGGCTAAATATCAGCTGAGAACATTTTTTCCCTGTTATGAGGAATTTAATTACAGAACGGTGCTCGACTTTCTTCAACATTGTCGCATCAGTCATTACAATCGTTTTTCACCTTGGATTACAAGAGCACTAATTAACGTAAATACTTATGTTAGTAATAAACAAAAGAACTGTTATTATTATAAGCTTTATATTAACTTCACTTTCTGTCGGTATGTCAGTAAGTCGTCAAATCTAGTAATCAATTTTTCACCCACTTCCCGACTACTTAGAGATCTGAAACTTTGCATACATGCCTAACCTAGAGCCCAATACATGAATCAATAAATTTTATGGGCGTAGGATAAGGGGCGTGGCACTTTTTTATAAACTCCAGATTTGTGTATAACTTTAGAACTACACATCACACATCAATGAAACTCGGTAGGAACTTACTACATATCCATATCCTTCTACTGAGAAAATAAGGGGCGTGGCATCCCCCATACAAACAAAATTTTTGATCTCGATTAGCTTTGGAGCTAAAGGTCGTGCAGCATTGAAATTTCGTATGCAGTCGCCTCTTGGATGTGTCGTCCCAGTGGTAAAATTTTATGGGCGTAGGATAAGGGGGCGTGGCACCCCCCATACAAACAAAATTTTTGATCTCGATTAGCTTTGGAACTAAAGGTCGTGCAGCATTGAAATTTCGTATGCAGTCGCCTCTTGGATGTGTCGTCCCACTGGTAAAATTTTATGGGCGTAGGACAAGCGGCGTGGCACTTTTCAAGCAACTACACACTTGGGCTTCAGTTTATAATTATAGGTACACCACACATGAATGAAAAACGATAGGAACTTACTTGCCGCGCCCTGCTGGCAAAATAGCAACAACTCACCGCGTTACAAATATGCCACGAATATTAGGGTCGATCACTGCCGTATTATTTGTTAAATTGAGGATATGACATATGACGATAGGAAACACTGTGAATACCCTAAATATTGTGTACTGCTCTGCAAGTTTAAAATTCTTTTTGCGAAAAATTCCAGAGCTCTAAAATTGAATTTATGGAAGACTAAAAAGTAGAAAATAAAATTATATAAAAAAAAACTTTTTAAAAATAAGCTTTAATGTACTAAAAAGTAGAAAATAAATTGTTTCCAAGTCACCTGTATCTTACTATTAATAAAAGCTTGTGCGCTCAATATCCATATTCAAAATATCTTTCATTACTAGAATCTATTTGCAAAAAATTATTTAAATAAAATATTGTGGTAACTGTTTGACAAATATTGAACACATGAGCGCCCCAAGCTTTTAGGGATAGTAAGATACAGGTGACTTGGAAACAATTTATTTTCTACTTTTTAGTACATTAAAGCTTATTTTTAAAAACTTTTTTTTTATATAATTTTATTTTAACATTGGAACTTCGACGATTTCGGGAGAATCCTTACCTCCTATATCTTTGTCACGTTCATGCTGATTACTTACTGTATTTGCCTCATTATTGGCACCACAATTGCCCTTCTTTTGTTGTTGTACTCGTTTAATCAATAAGTAATTTCCCGCTGTTCTTTTGCTATGTTTGATACTTTTGCCGTTGCTCTTCATTTCAATTGCATTAACCTTACCTCAACCTAGTATAATACCAATTAAATTGCAGTGACTCTGCGTTTGTGTGTGTGAAGACATCCTATCGCAATGCATTGAACTTGTTTGTGAGGTTTTGCACCCATCCTTCGCATTTTGTTTACCTTCATTCCTTGACATGAGCCATGTCGCATATTATGTTGAAGAAGCCCTTCATTATGTGCTATGCTATTATCCTTTGTTGGTTGTTGTGTGCCTTTCAGCTGTGTTATTGCTGTTTGATTGCGTTTGCGCAATGCAGCCGAATGAAAGCTTTTGTTGGAGCACTCTTCGACTAAATGGAGAGTCTATCAAAGGATTTTGCATGGCTCGATTTTGACTAGGTTGCCATGTAATGAAGTTGCTTTATAATGATTGTCACTCTGATTTCTTTTCACGCTTTTCTGGCTTCTCTCGCTCTCCTTTCTTGTCCCAGCACTGGTTTTTAGCAGCAAAGCTCTCAAAATATCCCTTAACCGAAGCATACGAGCTCACTGCTGCAGTATAGAGTCATGTTCCTCGTATAGAAGCTTTTTTCCTCCCTTATGTGCTCTTTAATATCCTTTCGCTCGCCCAGCTCATATGCCAAGTGCTTGCGTCGCAGCATTGAGGAAATAGGATTATCGCACTTTTCAGAGGCTGAAAATCAGTCGTTAGCCATTTGTCTAAGCGCAGAGAACATTTTCTCATCACAGGAAACGGATAACTAACTATACGCCAATACAATAAAAAAAGTACAAAGCAAAAACATTTAATTGTATTTTTCTGCCTAACGAAAAGAAAGCAGAAAATTCATTTAAAGGTGCACAGCACGGTAGCGAGCGCTCAAAATCGAATCAATAGCTCCTTGCCATATAAGTTTATTGATTTTTGAAATAAACTTCTATTAAAAATTTTGTCTATTGTATAAAAAAGTTATTTCCAGCGTTAGTGAAAGCAATTTTATAGCTTTGAGCGGAGAAAAAGCGAATAGCAAACGCGTCTACACCCACCAAAAAGAAACTGGTGCAATTTATTTTTAGCCGTGAGCAATATTTACCGTGCAGTGCAATATAATTATTTAGAAAACCATTAGAAACACAGCCGGAAGGACTTGATTATTCGTAATAGATATCTCCTATTTTCCTTAGAGCATAAAACATTCCCTGAACATTAAACGAAATATCTAGCAACGAGCGAACGTAGGAGCGGACTCCTTCTCGCCGCTGGTGATTTGCGGAATTTTCGTGAAATTTTTGTTCGATAGAATTTTCCATTCATTTGAAATTTGTTCGTGTGTGCCATACAGCATTGAGCGTCATCATATGGTGGGTGGTTTGTTGGTATCATTTGCGGCCTTTAACGCCCCCAGTGGAAAATACGAAAGTAAGTTATTGTAACATTTAACACAGTTTGTATAATGACGCAGCAATTAGTAACCCTATATTTAATCAATTTTACATTATTTCATAATTTTCGCAATGCCTGTAAAATTTTCACATTAAATCAATACTTTCAGTTTTCATTGCATTCCCTGTTATGTGGCTTTGTTGCTGTTTGTTTTAGGCTCTCCTTTGCCGCTCTGCAGCCACACATACACAAGCAAAAATCTCAGCTTTGTTCATTCGTTTGCTCGTTTTACCCTTCAGAGCATCCTGCTTATTTCGCTTTTGGCTAGCTAAATTGTCTGCGTGTGTGTTATGGTTGCGCGCATTGTGTGTACGTACCATTTTCCGGTTGTCTGGAAAAATCTGTTTACTCTATCTGCTTTGTGCAGCAGTAACTGTTTGCATCTCTGCTGAGTGGTTTTTTTGAGACATGCACGAACGCACACGGCACTTTTCATATTTTCCTCATTTTTTTCCATTTCCCTTTGTGTGTGTTTATGTATTTTTTGATGTGGAACGTTGGCCCTTGTGTAATTGATATGAAGTAGTTTGCTTTATTAATGTGACATTTATTTGAAGTTTTAAGTTGAGTTAAAATGGGTTCAACTCTCGGAATTGCCTCAGTAAAGTTAGTAAATAATCTATTTTTATAAAAAAAATACATATTTTCTCAAATTTAGAAGATTTAAAAATACATATATGTAGTATACATATACTTTTAGCGAGAATTTTATTTTAGTTTACAGATTTGTAAGTAAACGTATTCAAATAATGATAATATTTTCGTAAGTACTTTCGTTCGATGACGGCCTACGTTCATTTACTTTTAAAACTGCTGACTGTTGTTGTCGATGGCGCTTTTAATTTAACTGCGTCACACTAGTGCAACTTTTTCTTTCTTTTCTTGAGCAAACTCAGAATCGCTTCTGGCCCTATTTCTTTGCTGTTGGCAATCCACTGGAAAATTGTACGGAATTGCCTTACGCGCTAAATCAACAAGGCATTTATTTGACTTGTGTTCTCCTTCAACTTTGTTTTTTTAAGTTTGATGAAAGATTTGCTTTGCAACTATTCATGTATTTAAATTTTTTCCCTGTCATACTACAGCATTTGTAATTGACGTTTCATAAAATTTCTACTTCTATAAAAAATGAATACCTCAACGATATTCTTGTGAGAATGATTACTTGAAGGAATTGTGAGTAATTCGAAAGAATTTATAATTTTTACGAGTGTTTTTACTAATTGCGAGAAAAATAAACATTTTTGAAACTCTAAATTGAAAAGACAAATAATTTATAGTACTTTGAATCAGAACGCTTGAATACATTCGGATTTTATTTTGGGTCGTAAGTAGCCTAGCCCACAGTCACCTATCATTCCACAATTTTATTATTGCCTAAAATCATAAAATCATGCAATATATATTTTCTATATTCATATTTTATCCCCCCTCCTCTTTTTCCACTTGCAGAAACACCAGTATACAAAGGAGCACCACCATCTCCACCTCAACGGAGCAAGTTGGTTAAATCGTGCATGAATTCACATAGGCGATATTTAAGTCATAGGTAGGTGAAATCAAACATTAATAAGACAGCACTAATAACGAGAACAAAATAAGCCCACTTCGAAATACATACATCTAATATATAAAAATGAATGTTTGTTTGTCTGTCTGTCTGTCTGTCCGGCTATACAAAGCTACACGCGTTGACCGATTTCAGCCAAACTTTATACCAATATTGTTGAAGACCAAAGGAAGGCGACTGTATATAAAATTTTTCGATTCATCAAGAGGGCGTGGCACCTCCCATACAACTTAAATATTTGATTTGGTATATCTTTAAAACCACATGTCATACAACGTTAAAATTTTGTATTCTGTTAGTATTTAGTCGTGCCCTCTTGCTTAAAAAAGGGGCGTGGGACAAGGGGGAGTGGCACTCCCTATACAACTTAAATATTTGATTTGGCATATCTTTAAAACTACAAGTCACGCAGCATTGAAATTCCGTATGCAGGCCCCTCTTAGATGCTTCGTCCCACGGGTAAAATTTTATGGGCGTAGGACAAGGGGCGTGGCACTTTTCAATCAACTATACATTTGGGTATAACTTTAGAACTATACAGCACACTTAAATGAAACACGATACGAACTTACTACATGTCCGTATCCTTCAACTCGGAAAATGGGACGGGCATTGGGCAAGAGGCGTGGCACCTCTCATACAACGTAAATATTTCATTTGGTATACCTTTAAAACTACATGTCATACAACGTTAAAATTTTGTATTCTGTTAGTATTTAGTCGTGCCCTCTTGCTTAAAAAAATTTAGGGGCGTGGGACAAGGGGGAGTGGCACTCCCTATACAACTTAAATATTTGATTTGGCATATCTCTAAAACTACAAGTCACGCAGCATTGAAATTCCGTATGCAGGCCCCTCTTAGATGCTTCGTCCCACGGGTTAAATTTTATCAACTATACATTTGGGTATAACTTTAGAACTATACAGCACACATAAATGAAACACGATACGAACTTACTACATGTCCGTATCCTTCAACTCGGAAAATGGGACGGGCATTGGGCAAGGGGCGTGGCACCCCTCATACAACTTAAATATTTCATTTGGTATACCTTTAAAACTACATGTCATACAACGTTAAAATTTTGTATTCTGTTAGTATTTAGTCGTGCCCTCTTGCTTAAAAAAATTTAGGGGAGTGGGACAAGGGGGAGTGGCACTCCCTATACAACTTAAATATTTGATTTGGCATATCTTTAAAACTACAAGTCACGCAGCATTGAAATTCCGTATGCAGGCCCCTCTTAGATGCTTCGTCCCACGGGTAAAATTTAATGGGCGTGGCACTTTTCAATCAACTATACATTTGGGTATAACTTTAGAACTATACAGCACACATAAATGAAACACGTTACGAACTTACTACATGTCCGTATCCTTCAACTCGGAAAATGGGATGAGCATTGGACACGAGGCGTGGCACCCCTCATACAACTTAAATATTTGATTTGGTATACCTTTAAAACTACATGTCATACAACATTAAAATTTTTTATTCTGTTAGTATTTAGTCATGCATTCACGTAAACATTTTTACATAATTTGGGTTTTATATATGTACTAGCTGTCCCGGCAAACGTTGTTCTGCCTAAAATAATTATTTTATCCAAGATTGGTTTTTAAATGTATTTGAATTATGGTAGGAATTTTTTTGATAATATGAAAATTATGTACAGGAAGAATAGGTTTTCGTGAATAGGTAATCTACATACACAGATTCCCCGTATGATGTGGCACTCGGGTGAAGCCGGGTGGATCAGCTAGTACAATATATAAATTTGACAATTTTAAAAGAATTTGCAGAAATAAGTCCCACGAATTGTAGTTTTGTGAAATCAAAAAGTGTTCTACACCTGCAACGAATTTAGTTAAAAAAGTTTCATGAAAGGAAAAATTGCACGGCGACACAGACAAGGAATTATAAAAGGCGCATGCAAGCCAACGCGTAGCACCTTTCTTCATACACACGAGCAAGCGAGCCAAATTTGGCTGGCAGACATTTGCACGGCAACCTAAAAGTATGCTTCTGTCCTACTTACTCCCATGTGAATGTAAGTAGTAATGTAGTAATCACTACAATGAATCTGCCAGAAACTATGTATGTAAATGCGTGTGTATTGAAAAAAGCTGGAAAATAAAAATTAATATTTTAACGCAGTACTATCCCAACAAAAAATTTTGTTACGGTTTTCTAAAAATTGCTGTTTTTTTTTTTTAATTTAAAATCCTAAATATTAGGAAATTGTTTTTACAAGCTTATGCTGTAACACAATCAAATCGCAGGACGAATTATTCGCAACGAACGTGCGGTGTTTAAATTAAAATACACAGCAGTGAATGAGATTGCCCACAACAACGACGACGACGGCTATTTCGTTCGATGATAGAACAAATTCTAATTTTGTCGCAGGCGTAGTGCGAAAAAATAAACTGTATAGCTGTCAGTGGTGAATAAATTAATAATATGATGTAATGAAAGGAAATTGTAAATTTTTGTGCGGAAAACCATTTTGATAGTTTTACAACCCGGAAAATTCGTGGATTCGTGTTTTTTCCGTCTTATAAATATTTGCATTCCATTTTTATTTTTGAATTGACAAACAATTTATAAAAACACCCTAACAATTATTACAATATCATCTTCATTGCATTTAATTAAAAATATATACTGCAAATACTATATACATACATACAAAATCAATCATTTGCTTCTAATTATAAAATTATTATGCAGCATTGGAAAAAAATTGTTGCATACGTTTTTACTTTGGGAACAAATAATATAGTACGTTGCAACCGAACTTTTGAAGGCAACTCTGATTTTGGTAAATCTCTTGACGTATCGTAACGCAGAAATCATAATCGAAATAGGTATCTCTGATATATTTACGTAATACGAAAAAATACGTTACGTCAGTACTAACTGAGCCTTTATTTTGACGGCTCTACTCACGTAGCATACATACCTTATTAATATGCTTTGACTTATTGTATTCTTTTTTATTGCAGGACTTCAAAATTTTCCAGTAATAGACATCGGAAGCTGCAACCCTTTAGGGAAACGTGAGGCAGTTACCTTAAATTAGGCGCCACGTTTTTTCAATTTAACAAAAGGATATTTTTAATACTAAACAAAATAAATCTAAATAATAATAAATGTAATCAACAAAAAACTACAACCACAAAAAATCAACATCTTCTAGGAGATAAAAAAAAATTTAAAAAACACATCTCCTCCAAAGCCAGGAGATTGCGTAGAAATTTCAAAAGCCCAACAACGGGATTTCATAATCCGTAGAGTCAGATTAACCCGAGTCGTAGCAGAACAGAATTTGAATTGCAGCCAAACCGGAATCAATTGAGCATTTGTGTTGTTTTAATTGTAAATTATCTATATACATATAGAGCTAACAATAGCAAACAACAAAAGCAACACCATTAGCGGCAACGACAAACTTGCAAACCCCGGAGAATTTGAGGCATATTGTGTGAAGCTGAGAACCGTATTAACGCAACCAATTCAACAAAAACAAAAAACCAACTTCATGAATTTATCAATAAAGAAATACAATAAATTAAAAAATAAAAATTTAAATCCTCTAACGTCGTCGTCTTGGAGGGCGTTTCGGTATTACGAAGCGACTTCTATAACAACTACAGCTACAAACAACGAAATCGGCCCGCTGAAAGTGGCAGCCCAACGACGCAATCACAACAACGCTACTATCAACGCAGTCGCGACCGCACGGATTGGCGCTAATGTTGCACACTGCTGTGAACGTGCGGAGATCAATAGCTTGAGCTAAAATCAAACCAAGAGCCAGATCGATCGTGCGCAAGGAAAAAATCCTGTACTGTGTGTGTGCAAAGCAAGTCGTAAATCGACGAGAGAACAAACACAGTCACTGTATGTTTCAGAGAGCTACCAGTGTAGACACGCAAAAAACACGCACAAGCATAAGCAGCAGCAGTTACTCTTTTTTTGGAGCTATTTTGTTTGCAGAGCCAGCAATAGAGAATTAAAAACTCAGCGCTATACATCGCATAGACGAATCGGTAAAAAATGGGTTCCGTCAATGTAAATCGCAATGTCACCGACATTTTCTATCGCTACAAAATGCCGCGCCTGATGGCCAAGGTCGAGGGCAAGGGCAATGGCATTAAGACCGTAATTGTTAACATGGCTGAAGTTGCACGCGCCATCGGACGTCCGGCCACCTATCCTACCAAGTATTTTGGTTGTGAGTTGGGTGCGCAGACGCAATTCGACTATAAGGTAAGACACAAGACATAGAATGTACAACTCTTATAATTCCTTTAATAATTAAGATCTAAATAAATTCAAATTCAAGTAGTATTTTACTTAAAAACAAGGGCTAAAGGTTAGGATATTTAACCACTAAATTAAGCTAATCCTTGAATAATTGTCATTTTAAACGGTTACACAATGTTTTTTTGTATAAGAATATTCAACTACGTATTTGATTGAAGGAGCTTTTGGAATAATTCAGACCAAATTTCGTGCGTTTCGAAATTTTAATTAACTTATTGGATTCGCTAAAATTTTTTGATTCTTTTAATTCTGTGTACTTTCGAAAAGATTCTGCATTGATGAAAGCAATATTAGTATTTGAACAAGTCGAAATAAAATAAAAATAATCTGTTTTTTCTATATCCGACATATATAAACATATTATGTATGTATTTGAATCGAGTAACCGCATTATTCGAATCGGTTTTGTATGCATTTCATTAAATCCGATTTCTAATATTTTCCTTTTTTTGTTTTTTATTAAAATTGCAGAATGAACGCTTCATTGTCAACGGTTCGCATGATGCTGCCAAATTGCAAGATTTGTTGGATGGTTTTATACGCAAGTATGTCTTGTGTCCGGAGTGTGACAATCCGGAAACGGATTTAGCCATTTCGGCCAAGAATCAAACCATTTCGCAATCGTGCAAGGCATGCGGTTACCATGGTTTACTCAAGAACAATCACAAGGTAAACACGTTCATTCTCAAGAATCCACCAACGGTAAATCCAGCCGCACAGGGCTCATCCCTGACCGAGGGCAAGCGTGCCAAGCGCGTAGCCAAGAAGAATGGCGAGAATGGTGTGGAGACGAACGGCACCAACGGTGGAGCTAATAATTCAGGCGGTGAATCGGACGGTGGTAGTGGCAATCAGGCCAGCCAAACCGAAGCAGAGATTAGCGCTGCCATACCGGAGAAGAATGGTGATGATGACGATGATGCCAATTGGAGTGTCGATGTGTCGAAGGTGGGTTCAACATTTAATCCTTTACTATTGCCAGCAGATGATCTAAAATACTGCCGTTGTTTTGTAGGAAGCTATACGCGCTCGTCTGCAAGATCTCACTGACGGCGCCAAGGGCATGACCATTTCGGATGATTATGATAAAACCGAGAAGGAACGCATTGATATTTTCTATGAAATGGTAAAGAAGAAGCGCGATGGCGGACAACTCGACTCGGTTGCTGTGCACAAGGATTTGCTCATTGAAGCCGAGCGTTTGGATATTGTGCATAAGGCAACTTTGGTGTTGGCCGAACTATTGTTTACCGACAATGTTACACAGGAGGTGAATAAGAACCGCATCTTGTTGCTGCGTTTCACGCACAACAATCCCAAGGCGCAGCGTTATCTGATCGGTGGTTTGGAACAAATCATAGCACTGCATTCGGCTAAGTTAATGAGCAAAGTGGCTGGTATTTTCAAACGCTTTTACGATCTGGATATACTCGAGGAGAAGGCCATCCTGGAGTGGGCACAGAAGGTCAGCAAGAAGTATGTGTCGAAGGATGTTGCCACTAAGATACACGAAAATGCTACGCCCTTCATCCAATGGCTAAAGGAAGCCGAAGAAGAGGACTCCTCTGAGGAAGACGAGGAAGATTCGGATGTCGAGATCGAGTATAACGATCGTGCACGCGTAGAGCCGCTCAAGGCAGCCGTGGTGGTCAATGCTAAGAAGATGGTCGATGACGATGAAGAGGGCGAGGATATTGATATTGATGATATTTAAATTGAAGAGAATAGCAGAATAGAGCAGAAATCAGCGCAGAACAAGAACAGTTTCAAAAATGCAACTCTACACATTACTTCCCACGAAAATATTTCAATAATTTCGTTTATGCTCTTCTTTGCTTTTGTTGAAATGTTTCAATTCAAACAATTACAGACTTATAGATTAGTTCTTTTATTTGTAGCTAAGTGCTTTTGAAATAGTTATTTTCTTATTTTCTTGTGTTTCACCAATAAACTAAAATACTGTATTCATATGTATCTCGAAATTAAAACTAATACTTTTCAGAAGCACTCCTCATCTGCTTTTTCACAATAACTATGAGATTTTATGTTGTAAATTACACTACCTTTTGTTTTGTGTGCTTGTAACGCGTTCTGTTCAATATCGTGCATTAAATTTTGATTTTTTACACTAATTTTTGTGCTGTGTTTGTCTTTTTTTTTAAAACAGCCAAACACTGCACAGCTTCGCATTCTCTTACAATTAAATTTTTGAACCAAACAAATTATAATATCAAAACAAACATTGTTCTGCCTACGCTTGAAGAAACACGCTAGCATATTCCCTCAACAAACAGATTATCCAATTGAGAGAAGAAAGCTTATTGCGTTTTTCAACTCTAATTCTGTCGTAATTTTGAAATTTATTATGCAAACAAAATGTAAAAAAAATATTAAAAAATAAAAAATCTACTAAAAAATTCAAATCAACATAAAAGGTATTTTCTTAAATGGCAAATTTGGATGCACTGCAGCTACTTTGGAACTGATAGACCTTTTCTCGAAATTTTCAAAATTTTGTTGTCCCATACATTTCCTCTAAAAATTTATTCCTCTTGCTCCGCCTTTTGCCTTTTTGAAATGCCAAGAAAAAAAAATTACAACTATCTCTTAGATATTAATTACAAGCTTATAATGCCACAATATACATACATACATATAATATATACTGTAATAACGGTAATATCCAAATCTTTATTTAGTTCGAAGCAAGCAATTTGATTTTAAAATAAATCGTCTATAAAACTAAAATTTAGGCTTTATTTGTTTTACTTATTTTGAGCCAGCGCTGACTTATTAACTGCAAATTTGACGTTTGGGGTTGGTAGCACTTCCTTCGAGTTCGCATAAGTTTCATGATAGTTTTTTCGTTCTCGTAGAATTGCTACGATTCTGTGGTATGGCTGATTTTATTATTTTCGGAATGAAAAGTTTTACTTGGGGAGAAATCATTTTCCAACATATCAGTGGTTGGACCTGGCTAAATTGATTTCAGAAAGCACGCAGTTATGCATTGAGTCGCTCGCAGAAAATTCAGTTTTGTTGGCTAGTGTATGCCAAAGAAGTTTGCTCTCTGTTTTTGGTCTTGCATAGACACTCGCAAATTGGACCTCTCGTGCTCAAGCCTCTGCTTCTCTGCGCTGCTCATATCAGCGCTATAAAAAGCTCATCGTGCCTCCCCTGACAGATTGCTGGGGATACTCATTTTCTGTACGGCCGAAAGCGTGCAGATACTTGCGAAAACAACAAGTCTGCATGAACCTTTATAAGAACAGTTGGAGTCATATAAGCATCTGCAGAGACAATATAGTTTTTTTTACTTACGTACATACGCATTCTATACGCGGCGCTATGGAGAAATGGTGGGGCACCTTACTTTTTGCAAATAGGTTGACCTGGCGACAGAATAAAGCGCCATTAAGTTCGAATGATACAAACCATAGGCATCCATTTCGAAAACCAAGGCACAAATATTCCAAGATATTCATAAAAAATTTCAAATGATGCATTAATCGGAAGAAGATTTGTAATTGGAACCGTTATGATTTTGAGAAGTGCAACAGGCTTTGGCTCTGAAGTTTTAAAGTTTAAAATCGTTTAAAATTTAAACGATTCCAGAAGCTGCACTGAAAATAAAACCCATGATGATACAGAGATTCCTTCTAATCAGAGATCCTTCTAATAAAACAGGAAAATTGATTCCTTATGCTTAAGTCTCATAAAAAATTACTGGAGAAATCGCCTTGAGACTGTACAGTATCATCTTCCCACGCCGACCGTTCCGTTCAAGAGTATGCTGTTCTGATAGATATTGATATTTGCAACTAAATTATTTATAAATATTTTAAAGATAAGCGAGCGTCACTTGAAACGAAAATGTGTTAAAAGTGGAATCAGAATTGGAACTACTTATGCATGCTCCTCTTGAATCACTGAATAGCCAGACTCTTCTGTGTTTTAAATGTTTATGGGCGTACAACAAATATTTTTAAGTGTTAATACCTTAAGTTCTGATCTACAAACGGAGGTATATTTGAGGAAAGTTTCCATTCTTCCCTTTTGCTATTTGAAATGAGAAAGATTTCATTGGGAAATGCTATGCTTTCGTACTGATGTTGTTGTTGGTGGAAAATACCAAAGAGTTGTGAGAAGGAAAATCGGGATTGAAGGCTCAGTTAGTGATGACGTATCGTATTTATTCGTATCGTAGATGTCTGAGAGAGACCTATTTCTATTAGAATTTCTGCGTTACGATCCGAATAAATTCGTCAAGAGCGAACGCATGTATATAGCTCGGGTAAAACAGGTTTTGTCTACGATACGAATAAATACGATACGTCATCACTAACTGAGCCTTGAATCGTAGGGTACAGCCGCATATATGCATATATGACTGAATTTAGCGACAGTTGTTTAATAGCACCGAATTGAACTTAAGATACTGTGCAGAGTTTGTAGACAGCGAGCTGTGGAGCGGAATGGCGGGTGGCACGGAGGCAGGTGGACAGGTAGCGGGACCAAGAATTTGAAGCGTTTTGCATTGGATATGCCAATTCAGTTGCGCGACGATTGCCGCTGAGCGCGGAAGTTGTGAGAGTACAATTGCGAAAAATCGAAGTTAATCGAAATTGCTTTAAATTAAAAAGAAGAAAGGTGTTGCAGGAAGTTTATTTAGTGTAATAAAAATCTTAAATATTTAATGTAATAAAAAGAAGCGTGTAGAGTAGGAAGAAACCGGAGCAAGTATTTATTGTAGAACAGATATTATCTATGCTAAAAATAGATGAGTGCGATTTTTTGTTGTTGCAAATAAACAAATCGATTTTTTTATAAAAGGCATAGCCGCAAGCAGCTTGTGCGAAACGTGTTCATTAAACGCCGCCGTTCCTTATTGTCGTCCCTCATTACCGGCTCTCCGCAATGCTCGAGTGAAGTGTGGGCCGCACACCTGTGCAAAGGCGACGTGTTCCATACTGTCAATCATTGTTGTTGTTATTGTTGTTTTTGTTGCCATTACATCTTATTAACCCATCCAAGCTGCAGCATTCGAAAAAGTTCACGCACGCAGAGTTTCTTCTACTACAACAACAAAAGAGCGGCATTCAAAGGTTTGTCGCTTTATACTCTGTGAAAATTTTCCATTCACCTCCTCTGCTTTGGATTCTTTTTCTTTTGATTGCTTTGAATTAATTTAAATGAATTTAAGCTAAAAATAGATAAATTTTTTTTCCTCTTAACTATGTACTTTAATTGTTACTATGACAGCGCTAAATTTAGCAATCTTCTCGTTTACAGAAGTTCCGTTCCCGTAAAGCCTGTAGGTCTGTCAAATACGATTAATGGCACTATAATTTATAGATTTTCGCGTACGGAAACGGTTTTCTGTTAATTGTGAACAAAATCTGTTAATATTAAAAAATCAGACTATTGAGGGAAGGGATCTAGTGTAACTCCTTATACGCTCAATGGAATGAGCCGAAACATGTTCAGTGCGAATATCTGTTTTGAATAAATAATAATTATTGTATTGCCTTTTTAATAAACAACAAAGTTCTGACAAAAACATTTATTGTCTGGCTCAAACTTTAACCCTTTCCTTACCGTCGAATAATTTTATGTATCCGGTTCAAATTCACCCGGAATCAGCTGCAATATCTGCCACAGCAAAGTCTGTGTTTGGCTAGATTCTTCGAATTGATTCATATGAACGCATTCCAATTGGAGGCTAATTTCAAATTTTTTTATACAGAAAGAATCTACTTATATACTACTATTCTAAGAAGGGGCGCTTATACCAGACGATCTGAAAATCATATAATAATAAGTGACTTGCCATTTCAAAAGTATCGACAATGAACCTCCGCACAAAAGTTCCAGATTGTAGATCGGTAAAACAATTGCTAATTTCTTAGTTTTAAATTTTAATGAAGTTAAACGTATTTTTCCTTTTTTAATGCATTTATAGTTGTGTCATAAGAGGCTTCCGATAATAGACATAGTCGATATTTATACCGATAATCGGTATTTATTTAAATGAGATAAATTCTTTATAAATTTAAGGGCTCTCCTCAGAATAAGGTTGGCAAAGTATATATGTATGTACATTGTACATACATACATCATATAGAACGCTAAATGATTCACATATGTACTACATATATACTTTGATAATAGCCCACTCTTGAATGGAGCCGTCGAATATATGTTCACTATCAACGGAACGTTTACTTACTCGTCAGAACAATCCGCTACGGGGTTACGACCTGACGAACGGCTTCTCTCCAGGCGTCCCTACTACCACGACATGACCCAGCCAGCGAAGCTGCTGGATGTTGATGTGACTGACTACGTCAATATCGGAGTAGAGCTCGTACAGTTCGGATGCGATAGATATATCTCCATTTTATGTCCATCTATTATGGAGTATTAAAGGCACCGTGTTCATTCAGTTTTTATGAGATTTAGATAAAGTATTTATATCTCATTCAACTATTGTATTGAAGCTACTATTCTACGAGTTTGCCCTGTAATCTAATGCCTCTTCAGAACATACACAACGATTTACCAAAATCAAAACAACTCACAAACTTTTGCTCAATATGAGATCTTAAACACAGTAACTAACGAATAACTATGTCTATGGCGTCTAGCCTCTTAACTGATTGATAGCACATTGATAGCACCAACGGCTCATTATTGCCGATTAAAATGGTGAGTGTCGGACATTTTTATTGCGCACAGCGCTTTACACATTTAACGTTGTTGTACCTGGAAGTAAGAAGTAATGCCAGAAACACTCTCGGTACGTTCTGCCATATCTTGCCTGAACGCTTAGAAAGATTAACATTGACAAATTGCCGTAGTAAATTGCTCGTGTTGAACGATTGCGCGGATGGCAAAGCTTAATTGTTTCAAAAAAAAAATTTTGGCATGCTAATAGTACATTGTATTGATTAGTATATTTATAGTTCTTCTCCTACTCCGAAATATCTGATTATTATTATCGCCTTACTTTATTTTATGACGATCGTTTTTAAACAGTTTCATTTTACTTTAATGAACATATTACTACCTTTAGTAATTATTCTACATGCAGGTATACATATGTATATGAACGTGGCTAATATGTAATTATGAAATTAACAGATTTTTTTGTTGGATTATCAGTTCTCACGTGATTTTCGCAACAATGACTATCGCGCACAGATGTCTCTGCGATCATTAACTCTTTTTCCCTTGATATTCGTACAAGTACATAACTAAGTATGTACCTATTTGATTTCCGCGATTTCCATTTGGACCTCACCATTTTTTGATTTTAAATTTGATCGAAGAAAACGATCAGTGATTGATTTTTATTCTTGATAAAAAAGTAATTCTTATGAAGTGACTATTTGACTAAAAGATTACGTCCACAGAAGAATAAAGAATATTTATTTCCGGCTTTTTACAAATTACAGTTGAATTTTCACAAAGCGAATCCGGAATATACATATGTACATACATACTATATATAATTGGCGCCATCCATCCCGTTAAATCGTGGTTCAGGCCTAGCCTCTCGCATTAACTTGTGTATGCTGAATTCTGTTCAAGTACAAGTTAAGGGGATGTACTATAACGGGAAGAACAAATTATCTTTTTATACCCTACAACTATGGTAATAGCGTATAAAACCTTTGTGCGAAAATTGTAACGCATTAAAGTAGCCGTCCTAGGTATAGACATAAGTACATATGTATATAGAAATGATCAGAATCACTTTCTGTGTTGATTTCCGGTTATCCGTCTGTCTGTCTGGCTGTCCGTTTACATAGGAGAGAAAGAAGAAGTTCTCCGATCTGGACCAAATTTGGTACACACTCGCAGTAAACCTTAACTTTGATTAAGTTCCGAGATTAGCAAAATCTGCTGAAGGACACGCACACAACGAGCCTCTAAGTCCCACTACCTCGGAATTTTCTCTCTCGTATTAAAGACCGAGCACTTGTTTACTGAGCGCAAAAAAATTGTCTTTTCTTTTCTTCGAAAAACCGCCATTACTTTGTTGCCAACGCATTAAATATTATGTATGTATATGCCAAATTTTGATGCTCTGGAGGGTATACAACAGAAATTATCTAAATATTTAATTTACCGCCCCGATAGTGGGGGACCACGCCAATTTTTTGAAAACTTTAAAGTGTTTTTACCAGCAATGAAGTGATCAAGTATGGATGCTCTGATGGATATATTATGGAAATTCATATTGAGACAACTGATGAATCGGGACCAGTCCTGTGAAGAGGCCTACATTTTGTTATACGTGAAGCTATGTTCTGGTAGTTGAGACACCTTGATCAAAAAATACCGCTTTGAGAATAGCGAGATCCACCTGAAAGCGGGCCTATTGCTCAGTTTCAGGTATAAACAAATAAAGTGTCGGCTCTTAACATAAAATGTTCGCTGTTGAGTAAATTTAAATAAGTGAAATTTAATACTTCGGGGAAGATATCAAGTCACATTAACAAATGAGGCGCCTTTATTATTTCACCGAAACCATGTTCATCAAATAAGAGATTTATGATTAGCCGTCATCGCCATGTTTATCTGCTGTGCCTCATAAAGTTGAGCATCATATAACAATTAAATGTGAGAGTAACATGATAAAGAATAAATAAATCTTTATCTTTGGTGTTTCTTATAGTAGTACAGCACCCAACGCTTGACAGGGTGGACAGGGTAGAGAGATCGAGCTGACAGTAAAAGAATGTCGTCGTGTAGCACGGAAGTGACCAAGTTGCCCGCCACTCCGCAGCACATCAGCAGTGCCGACGGCTGCATCGAGGTGCAGCTGGACAGCATCGACTCGAGCCATGGATTCAACAACTCCATAGAGGAAGCGGCAGCGGCGTCCGCCAAGCCGAATGTGCTCAAATCAAAGATCTTCGTCATTGCGGTGACCTTCTCGGCTGTGATCATAACGGCCATGTGCATCGGTTTTCTGGTGCACTATGAGATGAAAAGCGATGTGGTCGATTCCGAGGATGTGTCCTTCTGGAATGTTAGCCTGCCGAGCGAGCAGAAGGCGTGGTACGACAAGGGCATCACAGAGCTGAAGATCGCGCTGAATCGCGACGCCAATCGAAAACGCGCCCGAAATGTCATACTCTTCGTGGGCGATGGCATGGGACCGAACACGGTGACGGCGGCGCGCATATACGGCTACAAAGAGGAGGGCCTGCTCTCGTGGGAGAAATTCCCCAACATGGGTTTGCTCAAGGTAAGTGCCGACCAGAGTGGCGCAGTTGAAAAGCGATCGCTGCTCTATCCCTCCGCTTCCCATTTGGCTTCTGTTGTTGTAGACCTACTGCGCTGACAAGCAGGTGCCGGACTCCTTCTCCACGGGTACAGCGCTCTTCGGCGGCGTGAAGATCAACTACGAGACAGGTGGCCTGGACTCGAGCGTGACATTGGCAAATTGTAGCGCCTCCCTCGATGCATCGCATCACGTGCAGACCATCATGCGTTGGGCGCAGATCGACGGCATGAACACGGGCTTCGTGACGACCACGCGCGTGACGCATGCCACGCCGGCCGCTCTGTACGCGCACGTGCCCGATCGCCGCTGGGAGTGTGAGGATAAGATGCCGCAGGATGCGCGTACCGCCTGCAAGGACATTGGTCGGCAATTGGTCGAGCAAGAGACGGGCAGAAAAATAAACGTAAGCTCGCTTCTTCACTTGAATTGAGATGGAATACAGAGCCATTTTGACACATTTTGTAGGTTATCATGGGCGGCGGACGTCAGACGCTGGTCTCCGATGCTCAGGGCTCCGATGCAGATCCGATAGACACCTGGGCTTGTTACTCTAAAGATGGACGAAATTTGATTAGAGATTGGCAAAAGCAAAAAGAGGAACGTGGCGAACGTTATGCAGTGGTGCAGAATAACGGGGAATTGCAAAGCTTGAAGGGCAATGACGTGGATTATGTTATGGGTGAGTTGATCTATGAAGCGGATTTGAAATTTTAAGGTGTTTTTGGTCACAATCGGCCTGTACGTGAAATTTTTCATTGCAAGAAATTTATTCCACATTTAGCTAAATAAGTAAATGGGACAAAAGCCTGTACCAATTCCGAAACAAATTTTCATAGGCGGTAGGGGATAGGGTGTATTTTGGAAAAGACATTAGAAAACTGTTAAACACAAATATTATTTTTGGGTTCTACCAAAAAAATTAAAAGTAATCAGAAAATGCTTTCAGTATTCAAAATGAGACAAATGATGAATGAATATGATCACCCACGTTTTTTGGTTTGATAGAAAAATGAACACTTAAAATAAAATTGCTTACAAATTCTTCAAGAACTGCAGTTCGATTTGGTTCGGAGAAGGGATTTAAATCGAACAGATTTGCCTAAGCTGTTCTGTAGTGCAAAGCGGAAGTACCATCTTTGATTTGAACTACGTATTTGGTCGCACTTAGAAAATGTTAGCTCCAATAGGATTGCGGAACAGCTGAATTCGAGTCCGATTGCAATCCCGGTTTCGAAGCGGACCATCTATTTTCGATTAATTTTCAACGTCTGGAAGAAATTGTAATATATATTTACATAGTTTAATATTTAGTTCCAACTCTATTTTTACAGGCATCTTTGCCAATGGACATCTCAAATACGAGCACGAGCGTGACAAATCCGATGCCGGCATGCCCTCCCTCAAGGACATGACGCTGAAAGCGCTCGAAGTGCTGAAAAGCAAGGACAAAGGCTTTCTGCTGGTGGTCGAGGGTGGTCTCATAGATCAGGCGCATCATCGCGGCGCAGCACGTAAGGCGCTCTCGGAGACTTTGGCACTCGACGAGGCTGTCGCAGCTACCGTAGCAGAAATGAAGTGAGTACAAAGCACGACTTCAATTCCTTTCTAAATGCTTTTAATGTGCTTTTCATTTATAGAAAAGATATGGATGAAACCATGATCATTGTTACGGCGGATCACTCGCACACTCTGACCATAAATGGCCATCCGGATCGGGGCGCGAATATTTTGGGCATTGCCTCCAATTCGAAAACCGAGGGCACGCCCTACACGACGCTCACATATGGCACCAGCTATAAGGGTTTTCAGGCTGATGCTCAGGGCAATCGTGTGGACCCCTCGTTGGTGGATACCACCGACTTCGAATACATTCAGCAGGCTGCCATCAATACGGACGAGAATTTGCATGGTGGCTCGGACGTGACCATACATGCGGATGGTAAATTTTACATTATTATACATATTTTTACGTTCAAACAAATTTAAAAAATATTATATTTTGCAGGTGCCATGGCTTTTCTGTTCCACGGTGTGCACGAGCAGAGTTATGTGGCGCATGTCATTTCGTATGCACTGCGTATTGGTCGTTTCCGGGACAGCACTATCACTGAGTCCTTAGCCGATTTAATGCCTTTATAGTATATGTCTATTAAGAGCAGACTTGTGACGTAATTATGCTTTTCAGCGAAGTTTATCGCTGCATTATTTAAAATCTACTAGTTCCTTTAATTTTCTTCAAATTGCTTCCATCGCTCAAATAATGTTCCTTGAATAATTTGATTGACCTGAATTTCTTTTCAAATTAAATTAATTTTAGCTACATTGCCGAGAGATTACCGAGGAATCGGTATTGGAGTTATAATTAGATAAGTGTAAACTTTAGTAATAAAATTCAGATTGTCAGTTTTTGTTAAAATTAGCGTAAAACACGTTTGTAGTATTTTTAAGTCCATGTAAATTTTGTAAAGTGAATTTCAGTTTGCGAAATTTATTTATTGTGATATGATGATTTTGTACATCACCGTTAGTTTAAAATAAATTAATAGTAAATGAATGTAGTTATATACATATTTACAAATTGAAATGGAAAATTCTATGGTAGGTGCAATTGAAAATTTAATAAGTAAAATAAAAATCAACGTTTCTATGTAAAAACAGAGCAATTAAGAGATCGGGCATCAGTATTTTTTTAAGCGCAGTACCTTTTTAATAACAAAATGAGTACATGCAAAAGCTATTAAACTATACTGTTTAATGTTTCTACTTAATGACCGAAAAGAAATTTTTGGTTTGATTTTATTAGTATGTGTTTTTTTAAATAATGCTTTTACGAAGCAACCAAATTTGTTCGATGAGCTTATTGGAATTGAACTTAAAAATATTCTTTACAATAAAAGAATTCTTTTTAAAAACAACTGGCAACTTCGTACCGGAATTCTATACGATTCGAGCAATGCTTATCAAACTGTTTGATGAATCTGTCTCAGATATGTTCTGCTGAGATGTCAACTGATTTAACATTTAAATTTTCTGTAAGAAATATAAATTGGGCATACAAAATTTTAATTATCTGGGAATGTAGGAAAGAAAAATTAGCAAGCGACTGTCAAAAGAAGGAAGAGGGAAAATTAAATCGCTGTTTTAGAATCGTAAAGTCGCTATAAACCAAATACATACATACTTTAAATTGAAATTTCGTCCTACAAGAATTTAATATGTACCAGCTTTATCTATGTGGGCGTTTTATGGCAGATAGTACGATTCCAAAAACGGCAACAAACAGAGCAGTTCGCTGTTAATGACAGCAAATTGCATACGAAATCGCGTAAAATGAAATAAATTCCTTGAGAGTAAGAATATGGTAACCGCCTTTAATAAATTTCAATGAACTTTAAGCAAATTAATTTCATACAATGGAAAAGTGCACAAGTTGACTCGGGATATCGAAATTGGGTACCCGCCCTTTAAATATAAAACTGCATTTGATATTTTGCGACTATTGAAAATAATACTCATTTAATATTCTTGCCGATGTGGCAACGTGTATGGCGTAATTAGTGTAAAGCCAATTAGGTAACACTGCCCTCTTTTTGTAGCTGTCAAATTGTTTTGACAGTTTTTGCTCAGCGTTGCTGATTTGCTCCACGGGATTCAGTTTTCAGTCCTTTTCAAAACGTTTGCTGTCGCAGTTGAGCACAGAACGCGCGGCCAACTTTGTTACTTGCTGATTGCGCTTGGAGAAGTGTTGGTGTGTTAAATAAAGCAGATTTAACAAGTAATAATCAGATGTGATTTTTCAATCACATGTATAATAATTGAAATAAAAGAATGCAAAGTGCATGTGGGCCTGTGGCAAAGCAAGTGCGCAAAACAAGAAGCACCTATAAAGAGCAAAGTGTGTACCGGGCGGGCGACAATTGGATTTTATTGCTGGCGCTGCTGCTGCTTATGCACTGGGATGAATCGAATCTCAATGGAAAGAACAGTGTGCAGAAGAAGCAGCAAAAAAGAGTGACTTCAGTGCTGATGCACGTAAAGCGATTAGATCAGAGCTTTTCGTTTTGTGCAAAAGTAACAAACAAGCCAACCTAAATTCCGAGTGCAGTTAATTTCTATGAATTACTGGAGTAATGCGTTGCACAAAATATCAAACTATATATAAAGAAATAAGCCTATTTTTCATTGGGTTCATTTCCCATCGCAGAGTGCCTGGGAGGAGGCGGATTGCATAACGTAGCGAGGGCAGCAGGAAGTCCTCTGGAGCCCTGCTATTGAGGATCATGTGATGCTCCCCACTTATCAGCTTAGAGCAACAATAACAGCGACAGCAGCTGCTACGACAATAGCAGCGCATTGTATAGAAGTGTGAAAATTCGTTCGCTCGAACTCCATATACGAAGCTTGCCATATTGTGCTATTGTTATTGTATACATTTTACTGAGGCAATTGAACACCAGCAATGCCCGCGCGCCTGCTGCCCTACTTCTACTTAAGCACCTGTATGTGGCAATTATCAATTGAAGCTAATTTCAGCGTATTTCTTTGCTATTGCGACGCTGCAATTTAGCATGTACATTTTGTGGGGGCCCTGCTGTGAACGCTTCCTACGCTGAGAAGCCTACAGTTTCAGCACCGTATGAAATTGGTGCTCCTTTGTATGTGGTCATCGATGCTGTCATATTTGCGATTCCTCTTCGTCTTGCTTGGCGCTTTCTTATGTGCATGTATAAATGTGTGCATTTTCGTCTGCTTAGACGCATTTTCAAGCTATATGTATGTATATACGTATGTATATTTCCCAATATGAAAGCGAATTTCGTTTTTGCTTTATGGCCACTCTTGCAAATCTTTGGCTCCACTGCGCTCCACTTATGCGACTGACCCAGTTGCCACAAATCGTCGCCGCCACTATTTATAATACACAAGTACGCAACTACATATTTTTGGGTTGGTGTGTGTGTGCTCAGCTGGCGGCGGACAGCGATTCAAATTGACATTTACGCAATGCTCTTTGGCTGGTGTGAATGAAGGACTCGCTGACTGAATGACTGAATGTATGCGTGTGCGTGTGAATGTTTCGAATGCGCGTTTCCAATTCTAATTTTACACAAATGTTTCATAATGGAATTTGGCACATAAATAGTTTTCTTTCTGCTTCGTCTGCTGTGCGTTTCTTTGCGCTCTTCGGCGGTAATAACAATTCAAGTGTGTGCAATTTTAATTGCAAATGTATTTTAAATAAAATTTCGCACGACTGCTTCCAAACAAATGCAACAGGTGTTAATCAGAGCCGTACAGCATTTTGTAAACATAAGGGCCGGGTAACCATGTTGTAAAATAAAAAGACCAAACTATTCTGTCATCTAATTGAATGCTTTATTTTGCTTTATTATTAATGATTGGTAAAAATATGTTTGATAGAATAGTAAAACATTGGTGATTAGTATATCTACATACATATGTATATGTATTAAAGCCAATCAAGTTACATGATATGCAGTCAGAAGAGAGTTTAATGTGAGGAAGTCGCATTGACCATGCCATCTCCACTTCCTTTCTATATTCCAAATCTACTAAAGAATTTTCGTAGTGCCGCCGACGATAAATGCTGGACGCTTTATGGAGCATAGTTAGAATTATCTTGTTTGAGATATTTGATATTTAATTCTTGACTATTTCTGTTACAATCAAATGTCTTAACAAACGTGCACCCTTCACCCTTAACTACATACATAGATAACTACGATATCATCTCTATTAATAAGGACAAATATCTGAAAAATATGAATGCATCTCGATTTTGAGAAACCAATAAATCACTAACCACATCTCTGGCTGGAAGTCGGCGTACGGGCTTGGACAAGGTTCTTAAATTTGTTCAGACAAAGTGTAAACCTGAAAAAAATCGGCCTATTCTCGGATGACACAGGAGAACGATCTGCAATAACGGTCGCTCTTAGGAAACAAGGGTTCCTATCAAATTTTTGTGACTGAACTGCAATCTCTAGAAATAGGCAGTATGCTATGCTTTACAAATAAGATAGGTTTAACCAATGAGTTGTAGATCCTTGAATTATTATTATTTACATGATTTTTCAAAGAAAGAACTAAAAATGATCAGCGACTTGGGGGAAGTGAGTGAGAAAACTGCAACAACGTACTTTTAGAAACTTTCAATGAGTAAAGTAGTGCCATCGCTATAGAATTTTCTATTGGTTCTTGTGAGATTTTGCTCGCTATTATAAACAAGTTTAATTAAAGGTCAATCATTTGTATCTAGCGTATATGTAAGTGCGTTATTGAAGACCAAATATTCCATCTATCGCCGGCATGCTTCGAAACTTCTGTGCGCTTATATTTGCATACATACATATATGTACATATGTAAATAAGTTCCATTTGAATTTGACGCTTCAACTGAAGATGTTTTCTTTACTTAACCTTTTTGACATCATGCCGTGTAATCACAGAATATTTTGTCTTCTCTGAATGTGTGTGATTTTGTACATTTCCTTAACACTGACAATATGTATAACAATAATAATATGTGGCAGTGTATTGTAAATCACAGCAACAACAATAACAACTATTACTACTACGAATTTGCATCGCTATCTTATCGACGAACTCAAGAGCTGCTTCCTAATGAAAGCAGACGCTAATGTGGAGTCTCAAAATGACTTCCATATAGGTGCATAGTACTTGATAAGAATTCAGACTTGGCGCGTGTGTGCTTTTGTATTTTGTTGTTATTTCTATGGCATTAATTAGCCAACTCTTGAGGTCTATGAGAGATTAAATAAGGTTTTTGGAGCACGAGATCTACGGAGCAATAGCAGAGAAATATGCCAAGAGAGTCTTTTTTTAGAAATGTTTATATGGTCAGAATGGCATTTAAATACTATTTTTGATATTTGAGTAATACAAAATTGTCTGTATTTATTTGCAAAGAAAATTTATATTGCGAAAAATATTGAATACATTTACTTGTTAGAAAATATATACAACTGCAGCTTTTTTCATAACCATGGGGATCTCTCGTAACGTATTCAACTGCCAAGAACAGTCAAATTCATCAACAATCTAATTTGTTTGAAATAAAAAAAACTTTGAGCCCGTTAGCTACAACGACGCCTTCGATATGCATATGTATTTCGAAGTAATGAATATTTCTTACGCGCAACATTGTCGCTGTCTGCGTTAAGTGGGCCAACTTGGAATTGTCATTAGGGCTTTGTTTTTCAAAGCTGCCTTGGAATGCACACATTGTGGCAAAAGTTGAAAATCATTTTCTATTGGCAATAAAGTCAAAGAGTACGCTTAATGTTGTTGTCGCTTAAATTGAATATTTACAGTTGTCGCTCTCCAATTGTTCCTAAATGAATGCTCTAATTTTTTATGAATTTATAAAAAACAACACAACAAGTGAAAATATGTTAACCTAAAGTGATAAGAACAAAAAGCCACTCCCACATAAAACAAAGTCATACCCCGATTATCGTACAGCGGTGAAACAGCTGTCCTGTTGCAACTATATTACAAGCTACCTTCAGCCGAACAACTACATACTATCTTCCCTTCAGTACTTGCCGACAACGTTCCTGTAAAAACATACTGAAATGGGTGCCAAAGCTTTACTCGGCCCACGTTCCTATATGTCGCTGGCCTGCTCCATTGGATCCATCAGTTTGGCCTGTGGCAGCCTGCTGCAGATACCCAACACCGCGGATCGCATCTCGCTGCAACGTGGCCTCTTTCTAACCTCGTTGGGCTTTATCTACTTTGTCTCGCTGACGGATTTTTGCAATAAATATTTGCTGGAGGCGCCGCGCGGCATACAATTCCGCAAGAAATATCGCCTAATGATGTCGGATGTTTTGGAAATTACCAACAAGTAAGTACACCAGCATATTCCTAGCTCTTTGATCTCCTTTTGCTTGCTGCACTGAAGTGCGTAATCGTATTAAGCTTTTAGGTCATGTGTTCACAGTTCGAGAGGGCGTGTTTCCTGGCTACTAGAATGATACTTTTTTACATTTTTATGTAGTCACTATGTTTTTTGCAATCGCTTTTGATGTTTATTTTCCGAGATATTCAAATTTTAAATGACTTGCTGTGGCACTCACAACGTATGAGTGCTCTTCATTTGCTTTCGTTATGCTACTCATACGATATGTGGGGTGCTAATACTTATTCTGTGCACCTTTGAAAAAGTCTGTAGACAGGCAAATGATGTTGTCGCCGAGTAGTTTGAGTTGAAATAAGAGAAATAACTAGCATACTATCTATGCTTAATCGGGTCAGTTTATTTTAGGTTAGGTTTGTGTTGTGCTGACCTGACTAAATCCAAATCACGATTACAGCTGCTGAAGTCCGACGTATTGAGAACACACCAATTATGATTCTTGCAACCATTCGAAATCATCTGCTTAGCAAAAAGATCAAGAAGTTATCAGTAAAAGGGAATTTACTTATCAGCACAATGAACCGCCTGTCTGCGTGCTATTAAATTTTCTTATTTTGAAAGAAAAAACTACTAGCTTACAGGGCTGGAGAAGGCTACAAAAGTGAGAATTAACTCTCTACTGGAGTAAGCTGAAAAACGAATAATCCCTTCTAGACTGCAGGAAAAATTGATCTACAAATTCTAGCTCTACTTTCTGCACCTTACTACAAAATATTTTCTGAGGAATTCCTTGTTAGTTTCCAGCGCGTTCTCTTGCTGACATCCTTTGCTATAATTACCTGCTTGAACGCTTATCAGACGAGATAAAAGCTTATTGTATCGTAGTGCAGTGCTCACAATCTTTTTCATCGTTTCGGTTGGATTATGGAATTATTTTCAAAATTTTAATTTATTACTTTGTTTTCTAATTTATTCATTTCTAATTAGCGAAATTTACTTAATATATTGAGTAAATTTATGTTAATGTTTTATGGTGCATCACTTTGCTCCTCTATTCATAAAATTCATAGACCAAGAATAGCAAATATGTATTCACGCATTTCGGGCGAGCAGTAGAGCATGACAAACGAATTTTTACAAAATTTTTTATAGCCACAATAATTATTGTAATTGCTTCAATGAATTAGATTGTGCTGCTAATTTTTTTGGCTGTTAACCAAATGAAATTGTGTTCATAATAACTCAACAGCATATTGTTAATTAATAATTAATTATATAATATGTACCTTATAGCAGCATTTTATTTGAGTGTGCACAGAATTGAAATCGGTTGAAACTAGTTAAGTAGATTTTAATGTGTTTTCTATGCGAGAATTGATTGCTACATATTTTCTCTCTTTATATTGTACTTAAGGTCTTTTGCTATTTTCGGCTAAGCGATCGTCGCTCGTCGAAGGTTAAAACAATGTTTTTCTGAATATTAAATGCTTGATTTTCTCAGCGTATTAGTAGATAGTGCCATGGTATATGGTTGGTTGGTTTGTGTGCCTAGTCCTGACTATCAATTAGCACTGAGTGCCGTTTTGTTACCACGCCTCGATCAACCTACAGCCATTTGGCGGAATTCAAGAAGTGTAGAACATTCATGATATCCATACCTTGGATGTCATTGATGTTCTCTAGGAAAGCATTTCCTAGTGTTATGAGCCTTCCTCTTGCTAGGACAGGGGGCATTTGACAGGAAGTGGTCTATCGGTTCCTCTTCATTCGGGTTTTCGCAACTGCGACAGTACCGATTGAAGAGAATGCCAAGTTTTGCGGCATGTCTGCCTACCGCCCAGTGCCCTGTGCATACGGCAGTAAGTCTATTTACATCCTTTTTGTTCATTATGAGAAGGGTGCGTGTTTTCCAATGTCAGACGTGCACCAGATATTTTTGGTGGTTCTGTATGTCACCAGATCTCTCCGATTTCGTTTGGCTTTGGAGAGGTAGTGTTCCGCTATTCTGCCTTTGATCTCCCTTAACGAAGCACCCACGTCGGCCGTGCTTGAATCTTCGAACTTAGAGCCTTGCTTCGCCAGCTCATCAGTAGTTTCATTCCCTAGTATATTTCTGTGTCCCGGTACCCATACCAGAGTTACTGTACATCTTCTAGCCAGGGTTGACAGTACCATCCTACATTCCTCCACCAGCCATGGTATATACTCGAACTTGGATCTCTAGGCGCTGGCCTCACAAAATCTTTGCTAAACTCCAAAGTTCCTTTACTACGAACTTTTCTCGTATTCTCAATTCGCTTCGTTTCGCTGTTTACCGTAAATTCTTGATAATTTCTCAATTCAGTCTCGCTAAAGATACTGGCAACGATCTTTTTTTTGACACCTGAAACGATCTATCGTTCTTTAGGACAAATTTAGAACGTCAAGAATATCGTTTCGTGTCGTTATCTAGGTTGTTAGCAATAGTTGTCTGCGTCAAATGTCAATATTGTTATCGAACTATGTGCCGTGCGGGATCTAACAAAAATAGTATTTCGAAAGATTTATTCTGCGAATAGCAGCATTTCATAAGCTTAAACGGCTATTTTTAGCATAGGTTAACATAACCTACAAGTTTATTTTGTAACCGAATTCGTATCGGATTGAGTTGTTTTATCACGGCAAAAACACCCGGAATATGTAATGGATTCAGCCATGCATGATTGATGTCTGTAGGACGGTACATTGTTGGCTCACTTTTAAAAGTGCTGTTCGGCTCTGGGGTTGTACAGATATCAACTAATGAAGCTGAAGGAAGTAGAGTTGTTCAAGATCTTGCTTTGAGAGGTCACTGCATGGTTCGGCAGTTCTAGGCTTCTGGGTTACTGCTAAATCAAAGATGCAATGCATCAGAGGACCTAATGGTCTAATTAGTCCAGCGGTGTCGAATTCAATCGTGCCGGATTGCAATTTGCCCAGTTACTCTAACAGCTAAACGAATTGCAGCTGTCAGTCTATTCTTTTTGCTAGTGCTGCCGTATAGTTTTGTGCACAAAAGAAGAACGCTGTTTATTTACTTCTGAGATGAAATTTTACATTCTTTATTAAATTTATGGCACAGAATTATCATAGTTGTTACATCTCTATATTGTGTACTACTTTTTTTAACTAATTTCGGCAAAAACAATCACTTCTTTTGTTGAACTAAAATCGAAGGTCACTGGCAACACTTTTCTGCAACAGAGTTCACAAACAAAATATATCGTGAAAAATGAATTCAAACGACGAAATAATTGACTCAATGTGTTGAGTGTTGTGTAAAATGTACGATGTGCACAAATTAAAAGCAAACGAAAGCGCAGGTGGATTGTATTTCCAATAAATATTCGCTTGTTTTAATCAGTGTTGCCATATTACCTCTTGCATAGGAAAAGCATTAATTCTATTTCAATTTTCAACGAATTTTTTGGGTGGCAACATTCTTTTCACAGCTGACACGACTTTTGCAGTAGTTTTCTAATCGACGCAGAAATTTCTACTACTCAATCCGGTCAGAGTAATAGCGAACATTGTGTTCGGGTAAGATAGATTGTGTCAGCTGACACGATTTCTAACCTTACCGCTAGAGTAATTCTACCATAAAGGTCTATTTTCTAGGCACTAACCAACCGCAATAAAACACTCGAAATGCCAATTCTTCGCAAGAGATGGCGCAAGTTGAAGTGTGTTCACGATGTGCAGCAGTTTCCAAGTGCTCAAGTACTTCGTAAATATCTCTGTCATTATTTAGTTGGAAAAAAATTTTTAAAAGTTACTATACAATTAGTTTCAACTTTGCTAGTACATAAATATTTAATAAGATACCGAAATATGACCAATACTTTAAGTGTTAAGGTTTGAAATTTTGTAATCTTTCTTAAGAAGAAAAAAATAAAAATATAAATATGCGCGAAAATGTCAATATAATTTTGTTCAAAATACTAAAACTACACAAAGTAATGTGTCGGCCAAAGTTTCGTTGAAGTTATAATTTCTATCCGACAAGGAAAATATATCTCTTCTACTTGCAAAACAAGCAAAAGATAGATTAAATGTGTCTGCTTCAAGCAACCTTTATTTATTGTTTTTTCAAGCAACCTGTACAGTTTACTCAATTGTCTTCTCCTTAGAAATGTTTTCGAGACTAACTGACTACGTTTAATCATTTAAAGCCACTTGAAAGGTAATGCTAGACTGTTATGCAAGTGTTTGACAATTACTTGAAATGATTTAAAGTGGTATTTATGGCAAAAATATGAGCATATTTACTTTTGAAAGTGTCATATGATATCAACAACAATGCTTTCAGAGTGTTTTTTGAGTATTGTTTTGTTTGTGCGAGCAGTAATTTTAAAATACAGATTTGCAGTTCGTTTGTCAGCTTACAGAAATCTGCTTAAGGAGAAGAAATAAATTTCCAAACAAGCTACGAAACAATTTTTAATTGTTTAAATTTAACCATACTTTTCACAATTTATGTATTTTAAAATTCAAAATTTCGTAGTGAAATTTGTGTCGAATCTTACGTGAAATAAAGCGAAGTGTTAGGGCCTATTGAAAATAATTGTATGTAAGAAAAAAATTTAATCTGCTTTTGTAATAATGTACCTATCTCAGACATTGATTAATAAAAATATTGCATTATTTTTGCCCCTTATCAAAAATTATGATTCGTTTTTGTTGCACTGATAAACAAAACAAACAAGCATACCTTATAAAAAACCATAGTTCCTATTTTATCAACATTTGGCTGCAGGTGTTCAAGTTGATTTGATAAAAAAGCTTGATCAAATGAAGTTCTGAGTTGTGTAGAAATTTTCCTGCCTTGGATAGCCAAAAAGCAAGTCACGAAAAATCGAAAGGCGAAAACGCATAAACAAATGACTCACTTGGAAAGCTATCACTCGCATATATGCACTCGTATGTATTTCGTAACAAAAACCCGGCAACTTTTCAACTCCACCCTCACTCGTTTATCTATCGAGTGTGTTACCTACCAAGCAATTTATTGCATAAATTGCGCTCATCATCATATTCATTAGAATTATGTGCACAAAGCAGAGTTATTACCGAAACCGGTATCCCGGGATCCAAAAAGTAATACTAAAGATTTGCAATACCGGTATTCCGATTTTTTTAAATGCCAAAAATACTCTTGAAAGAAATTGATATGCCAATCCTAATTTGTTCATCGATATAATTGTAGAGTGTATCGAATACAAGTTTCATTCTTACTGGCAACTTAACAGCTGATATAAATGTTTGGTCAAAGAGAAATACAGTGCACGCTCGATAACGTGAACTAATTAAAACCAAGGGAATTCACGTTAACAAAAGTGTTCACGTTATCGAATGCCAAAAAAGTATAAAGTGAATACATATTCACACGTTTTAATTCACATTTTAGTGTTGTTTTATACATATATTAATTTGAGAAAATTTTAGATAATCTTTTATTTAAAAAAATCAGTCATCTTTTTCTGTGTCTTCTGTTTTTCTATTAATTGAATCACAGCTTTCTCCCTTAGTCGTTTCAGTACATTCATTTTGATCGACGCCTTCATGGCTAGCCCACTGTACAGCTCTGTTGAAAATCTGAATTGCTTCACTTGGTTTAATTTTCTCTCGTGCCTCGAAGATGCAGTCATCATCGTTGGATTCGTCGTTAGATTCGTCCTCCTGTTCAATGTCATTATCCGCAATGTTTACGTCAATATCATCGTTCCATTCCTGAACGGTTTCCAAACTGGACACGTACGTTTTTTCTGGCAGAAGCTTCCAGAATAAGCCGGACTCATCCGCATTATAAAGCTGATCGTTGCACAACTCCAATTCGGCCATTTTAGCTTTAAGTTTTTCTTTAAAAGGATTCACTAGCTGAGGCTGCGAAGAAAGTTTTTCGCCTGATATTTTAAGAAGTCGAACGCCATATCTTTTTTTGAATCCTTGAAGCCATCCGTCACTAGCGTGGAAGCCACCTTCGTGTTCCTTCAACTTTGAATGCAGTGTTTTTGCTTTTTCCTTCAGCATTAAAGCACTTACTGGCCAATTCTTATTTCGCATACGAATAAACCAACGATAAAGTGCTTTCTCCATTTTGGGCAGCTCTGAAGTACGCAAAGTTTTTCTTTTTCCAGGCCCAGAAAATGTGTTGTTCACGCTTTTTAAAATAATTTTTTCTTTCTTTTTAATGCCAATCAACAATTTGATTTAGCAACATTGTATTTTTTCGCTAAGCACGTCACACTCGATCCTTTTTTTAAAAAATCGAGAATTTCAGCTTTTTCTTTCAACGTCAAGCACACAGGTTTCTTACAACTCATTTCTACTCTGCATAGATAAAAAGTAAGTCAAAACGCTCTATGCTATGCCAAAATTGTTAACTAAAAAGCACAAATCACTATTAGGGGAATCCCAAAATTCAGAATTATTTGTGCTCAATGCAAAAGGGGAATCCCCAGATTCAAAATTATTTGAGCACAATGCAAATCACATGCAAACATTGAATCTTTTATTGTTCATGTTATAGAGCTTTCTCGCCTTGTTCACGTTTTGGAGTAGTCAATACAGAAAAAAATTTGTTCACGTTTTGGGGTGTTCACGCTTTGGAGTGTTCACGTTATCGAGCGTGCACTGTAGTTTCTTTTATGTTCAAAGCTGAATACTGGACTTTGCGGCAAGGCTGAATCCGGAATATTTATTTTGACGCCGAAGCCAAATTTGGTTAGGATGACTAAAATTTTATTCGGCAGAAATTTTGGCCATAGCTGAGTAGCGCATATCGAATTCGTTGACGCCGAATACCCGGTTTTGGTGGGCAACCAATTCAGTCGGTCTTTTGTTCGAAATCCGTAGCGAGTGCATTTTGATCGCACAATCCCAATCGGTTCGATCTTATCGATTACATTTTGTATACTTGCGATATTTTGTTTATCTGTCTACTTTGGCACAAAACATTTGTATTATCATATGATTTGAGTACGTTTGCTTTGTGAGAACGCGCGAATGTGATTCATGCATTATACTATTTTTTTTCTTAGATACACAATTGCTGCCGTCATAATACACTTTCTGACTTTTATTGAAATTTATTCGACTGCTGTTGTTTTATAGTACTTTACATATAGCATGCGAGTATTTATGCATTAGCGAGATTATACTTTATACTTACAGTCTGTGTGTCAGAAAAAAGCCAATAATAAACGCTTTTTGTGTTTTTTGAAAAATTACAGTTCGCTTCTTCTGACACAGCCTGTATATGTTCGTACTCCCCTTTAGATTTCATTTCACTAATGGTCGATATTGAATCGACATTCACTGGGTTTAAGATGCAATGGAATTGAAGATAGAGCTTAATTTATTGCTCTGAAACATAGCTTTTTTGCTGAACTAGCAGTTAATTAAGATTTTAAACTAATTTATCAATTACTTAAAAATAATATGTTCGATTATTGACTGTTAAGTACTTTTTTGAAATTATTTTAACTCTATTTGGGAATATTTGGCCTTTGGTTCAATCAATAAGAGGTACATACATATGTACATACATATGTACATATATAGACAGAAACGCAGCAAAATCTTTGAAGGCGTTGAAAAGCAACCCGTCTGGCATAAGATCTAGAAAATTGTTTCCTTTGTAGAGCACACATTCAATTGTACATATTTATATATATATATGCATATATATGTATGTGCCCTTTTCGGTGGTTGGATAAACATAACTAAATTTGCATTTTTCCGTCAGAAAGTCTTCTTTAGTTAATAAACGTGGCGTAAATGGCCGTGGTGCCAAATTGACGGCTGTCGGGGGTGCCGGTGAGGCTATGGAGTTTGACGCTAGTTGGGCGGTGCTGTCATGAGAATCGTTGATAGGGAAAAATCCTCACAAATGCAACAATTGATCTTCGCTGGAAATTTATACGTTCTCTTTTATTCTTTCACTTAAACTTACTTAATGAACTAACCATCGAATGTGAGCTGGTGTAGTCGGACTTCGGTTTTCCTGTAAATTCGGGCCCTTCACGAGATGAAATCACTAGGTTTTACTAAGCCAGAAAATTCACTGTCAAGTGTACTTTTTCGGGGTTATGCCATAAGTAAAGGGAAATAAAGGACACTCCAAAGTCCGATCCTCTGTTCCACTCTCCACATCATTTCAAATTATACATAGTATGAGGTTGGCAGCTTTGAGCTGGGGAAAAACCTCTTGGCTCCACTGTGCAGCGGCTTATCAGTGCAGGGTGGGCCGGCGTAGACAGTTAATACTAAGAATAAATTTATTATATGCTTAGGTTTTCTTTTTTACTACTTTTCTACAAAAACCACTTCTTCCAAAACACGCAGCGGTAATTTAGCGCCATATTATGTTTTGTTCCTTTGTTTTGAGGCAATTTTTCTTGCACCTTCGTATCACACTCACAATTGGCGAATTCATGCCCACTAACTCATGCTTCTCATGCACTAAGTTTAGTTATTTACTATGACTTGACAATGTTTGCGTGACAAGGACATTTTCCTAAGCCAATTCGCTGTACGAAATAGTCCCTGATTACCGCTTTTATATATATGTATAATGCCATAATAGCATGTATTTAGGCTGTAAATGGGTAGCCCAACTTGGGTGGCCAGTTTTGGTATGTGCTTCATCATACCAAACTTGGGTAATACAGGCTTGAAATACTTTAAGTCAATTTATTCACGTATGGAAGATAAGGTCCGGTCGACTGCTTTACTATTTTGTCTCGTGAAAAGTACCACAGCTTGCGTGATCTAATCGCAATTTCTTGATTATTACCTCAACTATTAATCATCATAGTTTACATACGCTCAAACAGCTTTAGGGCTTTAATTGTGTAAACGGCTTAGTTATGAATAAATGGAAACTTACGCGTTTATTCTGGCAAAAATCAATGAGGCTTAATAGAATAAATCACAACTGAGTAGAAACTCAACATTTTACTACTAAACTCAATCATATACAGATACATTTTAAAATTTAAAATGAATTGCTGTACAAACACAATTTATCTTTAAAATATGATTAAGTTGAAATAAAAAGAAGTCGGGGTCGCGCAACAATTCTTGAAGACATGAAGTTACATCAAATCAAAAGAAATGTTTTGCACAGCCAATTATTGTCAAATTTCAATAATATTTAAACATACGGACAAAGGAGTGGTCTTAACGAAGTTGGTCTTATATTAGTAAATTCGAAGCTGTCAAGGAGTTAACATGAGCCGTTTTCTTTGAAAGTGAAAGTAGAGTCCTCTTTCGACCGACAAAACTGACACTCTATAAGACGCTCATCATTCCCGTATTGCTGTATGGCGCTGAAGCATGGGGTTATTTCGCATTTCGCAGACTGATGCAGCTTCACTTGGAGTGATCGAGAGAAAAGTGCTCCGCAAGATTTTCGGCCCCATCCGCGTTGGCGACGTCTACCGCATCAGAACGAACAACGAAATGTATGAGCTCCACGCCGATATGGACATAGTCAGTCGCATCACCATCAAGCGGCTTCACTGGCTGGGTCATGTCGTGCGTATGGACGAAGGAGCTCCAGCGAAGAAGGTATTCGAGACGGCGGCAGTTTGAAGACAGAGACGGCGTGGGAGGCCATGCCTACGATGGAAAGAACAAGTGGAAAAGGCGCTGGCAAAGTTTGAAACTTCCAACTGGAGAAGGCGCGCGCGTTGCAGGGGCGCCTGGAGAGAGGCCGTACGGCAGGTCGTAACCCGGTAACGGGTTGTCCTGACCACCTAAGTAATTAAGTATTTAGCTATAGCTATAGAATTAATAGAATGCAAAAATGTATACGATCCCGAATTGTTTGATTTTAATAATGATACTTTATTGAAAATCAAAAAAAAAAGTTGTTCTATATATATAAATTATAATATATAACAGCCCTATTCTAGCGATTCAGTCACAATTGATTGTTGACATTTCAATTCTTTTTTTTATACAATAAGTGTCAATTGCTTCAAAATTGTGATTGTAACTTGTAAGACTCGCCAGAATAGGACTGTTGGAGTTTGTCCTCTGCACTTTTAACAACATTTAGAAATTTTGACGCGCTTTTTGGGAATATAAAAAAAGAACATACAGAATTCATATCCCTGTAGTAGAACACGCTGCTCAACGACACTTGATGTGTGCTTTTAACATTTTCAAACTCACTGGCGTATGGAAGGATATCGTACAACCGACATTCGGCAAAGTCGATATAACAGAGTCGAATGCGCTAACTGAGCGAATTTTGACTTGTTTCACTTTGATTTGAGGCTCGGTGCTGACCGGGACCAAATCCTCTTTTTCTGCATCTAAAGTTTTTCTAATGGTGTGTTTCGATGTTTTCTCGTTTGTAGCTTCAGTTGCTCTTTGTTTCAACTTGGTTTTAGACTTTATATTGTTGGCATTTCCAGCAGCCTGAATTACATTGTAACTGTGTACTTGTATTATTGTTTCCGGTTTCATGCTGTCAGCAATTGGTACTTTTTTAATGAGGCTTCTTGAACTCTTGCATATTTTTACAAAACTCTTGCATTTGCTTGCACGCAGAGGTGACTTGTTTTTGACCAATTTTCGTTTTTTGCTCTTGCGGGTTTTGTTAAGTATTTTTGCCTTCTTATCAATTGCAATCGCCGATAATTTTTTCGGCATATTGGCAGCAAAAGAGAATTTGCTAGCTGCTGTTATTTTGCTTTTGGCGCTAGAGGGCACTGTTAGCGGCTTCAACTTGGTCAGTGAACATTTTTCGTTCTGCGCAATCTTGGATTTTTCTACTTGTCCATTTCTTGCCGCGTTCTTGCTTTTGATGTTCTGTTGTCTGCCTGAAGATCTGTGCATCATCCTTTCCTTCTTCAATGTTTTTTCAGCCTGCCACTCTATATTGTGCTTAGGTTTATCTTCGGCATTAGTCAAGCTAAATTGCTTATCATTGAAGCTGCATTGTTGCTCCAAATAAGCCATGCATTTTGCTCTTACATTGCTTTCGCTAATGTTGCCTTTATAACAGTTGCATTGCTGCTGGTGGGCTTGATCCAAACGATAGTTGGAATTTTCTCTGATACTCACGAAGGTAGTTCGACTTGTGTTATTGTAAAATGGCTCATCCAAGCAGCAGTCGGAGTTCTCGCTGGCGCTCTGAAACGTCGTCTGACTTGCGCTGTAGTAATGTGAGGCATCAGAGCTAGATTTGCCCATGTCGCTCTTAAGCGTACACTGATTGTTATCGCCAACAGTTTGCTCATTGTATGAATTTTGCTCTGTCGAGTTAGGCTGAGTGGTTTCAGTGGGCGTATGCTGGTGTTCAGGCGTTTCAACCGATGTCTTTTGTAATTGAATGCTTCTGGAACTTAACGACAAATTGTGATTTGATGTCTGTGTCTGAACATCTTTTTCTGTTACCTTCCGTGCTTGACCATAGATGTTATAGCATGTGCTGCTTCTTGTGCTACACACAGTGGCTATGGTTTCTGTTTCTTTGAGCTCCAAACTTTCCAAACTATCTATACTACGCCCCCTATACTGCTTACCGTCAATTCTTTGCAAATCATCATCGAACATTTGAACTGGTTCGCCATTCTTAAAGCTGGCTGAATTGTATGCAGGATCCGTGTCGGCTTTACTTCGTAAACTGCGAGTCTGTCTACTTTTAAAATTGTGTTCCTTTGCATTGGTTTTGGCTGGCATCTTACATGTTTCCAAATGCTCCATGGACACGTCTTCGTCTTCGTCCATCAAGCCAGATGCAAGCTCCAATGGAGAATCAGATTTGTACAAGTGCTTCTTTTGGCCATCTTGCGCTGTTTTCGTTGTCGCATGCACGTCGATTATTTCCGACAGTTTTCTATGTCTTTCGTTGTAATAGTCCTTGGTAGTTTTTGCCATTTCCTCCATATCCGTATCATACCCTATAAGCATTTCCGTATGATAACACAGCATCTTATTATTCAGCGGCATGCCTAGATTTTGTGAGTATTTTTCCTTAGCTGCTGTCAAGTAGTTGAGTTTCAGCTGCGTTGCGCGTATATTCGTCTTTGAGACACGCATTTGTTCTATGGGCCTCATTATCCACACGACCGAGTCGTGACAATCTAATGGGTGCATTGGCAGATTATTTGTATGCTTGTTGTAGCCATGGCGGAATTTTCGCAGCGATGTGCTTCCTACATTGCAACTCTTCAGGAGTCGATCGTCGCGCGGTGAATTTACAAACGGTTGGCCGCCCTTCAAACCACTTTTAATAGTTTTGCACCATAGACACGCGCACTTCCGTTGGTGGCACTCTCTGCACAAGCGCGCGCCATTTTCGCCCAGTTTCCTCAAGTGGCTAACGTCTTTCAGGCGAATAGGCGTCGTCATGGTTTTGTAACTGTTGGACACTTTGTTTGGGCATAGCGCATTTTCCTTATGTTCTTTTTCCCCGTTTATAGATAATTTTGACATATCCGAAATTAATTTTTTGTTTATTTTTTATTTTTTTGCGAAATCAAAAAGATTTCTTTAACAATTTTCTCTATGTGAAATTTGAAAAGAAAAATTTTATGACAACCATTTCATTTGTATTTATGTATTTTCGAACATGCCAATAAGCATTAAAGCGAGGGCTTGATAACTTCCATGAAGCAAAGTTTGATATTATAGTATACATTGATTATACATTGCTTTCAATTAAAATAAATGAAAACAAAAATCAAGCCTTGTTATCAATTTTGATCTAGCCTGGTTATCAGGCATTTTTTTCAACTAGATATCAAATATCAAGCCATTTTATCAAATTTGAAATTGTTTTCGACTTGATATCAAGCCTTTTTATCAAATTTGAATTTGTCTTTGTTTTCGACTTGATATCAAGCCTGGTTATGAAGCTTTATTTGTGCTTTATTTTTTTATTCGATATCATATGAAATATAAGATTTTACCGCTACTGTTGAAACACCATAAATTTTTTTAAAAAATTGCTTTGATTTATAATAATAACTTCAATTGCGAGAAAATAAAAATATAATTTTAATGAAAAGGCGCGTGCAAAAAATATACAAATTTTACATAAGGAAAGAAATCTTGGTCGCCGCAAAATTCAATTCCAGGCGATTGAGTATTAACATGAGTGCAGTGTAGCGTATCAGAGCTATGACCTCTTCATTCGTTGGTACATCTTAGAATTTTGCTAATGAATGCTTGATGTTTTTCATCAAAATATCTAAAAGTGCTTTGAAAACTGCCAGAAGCGCAAGTAACCGCTGCGTAATCAGTAAATGTTTGTTTAAAAGCAAACAAAGAATTATTTAATAATCAGCAATAAACCATACAGATAAAACACACCGTTTAGCGTTATGTTTTTGTTAATGTTGAAATTTAAGAATAATTTTAGCACTGAATTGGGAAATTCATTTACAGATATTCATCTCATTAAAAACTTCAAAAGTATGCCTCTTTTTCTCCAGTTGCTTCTCCTTATGGTACGTCAAAAATCGAAATATTTGCGTATCCAATAGCTGGAAATTAATTAGTTTCCGTTCAAAATATTTACATACATATTTAAACAATTGGATACACCAACTCAATCAATAGTTTCGAGACGCGCTCCTCCTTACATACTATGTAGATACGTTGTACCTTGGGCTTAAAATTATGAAGCAATCTTTAAACAATCGGTACCTACCTATGTATACATTGATAGTTGATATCTATTTGTTGAAATTATACCAGCAATCGCTTTTGACTAAACTGGTGTAACAAAAACCGCGCTAAGGAACTGAAAGTAAATAAAAGTTGATATTCTGCATATTAACAAAAATGTGGCTTAGTGCATTTTTGATTTTTGAGTGACTCAATTATGATAAAAGAAACCCACTTAATCTAATGTAATAAAAAAAATCAGCCATCCTTACTATGCCTAACACTCTGTTAACTTTTCTTAATAACCGTTCTAATATACCGTTCGGTTAGCAGTGAAGATCCAGCATAAATTCAAAAAATGGAATTGATTCCGGAGCCTTAAGGCTCAGTTAGTGATGACGTATCGCATTTATTCGTATCGCAGACAAAACCTGTTTTACCCGAGCTCTATATATGCGTTCGCTCTTGACGTATTTATTCGGATCGTAACGCAGAAATTCTCATAGAAATAGGTCCCTCTCAGACATTTACGATACGAATAAATACGATATGTCATCACTAACTGAGCATTTAAGTCCGCAACAAATAACAACGTATGACAAAATTGAAAAGTCAAGTCGTACAATTGAAACAGATTAAATTTAGAGTAGGGAAGTAGCTCGTAGGCAGCACGACCAGAGAGGTCTTTTGTGGCGATTCTCCTGGCGATGTATTTACATCAGAACATCTTTAGTAAATAATAATAAAGCAGTTGAAATTTAATTTTAATTTGAAGTATTATATCAATAATTCCGAGAATTGGGTATAAGTTACTTTACACGCCCCTGTTCAGCAATCCGATTTCATTTGGAAAGCATTTTCAATTTTAACTATGGATTTCATTCCACTGCGGGAACAGTAATTTCGATTGGAATGCGAAACAATTTTTACAATTTGAAACAGACTTCATTCAATACGCGAATAATTTGACATGCAACGGTGCAGAATTTGTATACTAAAATCTGGTGTGCGAAAGTCGTGCTCTTTGCAATTCAGGATCGTATCTGCTTTTGCCTTGAGATGATGTAGAATCTATGGAAAGTTTGACATGGTGTTCTCCGTGCTTTGAGGGAGATGCTAATGCGAGCATGTCCATATCTTTGGAAGGCTCAGTTCTTGGTTGGGCTTGACTTCGACGGATTTCCGAGGCATATTTCTCTATGCCCCTTCTGTAATTGAATTCATCTAGATTGATACGTGACATCCTCCATATTGAAGATCTTCGTATCAGAGACTGCGCATTTCTCCAACTGAGGTCCACATCCCATGGTTCGTAATAGGCTATGGGATCACTAACTATGACATCTCCAGACAGTCGAACATGGGATTTACTTTTCGTTGGAATTAGTTGAAGCGGTTCCTGAACTGTAGGCATGACAGGCATTTTTGAAGGTAGTTTACGAAGTGGCAGATTTTGTATTATAATTTTAACAAATAGGGGCGTATTCATATTAGAGATTTCCTGCAATGCCGCCAGGAGTAACTCCATTTGGGGGCGAGTCAATGACATGCATATTTGCCGCAATAAATTCCGAAAAATTAGTATAACGTGAGGGGTTAATAAACCTGCGGCGTGCAACATTCTCAATAAATTTAACAGCTCCATTGGCTCCAGACGAGCTGCGGCTTTCAAAAAATTCATCAAATACTGCCACTGTTCTGACGGCAATTGGCCACCTCGTCGAAGTACATCTAGCAACTCGGAAAGTTTCAATGGATTGAAAAACTGCTCGGGTGGCAGATCCAAGTTTGAGAATTCGCAAGCCTTGCTGAATTTTATATCGTAAATCGTATTCATAATGCTATCACTGTTAATTACGCCTTTTAAATAGCATGTCATGCGTGGATTAATATGGTTCACTTCAAGTGGCTCATAATAGCACCGATGTTTTTTTTGGGGATAGACCTTATTGCTAGGTTTTGGAGGCATCCACTTTTTAGCTACTGCCATATATTTTGGCGATGCCGGTTTGTTTGGATCGTAGTTCTTCAAAAAACTGCCCTTTTGCTCGTTAATGTGCTCGTATTTTTTCATAAAGGTCCATCCATTTAGCCTTTGGCTAATCCCACTGGTCGGATGGCTACAAGCAATGGCGCAGAGTGGTACACACGCCGACTTGCATTTGGGTTGTGCCAACTCTTGGAGCTCTAGCGGTGTTTTCTTGAATGCTTCCATTTTTTATAAGCTTTTTTTTCAATTCTATTCAGCCTTAATAATTTTGCATTTTATTTTGGCACATATTCTTGAGCCAATAGTTTATATCCAAAAAATAATTTTAGAAGCACGCGGCTTTGCCGCGAGCAAATTCAATGTACACAAATTTTTTAATATATGTATCTTTTTGAGTTTTGAAAAGTTTGAAAAGGTGGGGAACAAAAACTGTCAAATTGTAACGTTTGAAGGAAAACGTTTCTGAACAAATTGAAAACTCCTTGGAAATGTTGCAAATCCAAGGCACATTAACAAGATATGCCACTTAGGGAGAGCCGTCAAAATATGAGTGCGAGAAATGCTAAACTCATAGTTGCTTTTATTTAGGAACAGATGTTTGGTTGCAATGATTAGTGCTTGTTCCCAAAGTAAAAAAGTATGTACAATTTTATTTTTCAAAACTCCATTCGCGTGGCAAAATTTGTATTATTTAATTCAATGCTTGTTTCAGCAGTGTATATTTTTATTTAAATGCAATGAAGATGATATTAGCCCAATTCACAATCTTGTGCAAATGGTCTGGGATTTTTGCAATTGACAGTTTTGTAGCAAACTACTGTCAAAACTACTGTAGTTTTGCAACAAAACCGTCAATTAGAGTTGTGCCGTTTAGTTCACTTGAGCGATTAGTTCAGTTGGGATTAGGTTGCCTTTTAGAACTAGTTATTTTCTAGTTCACTAGTTCATTAAAATTATTCTATTTGTACTAGAAAAAATTTTAAATGCACTACCAAGATCGTTCGATTTTGTTTGGTCAGTTAAGCGGGGTCTACTAGTCACAATTTAAGGCTCAGTTAATGTAGCCGTAACATATTTTTCCGTTTTCAGCTGACACAACCTATTATACCCGAGCTCTATACATGAGATTACTTTAAACGAATTTGTACGCAAGCGTAACGGAGCTTGAAAAACTTGTCAGCTATAGCTTTGTTGCAGAAAAGTGCTTGCTCTTGAATCTTAGTTCAACAAAAATAGCTGAATAGTAATGCTAGCAAAATGATCAGCGTGCTCTTTTTGTTCACGAAACTATACGGCAGCACTAGCAAAAAGTGAAATATGCAAAGGACTGACAGCTGCAATATGTTTTACGTATTCAAGTCAACGGCCAAAGTTTTACGTTTACGTAAAATTACGAAAAAAAAATTTCCGAAAATTTTTTTAGTAATAGAACATTTATTTAAATAAAAATAAGGGAAAATATTTTATTTATGAACAGTTAACTTTAATTTGCACTTTTTTTGTTAAATTAAATTAAATTCACATATTTTGTTATCTTCTAAAATACAAAAATCAATTTAAACAAAGCTTCAAGCTTTGAACATCCATTTAAATGCTGTCTTTAAAATAACACGTTTGTAAAAATTGTGAGATCTTTCAATAACATATAAGAAAAAGTAATTAATATTAATAAGTACAAAATCCTTTATATATTGCTATGCAAAAATATCAAATTTGACACTTTAGATGGCTTCAGCAGAGTTTGGCGTTCATTTATTATATTTCTTGTCCCCTAAAAAATGTGCCCGCACTGGACTGATGTAGCCACTACGCGAAATCTCTTTAACATGTACTGATACAAACGGGGATATACCTCACGTCTCTCATGCCACCACACTAGCGGATCTTTCTTCCGATCTACATACTCTTCATTTAGATACTTGTTAATTTCTCTGGTGACATACCTTGTTAATGTGCCTTGCACCTGTCACTTGAAAAACTCTGCGCCTTTTATAATTCAAGTAAATTTAGCTTTAGTTCATCTAGGTCATCCAACTGAACGACCGATAGAGCTAGTTCAGATATGAGAACCAGATCTTTTAGATCTTTAGTTCGCGAACGACACAAGCCTACCGTCAATTGCAAAAATCCCAGACCATTTGCACAAGATTGTGAATTGGGCTATTGTATTAATTGTAAGGGTGCTTCTTAAATTGTGTGTCAACTCAAAAATGAAAATAGAATGTAAATTTTATAAAAGGGTTAATGTGCCTTGTTGCAAATCTATAATATATAATTACACTAGGGGTATTCCGGATCCGTAGCGAATGCAAAAGCGAAAGCAAAATTTTGCATTTGCATTATTATAATCGGGAACGACAGATTGCGAAATCCATGCAAATGCTTTTGTCGAACAGCTGTTTTATTTGAGAGGTTAATAGTGTGTTTTGTTGTTGTGTATGCAAAAGGTGGAAAAAAATTTTGCATTTGCTCTTTTGTATGACCAATTACACCGGATCGGGAATACCCCTACTATGTTGCAAGTGAGTTGTCAGAAAAATGGCAGAGGCAGCAGCATTCACATAAACATATACACCTACATATGGTAAACTTGTTCAGAAAACTCGAAAGCGTGATTTGTTAAAAATGCTACAAAACCAAAGGACCTTTGGAAGTTTGTCTGAAGTTGTAGGCGCTACGGAGTCGCACAATGGTTGGGTGCTCGCTCTCAGCTGCCAAAGTTCTATGCGCAAAATAAAAGCAGATTTTATTAAAAACAAGTAAGGAAGCATCAGTCGGGTTTCCCCGACAGAGTAATACCCTACACCAAGTAACTGAGTGGGCGGACCACGCCCTAGAACTGTATATAGCAACTATTGATACTCTGGAGGGACTACAACATAAATTAGCGATATATATTATTTACCGCCTTCATGGTGTGTAAATTTAAAGGTACTCTTACCAGCAATTAAGTTACCAAATATGAACGTTATTGTATATATATTATGGAAGTTATGAGGATTTTCAGCTTACCGCCTATATAGTGGGCGGACCACGCCCATTTTATAATATGGCATGTAGGGCCGATATTTGATATTAAGAACCAAATTTTATTCGGTTAAATTCATAAATAGTTAATTGAGAGCCATTTTACCGGAAAAATTTTTTCGACTACATAGTGGGCGGGCCACGCCCATTTTTTCGTGAGACATAGAAGACCTACCTCTTAACTTGAATACCAAGTATAATTCTTTTTCATGAGTAATTAGGCAAATTATAGCCATTTTACCAAAAAAATTCCGAGGTAGTGGGACTTACAGGCCCGTTGTGGGCGTGTCGTTCGGGTGATTTTGCTAATCTCAGAACTTAAAGTAGTGGAAGGTTCACTGCGACTGTGTGGCAAATTTAGTCCAAATCGGACCACTCCTTCTTTCTCTCCTGCGCCAACGGACAGCCAGACAGACAGACAGACAGACAGACGGACAGACGGACAACCGGAAATCAAGACAGAAAGTGATTCTAAGCATTTCCATATACTTATGTCTATACCTAGGACGTCTCCTTTAATGCGTTACAATTTTCGCACAAAGTTATTATACCCTTTTACCATAGGTGTAGGGTATAAAAATGTCTGTATGCGGCGTCAACTATTGTGTTGAATTTTCTACTCTGCGAGAGTATATTTTTCCTTAATAAATGATTTTTAAACCCAGCTGTGAATAGCTGAAAATACAAACACAAGCTAACGCGAGTAAGCTAGACCATACATCTATAAAGATCAAGATATTGGAAAGGTTTGGGTGCCAAGAGTTATGCATATCGAAATAATGCCCCCTCCGTAGTTTGCAATTGCCAATTGGAAAGTTTACATTTCTTTTAACTAAAAACGCTACCACAAATTCATCGCAGAATCCATCGTAATGAAAATTAGGAATATGAGCGTGCGCTATCACAGAATTCATGTAAATTTTTTTTCGACATACATAATTCGAAATTTCGAAAATTAATAAGTTTTCTTTTTAGATGGTATGAGTCAGCTGGGATTCGAACATCTAATATCTTGTAGCTCTTCCTTTTCTCTTGTCTTGTCTGTAAAAGAAAAGCTAAAATTCGTTGTAAATGAAATGCTAGAGTTACTCTCTCTTATTTTATTTAATTTAAAAAAATTCAATTCCAAACACTTTGCAAAAATATTCAATTCAATGAAATTCAATTCAATTTTTGCGAAGCACTTGGTATCCAATTTATGAATGTCTATTTGTTTTCGAAAATTAGTAAATTAAGTCGCCATTTAAACAAGAAGTTGAGCCTGGGTACTTATAAATTTGAATCCCATTCGAAACCGTCGACCCAGTTTTAAGCTTGTTATAAAGCGTGTTAAGTCATTGATGTTGAAGGGCACTAAGTCTGCGAGGTTTGTGGGTGTATTATAGTAGCAATTGTTGAATGAATTCTTCCTTCTTTTCGTGTCCGCAGTTTTGTTGTTCGTTGGTGGCCTACACCAATCCTCTTGGCATGTGTACCTTAGACGCAATGGCCAGTGATTATCTTGACTGCAATTCTTGTTTTCATGCGCTTCTAGCTTATCTGGAACCAAATCTGGCTCTGATGCTGAAATTCTGGGTATATTTCTATTATTGTCATCCCCATCTAAGATACTTGTTGCTGAAAGCTTGCGAATCAGGCGTTTCTACTCCGCTATTGAATTCGTCATTGTTTTCTTTTACTTAAATTTATGCGTTATTGCACAGATTTTGTTTTTTGATTGCTGCCTTTCTCTGCCTTTTTGGTTTATCAAGGATGTTGTTAACATCTTCGTCTTTGAATTCCCAGGCAAGGCGCTGTCCATTTTGTTTTTGTGGTCCTTTGTTCATTTGGCTGTTGTGGTGCAACTACTGAGTTGTACAGATCATCAATTTCTTTCAAAGATTTACGCAAAAAGTTATTCTTCTCTTTCGGTGGGTGCCTGGTTAGCCGATCCAGCAGAATTTTCGGACCCGGATCATCTAATCGGTTGCTATATCGATCGCAGATTTGTGGGCTAGGTCCTTCGGTTAAGGGCACTGTCTTTTTCGGTTTAGGCGCTACACAGTTATGGGCGAAAAACGCATCTGGATCCCAACTGCAGAATTGCTTGCTAAAAGTTGGCGACAGAAGCAACTCCTTCAGCGTTTCTTTATTACATCTACCCGTTCGGCATAGTTCTGTCAGTAAACCCTTATTGCCGCAACACGTTTCACCTTGGTCACAGCAACGTTTCCTCATTGGGTTCTGCTTGATTCGCAAGTATTGTGGAAGATCAGGAACATATCTGCGGTACGCTTTCTGTTGGCCGTTGGCCGCATTCAGCTGGCAGTACGTGCTAACACATCGTATAGGGCAATTTATGCAAGCGAACGGTATCTGAGACCACCTCTGAGCCCAGTAGTTGCTGCTACAACAGCTCATTCCAGAAATTTTGCTTATAAAATCGAAAGTCGAAAATGTGAAGTGATTTTCTTAAACTGCCAATAAGCCCGTTTGATTGATTCATGCATAGTGTAATAAATATCAAGTGAACCAGATAGATTGTCATACCTTACAATTATTACACTATGGATTCATGTATGAAAGTGTTTTCCGAATGACACATTCGGAGTTTGGATGGGATTTTTATATGTTACTGTGTTCCTGCCCCGCCATCGCTAGAACTCGTCTGACTTGCTTAGGAGCGCCATTCTTTTCAGGGCTCGAACAGATCTCGGAACTAGGCATTAAGCCTCTTTGGAAATTTGTTAAAAACACCCAAATTCTGACAGATCACTACTTTGACAACTCCTAAACGGAATTGGTATCGCTAAGGACCCAACAGGGTCTATGCGTGGCCTTCTTAGGCAGCCAGATTAACCTAACCTAACATTTATATGTTACTAGCTTATGCCCGCGGTTTCGCTCGCGTATAAATAATATACTATTTGGTTTTTTGGTTAGAGAGCAAGAAACAAACTGTACGAAAATCAATTTTTTTTAAGGTTCGGCCTTGGGTTTTATTTATGATCATGGAGAAGCATGCATTTATACTGCCTAGCCAAAAGGGGAGCATCAAATCCGCGGATTTTCAAAAGGGCATACAGCGGAAGGGGTAAGAAAATGGAAGGAATCCAAATTTAGTGCCTACTGGACGAACAGGTTAGGACAGAGGCAAGCGAAAAGGTAACTGACCCCAACATGAGTCAAATCACAAAGGCTTATCAAGTTTAACAGAGAGGACCTTCGCATTCTCACAGGCTATCTCGCAGGGCACTGCAACCTTTGATACCACATGATAGAGATGGGTCTATCCGTCACGTGCGACGCAGGGACTGCAAAGTCCAACCACATCCAATGTGATTGTCTCGCAATCAGTAGGCACAGAAACCTCCATCTAGAAGGCTACTAAGTGCCCCCATGGAAAATATAGAACACCAAACCCAGCAAAGCGCTACATTTTATTAAGAGCCCAACGCAACTGGCTTCAATACAGGCCAGCACAATAGATCCAATTTACGGGCGCGATGCAGAACAAGGTCCTTCTATCAATTGTTGAAAATTAATTCGAAATCCCAGGTATGTCAGAAAGCTAGGCCTTAGCCTCGGTTACACGGGCTGTTGCGCCACTTATTCATTTTTTTCATTCATGGTATGTTTATTATAATAATTATTTATCGTTGTACAAAATGCAAATAGGTTTATGTATCGTTTAAAGATAAAAATAATGTCAAAATGTTAAAAAAACATAACTAAAATTTGCAAATGATTTTTAAACTTAATACATTTCAAAGGAACTGCGGGAAATCTGCACATCTATGCTTGTAAAAATGCGATGCTGTTGCTGCCAATATATAGCCTGACAATACAAATACAAGTCATATGCAATTCCTGCACCATTCTGCACAAATTACATGTAACTGGTATTTGTGGAAAGGTTTATTTTCCGAGGAAGTTGTCATTTTTTCCAAAATACCACTCTGCGTTTTGCCAGTTTTTGTGTTGGCTCATTCAGGCCGAGTCTATAGTGGGGGCGTGGATTGGCTTCGCAGTGCTGTTGTTGCGGGCGATGCCGCGGATGATGGTAAAGACCTTCTTGCTGTTCCTCCTCTTGCTGTTGTTTCTCTCTATCAGCTGCACAGACCATCTTCGGCATATCATCGTCATAGTGCCGAGCAATCGCTTCGTAACTTTTATCCATAAAATAGTTGGCATATTCTTGTTCACTGGAATTATTTGACGTATGTATGCTCAGCTGGGAGTTGATAAGCTGGACACTCTGTCAGATATGTAGGCTTCTCGTGTTCCCCATTGCCATATGCACCTTGCATTGCTCTATTGTATTCGTTCGGTTCGTCATGCTTTGCTTCATCCAGCCATGCGTCGCTCAATTCATTATTCTGTTGGTCGTTATAAAGTTCCGTTCGATTGTGCCAGGGCAACGCTTTCATTGCTCTGTTCGAATAATCAGGCTCATCGCAGTAATACAGATTTTGCAAGCCGGAATTTTGTAGGCGATGCTGTGCCGCTTCCCAGTCTGGTGCATCCTTATCAAGATGCTCTGGTGTTGTTGAGGCCGTTTCGGCATCTTCATAGGCGCTTTCATATCTTGACACATAGCAGGAAGCGTTCGGAGAGTGTGGTCCATGCATCATATAACTATGTTTTTTATTCCTTAGCTCCATCTCAATATTTTCAGTTTGTTCAGTGCCTTCTTCAGGTTCGTCGCATCCTGCCTGCTTGACGGCATTCGCGAAAATACGCTCGCATTTCTGCTTGGTGATATGGCCTGATTTAGCTTCGTTAGGTAACGATCCGTATGGCTGATGCATGCCACCCTCATACGCATTTCGTATGGGTGTTTCTTGCTGTTTTTTATACCTTTTGATGGCATTTCGATGTTCCGAAACCAGTTGTTGTGTTTGTGATATACGCGCCGGTAATTTTTGGCGCAACTGATAGTCCTTCTTAGCATTTCTTTCCGACATCAGCACATTCTTGTGCATTATCCTGTGAGCTTTTGCTCTCATTTTCATTTCACGTCGAAGTCGTCGGCGTCTCTCATTTTCACTCGGCTGCCCCAATACGAGCATGTCAGAGGAGCGTAGTTCGTTAGCTCTGGGATTGACCCACAGCTCGTGCATTGACTTGCGTTTTTTGTTTTTGCTCTTTGTAGGTTTACTGCTCCCGAGCTGCGGCTCGTTGGTATCTAAAGAGCGTGCACAAATCCGCTTTGTACACTTAGTTCGAGGCTTTCCTCTTCTCTCATTTCGGCGTCCGAGTTTCTCCTTTTCCATCGAGTCGACGAGCGTTGCTAGAGCGGACCTACCATTTCGCAGATACGGACCTCTGTCGACAAAACTTTCCGGTGTCGGCAGCGGCTTTTGCACAGCGCGTTCAGTTATTTTCGCCACCAGATCTGCCGTACATTTTTCCGCAGGTTTTTTATTCTTACTATTGCGGCAGGAAGTAGGACTGGTAGGCAGGAATGGTGGCGCAGGGCCTTCGTCGCTGATGGGCGGCGGACCCAACGCCTGCAAGATCTTCTCGATCAGAGTGGCTTCAGCGCAAATGCGGTGCTGCTTTTGTGGCAGGGCTCTCATGCGCGGTCGTAGCGCGTCAAGCTGCTCAGCGATGCGTCTGTTGTCCCTAAATATTGCACTATCCCTCTGGTTTGGTAAGCCAAAACATGTGCAACGCTTGTAGGTTTTCGGAAAACATTTCATGTTTTGCTTTGTGTCGAAATCAGATGCCTTTGGCTTTCCGTTAGCGGTCGCGGCAACAATAGCCGCGGCGATAGCATCGATGGTAGCATCAATGTCTTGCTGCTGCTTCGCGCCACTCTTATGCTTGCATTTATCTAGCTGTGTTCCTGACCTGGACCTGCGAATGCTATTCTTTAACTTATGTATTAGACTGGCAATGTCGTTGTTGCCGTTGTGACGGCTGCGCCGGGTGTTGCGGGACCTGGATCGCGACCTGGACCAAGACCGCGACCTTCTGCGCGTGCGTGAACGTGAGCGTGAGCGTACCCGTAATCGATTCAATATGCGGCATATGTTTTGTTCCACCTCGAGATCATCGTTATCCTTCAGGATTTGCATGAATTCCGGTGAAACGCGTTTGAGCTTAGTCTTCAGCTCATTCTTGACAGTTGGCTCTTGAGAAGCATTCGCCTGCGGTGACAAATCTTTGGCCTCGTTGCAACAGACCGTGCATATCTTGCCGCAGCAGTCGCTGTCCTTCGCTACTCCTAGTATTTTGGACTTCAGATATTGATAGTACGCATTTTTGAATAGATGTGTTAATTTCCCGATATCCGAGGTTCTATGCATTTTCCAAGAAAGAAGATTTTTTAAAAAATATAAATTTTTATTAGAAATAAAAATATTCCCATTTGTATTTGAAATTTTTTTTTTCTTACTGTTGAAGTTTTGTTCCAATCGTTTTGAAAATGCCGAGCTGTTGAGTTGCCAATAGTAGTTTTGCTTGTATTGTAGTTGGTAGCATGCCACTGGCGGTATTCGAATTTTATGATTGACGATGTGTAGAAATTGTTGGGGTTACGTGCGAGTGTAGGTACTTCGATTTGAGCGAGTACAATGAACTCTCCTCAAGAAAAATCCTTTAAACAATTTATAGTAAAATGTAGTTTATTTTTTAAGATCAGTAGTGTAAATATGGCGGTTCTGGCCCAATATGGTGGAGCGTGGAGAAGTGGAGAAGCGAAAAATTTGTATGTGTGGAGCAGTGTGACGTCACATATTTGCTCCACCATATGGTGAGGAGAAACGATGACGTCATCAGCGATAATGTAAACAATACGATGACGTCATCAGTGAAAATGACGTCATCAGTGATAATGTAAACAATATGATGACGTCATCAATGAAAATGCAACCCATGCAACCCTGTGAAAATGACGTCATCAGCGATAATGCAACCCTGTTTTAAAATTTGAAGGTGACGTCATCAGTGGAAATGCAACCCTGTTTTAAAATTTGAATTTCACAATTTGAATTTCACAATTAGATGTAATTTGAAGCCGTTTATATATGTATATGTGTGTATGTGTGTGTGTGTATGTATATTAGAATTTCACAATTAGATGTAATTTGAAGTGTGTATGTATATTAGAATTTCACAATTAGATGTAATTTGATATGTATGGAGCAAAAATGTGACGTCACCAGTGAAAATTTGTATGTATGGAGCAAAAAAATACTACAACAATTCCTCCATCGTATGGGAGGAGCAGAAAGTTTACTAAAATCATGTGTGAAAATGCAACCCTGCAATACAATTTGAATTTCACAATTAGATGTAATTTGAAGTGTGTATGTATGTGTGTATGTTATAGGGAATCGAGAAGAAGGTATATTACTTACATATAGAATATTTCGTTAGTTTTAGTTAAAACGTTGAAGTAATCATGTCGCTAGCGGTTGAAATTGAAAAGTTTTTAGTCGATTATTCCTCATTTGTTCTACCAGAGCATCTAACATCCTTTTTTCTATGGCTTGAACAAATAAAAAGGGCGGATTCTAATGAACTAGTTGAAAACCATTTTGGAAGCCACTATAGAGAATGTGCATGGAGCAATGAAAAATGTACATCCGGACCGGATACTTGCGTCTGCTTTTATTATGAGAGAGCATGTAAAAATGCAAAGATATTGATGAGTCACTATCGTCGTTTGAGAGGAAGTTATTAATGATTTCAAATATTCTATGTTGTAAAATATTTGTTTAATACGAGAATAAATTCATATAAATGGCACGTCACATCTGCCTTTTATTCATTGCGATATTGGCTTAGATCACATCATCATGACATCGAAAACGCTTACTTTAAGTGGAAATACCTCTATTCTGACGGCAAACTACTTTCCACCAATAGATTTATCGGAAAATTATGTGTGTGGTCTAATTGATTTTTATACCTATAATTCTATACCGAATGTTGATGTTGGGAACAATTTATTTCATATCGATGATGTAATTATTGAAATACCGGTCGGCTTATATGAACTTCAAGATATTGCAGAATACTTGCATGAAAAATATAATGAAATCAAAGAAGATGGTGCACTTTCAATTGAAGCAAATAACAACACGATGCAAACAGAGATATATTCCACTGAAAAGATTTACTTTAATAGGAAACGAACTATTGGCAAACTATTGGGCTTCAAAAGCAGGGAACTAGAAGCGGGCGATTTTCATTCGTCTGATTTACCAGTGAATATCACCAACATTAATATAATAAGAATACATTGTAATATAGTAGTCGGTGCATATATCAATAGCTCACCAGCTCATACAGTTCACGAATTCTCGATTGATGTAAGCCCTGGATATAAAATAAATGAACGTCCTCAAAATGTTATCTATCTACCAATCAACGTTAAAGAAATAAGTTCTATAACAGTGAAAATCCTAGATCAGAACGACAATTTAGTTAATTTTCGTGGAGAAACAATTACTTTAAGACTGCATTTTAAGCCGCAAGAGTAATGATTATTTACAATAAAAATTTACTGAAGAGTGAAGTATACCTCACTTCTTCTCCGTCTGTTGAACAAAGAAGGTTACATCAACGGAGACAACAATCACCTAAACATAAACAATTAACAAAGCTTAACAAGGACTTCTTGAAATCTCTAGGATTTCAATTGAAAAAATAAAAAACAACAACAACAACAAGAACAACATCATCCCTAATTTAATCATGAGCGAAATCCTTAATGTTCTACAAAAACCTTTACATGATGAGCGGATTATAAAAAAAGAATACCATAGTTATTCGCCATATCTTCAATCGTATAACAATAATGATGAAGTTAGGATTGCAATTCAAAATCAAGATCTACAAGTTCTACCCAGCGAAAGTTTTATTTATATTGAAGGATTTGCAACCCTAGAGAATGGTACAATTTCATCTAATATTAAATTGAAAAACAACTCTGTAGCATTTATGTTCGACGAAATTCGCTATGAGTTGAATGGACTTGAAATTGATAGCACACGCCACTTGGGTGTAACAACGACAATCAAAAATTATGTCTCTCTAAACATTAACGAAAGTAATATGTTAAAAAATGCTGGATGGACAAATGGTGGTGAAACGGTTTTAAACAATGGGTATTTTAATTATTGCGTACCCTTAAAAATGTTGTTGGGTTTTGCTGAAGACTATAGTAAAGTGTTATTAAATTCTAAACATGAATTGATATTATTACGTTCAAAATCAGACGAGAATGCAGTTTACTCCTCTGAAGGAAACGAAAAAGTCGAGATGAAAATAATGAATATAACATGGAAAATTCCTCATGTTCAACTAGCCGATTCTTCAAAATTAGAAATGTTTAAAACTATTAAAAGCGGTCATCCTCTAAGTATGGCATTTCGCAGTTGGGACTGTCACTTCAATCCGATGCTCATTCAAGGAACAAATCACTTATGGAATGTAAAGTTATCGCAGCAGAACGAAAGACCACGCTTTATTCTAATAGCATTTCTAAATGAAAACAAGTTTCAACACTGTGACCTCACCGATATTAAAGTACATTTAAATTCTGATACTTACCCTTATGATGACCTCAATCTTAAATTTGAACGAGAGCGTTATGCTATTCTATATGAAATGTATTCAAAATTTCAACAAAACTACTACATTCGTGACCCTCAACCGTTGCTCTTATGTGAAGAATTTAAAACAAAAGCTCCAATCATTGTAGTAGATGTCACACATCAGAATGAAACAATCAAATCAGGACCAATAGATATCAGGATTGAATTTAAAACATTAACAAATGTTCCTATAAATACCTCAGCATACTGTGTACTCATACATGATAAGCTTATCGAATACACCCCACTAACTGGTGAAATAAGGAAAACAAATTAAGCTACATTTACATTCATCTATTAATCTTCTATGAGTGTACACGTGCATCAACGATGGAAATCAAACATTTTATAACTATAGATGTGCAAGGCTTTATTGGAAACTTCAACAAATTTATAGCTAAAGAGCTGGCAATTTCTTTTAATTCTTTTGAAGTTCAAAATTTCATCATCAAGCCGCCATTTGAATTCAATAGGTTAGCAGTAAAATATCAGAAACAAGCAAATTGGCTAACTGCAAAACATCATGGTTTCGAATGGAACGATGGATCGGTTTCCTTCAACAGCGTCAAAAACTTTTTAAAGGAAAACCTTCAGGATGCTATAGTGTATGTGAAAGGAAACGAGAAAAAACGTTGGATCGAAAAATTGTTAAATATGCAGATTAAAGTTTATAATGTTGAAGACGAATTCTGTTTTGAAAATTTTAAGACATTGCAAAAAACATATTCTAGTATCCCGCAATGTTCTTATGCTCATAGCGGAGTTTGTGCTCTGAAAAATGCTATTATTCTAAGAAAAATTATTTATCTTGAAAGTAAATTACAAAAATAAAAACAATATAATTTTCAAGTATTTTTATTTGTTTTTATTAAATAAGGAATATAAAATTGTACATGTTAATTATTTTTCAATTAATTTGATAATGTCCCCACGCTAATGTGTTAACACCATCTTCTTGAATACATCTCTTATCATCTGAACAACTTAATATTAATTTTTTGAGCTCTTGTGTATACAATTGATGAACTCTTGATCTAAATATATACATATTACCATAGAATTGTTTCTTCCTCAACAAACAATCTTTATAATCTTCTATACTAAGGTTTTTTAATAAAGCTTTTTTAACACCTTTTGCTTTTTTTACTTGTTTACAATTGATCGTATCAATAGAATACATTTTTGATCGAAGGCCGACGAATTCCCTCATTATATTTCCGTTGTTTTCATCTTTCATCATGCCGAGAACTTTTTTGTTTTTCAAAGGCAAATTGAAGGCATTGTCATTTGAATATCCTGAAGTATCGAAATACAAATCTATATCATCTCTAATGTCTTTATAAAAATCTTCAGTCTGAATATTGTAAATGAATGAGTCTGTATCCATGTAATTTAAAGTTAAATTTACACCAAATTTCGGTTTCATATAATTATAATGGAAATCATACATTTTTAATTTGGATAATTCAAGTACCGTAAAACCTAAATATATAGGTTTATTATACAACGAATGAACCCTATTCAATTGGATTGCAACCATGTCATCTGTAAACAATGTAGAGCTATGATAATTGGGTTTTGCAATTAGAGCGCGAGCACCTAAATGTTTTCTATAACTTTCCCATTCAGTTACAATTTTAACATCTTTTCTCTTATCGACATTTTCCATTGTTTTGCCGTATACGGCATTATTTAAGAGTTTAAAGAAATTTTTTTCAAACTCGTTTTTAGCTAATGTTCTATGATGAGTATTCAAATCTATATATTGCTTCAACCAACTCGACTGTTTAAATTTCAAAATTGTGTGTATTTTTTTCAACTTTAATCCATTTGCTAGACATTGCTTAAGATTTCTATGATGAATAATGTAATTAGTTTTATTATTTAAATCTGCTATTAATTTTTTACATTGGGTTATGGGGCTGTTTTTATTTTCTACACAAAATGGCAAGTCATTATGTAGAATATGGTAATTTTCTGGATACTCTAAATCTACTTCAAGTATATAACCAAAAGAAGAATTTTCTTCAATTGATTCTATCTCAAAGTCATCGAAATTTTGCATCCATTCAAATCCACCATATGGAAGCTTTTCCGACATTGCCCAACCATACAGATTATTTGCATCTAAATACATTAAATATTCTGATGGTTGGGTAATGTCGTAATCACTCATATATTTATTGTTTGCCTTGGAATGTCTCTTGCAGCATTGGACAAGTCCACCTCGTATTCCCTTTTGTACAAAATTGTACATATCTATATCGGTAAGGAGCTCAAGTTCAATATTAGTTGTTTTAAGCATTGCATCCCAAGATAAGCCTGGAGCAGTATAATATTGACAGGGATCTAGCCCATAAATATTTTTGCAAACCTTTCTAAAATTTTCAAAAATATCTGTCAATAGTAAAACATCTGTTTTCAAATACAACATCATATAACTAAGCAATGTCGAACAATTGAAAACATCCCAAACTTTTTCAGCATGTTCATAATCCTCAATTGAACATTCTATATTACACAATTTGTTGAAAAATTCATCTCGAGTTGGAAGTTTTTTCTCATTAAGGCGATCTACAGAATTTATATAATCATAGGGAAAGACACCCTTTCTTCTGACTAAATTAAACTCAGCTTCAATTGGATACATCTCTCTTGTAATATGTAAATCATTAACAGCTAAATTATTAGCTAAACTATCTAAGCTTGATGCCATAAACCGAAATGAATCTAAAAATCGCAATTCAATTGTATTTTTCTCATCCACAAATATGCGTTTCGAAAGAGATACATACAATTCCTTATTTAAAGGGATTACATGTATATCTCCTGGAAATAATGTGAGTTCTTTGATAAAAAGATGACAATCATAACCGGAAAAGTTATGGAAAAATATAGGAATAAATTTTGCAATCTGATATCTCAAATTGCATTCATTATGGGCTGGTCCTCTATATTTTCCAGTTAAATGGCAATGATCAGCCACTCTATCATTTCCCAGCTCTTTATTACAGATATGACATAATATGCTATCAAATTGTTTTCGAATTTCCTCAGATGTGAGGAAATTCATCGGCCTTACTATAGCTAAATAATTATAATAAATATCTTTTAAATCTCTAACTAAATACTCTACAAATTTTTTTGGTGAATCTACACCTGAATATTGAACTAATTTACTATAACTATTATTAGAACATTTTATATAATAACTAAATGCAAAAGGTACATGCTTTTGAATACTCTTAACTTGTGCTGAGTTTTGAAAATTTTCACTTTGTAAAATACACTCAAAATCAGCATATACTACAACGGGTACATCTAACTCCCGTTCATAATTTTTATATTGTAGAACTACATTCTTACCTCTTGGCATTTCACAAACAATTTTGTTGCAACAAAATTGTTTGTGAAATGCCAACGCTTCTGCACTATGCCTATACTGCAGGCAGTCGTTACACATAAATATTCGATGTTCATGCTGAGTAGATTGTTTACATAGCAATCTATTGAAAAAATAGAAAACCAAAATATATCAAAATTTTAAATATATAAATCGTATAATATATATAAATATTGTATATAAATTGTTGTTATTCTTATTATTGAATATATGTACCTTGAAATATGTTTTATCCACACGTAGTGGAACTGCTGTTCTTTCTGGATTAGCATCAGGTTGATATGGTGCTCCTTTTCGACAGCAGTGCTATAGTAGGGACCAACTACTTTATGGAGCTCTTCATCGAATCCGAAAATATTAATGCTGATGCTGCTGTTTTGGTCCTCAAACTTTTTTGCGTCTTTAATTAGTAGAGGGAATGTCAGATCCTTGAAATTTAGCTCTATATTGTTGCGCAAGGTTATTAAATCAGCCTTAATGTCTGCTATTTGATAGTTGCAACATCTCTGAGGATTATTTTCAATTGGATACAATGCTGATATTATCGCCCACTTGAAACAGAATTCATCATTGTTTAGTATATTTATACACGCTTTCTTCTTGTAGACTTCATATGGTAGTGGTAGATATCGCGATCCTTTTATTGGTCTATATTGATTGATGTTTATTTCCAGGTGAGAGAGTCTTATTAATGTCCAGCCGCTATCTCTTTCTTGAAATTCAGCTAGTTTTGTGCAGAGTTGCGTACACATGTCCTCATAGCTAGAAATCACTTGTGGTTCAATTTGAGCTACACTCATTTTAGTTTGAAATGATTTCAAGTCAATAACTATTTCATCATCACTGGACATTTTTATGAATTCAGCAAACAGTTCTATATTATATTTAATTGCTGAATGTTTTTCGAGCATATCGTTTAACATTTTTATTATAATTGGTTGAGAATTTTTCAAAAATTGATCAGGTATTAGTTGACCTTCATCTTTATTTTCAAATATAACTGTTTCAATGCGCTCATTAAACGCCGATTTAACACTTTTAAAGTTTTCGTCTTTTGTAATAGCACAATTTCTCTTATGTTTATTTGTGCGTACGTGATAGTTCCAGGATTTGAATGTAACATTTTCACCACAACTGTCACAAGGTACTTTTCGGTTGAAATCAATCAACTGATTTACATTATTGTTATTATTATTATTATTGCTGCATGATGGTAGACAATCTTGTGGCTGATGATAAACTTTATTATGTCGTGCCAACGCATCAGCTCTCGAAAATGATTGTTTGCATATTTCACATGCAATCTCAACTTTATTATGCTTACTAGCAATATGTCGATTTAGATTAAATTTGGAAGTAAATCCGCATCCACATACTTCACATATAAATCCTTTCATTTTGATTTATTGTTTTTATATTTTAAATTATAATATTTTTTAGCTTCTAGACTTCACTTTGCTCCTCGATGAAAGTTGACACAGGACTATTGTTTTTATATTTAAAATTATAATATTTTTTAGCTTCTAGACTTCACTTTGCTCCTCGATGAAAGTTGACACAGGACTATTGTTTTTATATTTTAAATTATAATATTTTTTAGCTTTTAAACTTCACTTTTTCCTCGATGAAAGTTGAAACAGTACTATTAAAAGCTTCACGTTCATTCGTCCTTTATATAAGAAGCGACAATGAGCCGAACGATAATTTTTGCGCTCGGGTTCTGTGTTGTTGTTGTTTATATATGCTGACTGGACATTTTTGCGCTCGGGTTCTGTGTTGTTGTTGATGTTCATATGTGCTGACTGAGCATTTTTGCGTTCGGTTTCTGTGTTGTTGTTGTTGTTTATATATGCTGACTGGACACTTTTGTATTCGGTTTCTGTGTTGTTGTTGTTGTTTATATATGCTGACTGAGCATTTTTGCGTTCGGTTTCTGTGTTGTTGTTGTTTATATATGCTGACTGAACATTTTTGTGTTCGGTTTCTGTGTTGTTGTTGTTGTTTATATATGCTGACTGGGCATTTTTTCTCTCTATTTTTAATAAACGACTCTCACTTCGATTTGTTGAAAATTTGAGTGATGTGTACTATATTATATTAACATTCTCTTTGCTTGAAAGTTTATGTTCACGAGTTCATATAAAAAGCCGGAAAACGAGTAGCAAATTCCATTCAACACAGAATAGTGAGCAGACAACATTAATAAAACCTACTTGGTAAAAATTTAAAGTGAGTATCCTTTAATTAAATATTTTTATATTTGAATGTATAAATTTTTTTATTATTTTTCATATTTCTTTTATTTACAGAGTCAAATCAATAATTCAACACAATGGATGCAGTCAAGGAATTTAACAATAAAAATTCTAAAGGAATAAAGTCGATTCTAGCGATTTCTAGTATGTTACATAGGAGTCCATACCCGGTCCTCAACATGAAGAGGATAACAACTAAATTTGGAGAACGTATATTGGTTGAAACATCAGAACATGTGCTGTTTTTACCTCCAAAATTCAACACAGTCAGCCAGATGACGTTGAAAACTTTAAGCGAAGGAGGTTTTGAAATCCTGAAAATTGATTCCCCTGATGGAAGTTATAAAATAGAGATTGGAAAAGCTGTCGGCGCCAGCACTATCGAAATAAATGATGGTGCATTTAATGCAATAAATTTTGATCCTTTGTCATCAGATCTTATTATCAAGTATTAATAAAAACAAATATTTTATTATTAAATATTAATTGAAAAATCGTTTTTAATTCGAAAAAAGCTCAGTAAAACCAAAGCCCTAGTGACGTTGTGATACCATATCAAATCGTCAGCAAATTTCTAATTCCTGATAGAGTGAACATGTGTATATATACGAATATGTACATAAAGTTCAGAAAAATAAAGCAGACTATAAAACAATATACTACAATATTGCATAAGGACTTCGCCTTGCGTATAATTATTTTGATAAAGCTCTCAAAAATAAAACGAACCAAAAATAATATAAAAATAAAGCGAACCAAAAATAATGTGAATCAAAAATAAAGCGGAGTAAAGCGTTTGTTTACATTATCACAGCACGCAGCAGTAGCTATAGCGGCACGCACCATGTCCGCATATCAAATTTCTAATTCCTGGTAGAGTGAACATGTTCATACATGCGAATATTTTGTTTACATTATCGAATCACAAGCGTTCAACGCTATAACAAATTACTAATACAATATTGGATATGGACTTCGTCTTGTGTGGGATTATTTTTGATAGAGTTAATACAAAATGTTCTTTTAAAAAAAAAAATATGTCATGTCAAATCATGTAACCAACTAAGAATTATATATATATATCAAACAATAAAACTCATTAATTTTTGATTAAATTTTAAAAAAAAATCTCTTTTATTTGCTATGTTACTATTTAGATTTAACAATATTAGAAAATTTCACTTTTATGAATCCATGAATTGTGTTCATTGGAGAATCCGAGCCATTTAACAAAAGCTTCACTTCCTCTCGTTTTTAGGACTTTTTCAACGAGATATGTATTGGGATATCGCGTCTTCATCACCTCATATTCATAAAATCCTCCCTTAATTACATTTCCTTGATAGTCCTTTAATATGTATGTAGTTGGATTAGTATTCTGGATGTGATGAATTTCGAAAATTTCTGTTGTCCAATTTGGTGTATAACCTTTTTCAAAGATATGTTTATACTTGCTAATTCGTACATTATCACCCACATGAAACTTGGGTTTAGCGAACATTTTTATCTTATTATATGCAGTTTTCAACAACATTTTTTCATTGGAGGACGTTACATTATTAGGTATCATTTTTATAGTTCTATGTTTTTTATTATTATATTTTTCAACTAAATCTTTATAGTTATCAATCCATCTATATGAGCCATTAAAACTAAATTCTTTCCACATCATTCCCTTTAGTGTTCTATTGAAACGTTCCACAATTGACGCTTTTAAAACGCTATATGAAGAATAGTGATTAATATGATATTTATTCATCAAAGTTTTAAATTCCTTATTGAAAAATTCTTTGCCGTCATCAGTTTGTAGATTTTTTGGCATTCGTCCTAGAACGAAAACACTCTAGCAACATCATCGGCACTTTTAGTTTTAAGTGCTACAGCCCAAGCGAATTTCGAAAATGTATCGATAATTGTTAAAAGATAACGGTATCCTCTGTTATACTTGGAATAAGTTCCCATTTCAACCAAATCAGCCTGCCAGAGATCATCTATTCCTTTTGTGATTACAGAGCGACGTTTAAAATTTTTACGCGCTTGCTTATGCAGTTCCTCTACTAAAAATCTTTTATTCATATTGACACTTTATTGATGGTGGCTTCGGGAGCACCTTTGCTACTGTTCGTATCTCTATTTATTGAGTAGGTTTTATTCCAGATACATGATTAAATAAGAATGAATCGATATTTTCAAACTTTATATTGAAAATATGTTGAGTGTGTATTAAGATTTTCATCAACAGTTAACTTTAATTCTTTAATAGATAAAATTATCCCCTCAATATCTGAATCGAAACTTTTCTTCTCCTTCGCAATGTTCTCATTCAATGATTTTTCAGCTTCCTTAATGCCGTCATCTACATATTTTATTAATGCACCAACACTGTCGTTTATTAAGTCCTTCATCTCCACATTTATATCATTTAAGCTATTTGTGACGTATTCTTGTGTTGCAGCGTCATTCTCATATAATGGATTTCCTAGGTTTTTTATACGTCTTCCATGTACGTTCATATTTTTATCCTTATCCAAACTAAGCCCCATCAATTTGGGAATTTTTTTTCTGAGATTAAATTCATCGTTTCGCCTTGTAACGGAGTAGTGACCAAACTTATTAACACTCATATTGCGAATATGCACTCCAATTTTGATGTATGTGCTTATATAATTATATTGGCTTCTCTGAGTTCTTCAATAATTGACACTATTTCATTATTATGACTAGTATGACCAGCTGATTGTGATGATATTAAGAGTCGCAATCTATTCACAATTTCGTTTGGATCATCCCAATAAATATAATTAGGAACATTTTTATTTACTCTCATCAAACCAGATCCCTTGCGTGTAGAAGTTGATAATGTACTTTTATCTTTAAACAAATTTTTAATTATTTTCTTATATTTGAATGCTCTAGTTCCTTTAATTTGAGTTTCATCGCTATAGTTACGTTTATGAGCATTCGTTTGTTGTAAAATTTTTTTGTAAATCGACAATTCAGTAGCATCATAGTTTACGGGTTTTTTGTAAAATAATAGTTCAAATAGTCCGCGTGTTAAAGACCAATTTTGTACGCCAATTGAAATTTTATCATTCTGCAATTTAATTGGTGTATTACCAAACAGCCAGTTATCATGTTTATCTTTATGCGGTCCATATAAAGTATCTAATTGATTTTTTTGTGCCAACTGCGATAAGTTTGTAATAAGACTACTATCGTTTGGCAATTCATTTTCTTGTGAGTAAAATATATCAACATCCTCATCACCCTCAGTGCTGTTGTCCATAAGCTCATCATCGTTTTTTAACTTGAACGGAGTACTTGTTTTCTTTGGTATTTCATTGAATTCGTAATCATTAGGGTTTTCTCTTTCGGTAGATCTTTGTTGTGTATGTGACTTTTCAATAAATTCTTTTAGAGGTTTTGTTATGGGTTTAAAGGTATCTTCTAAAATATTCTTTGTATTCGCTTCACCCAACTTTAAGCTCCTGATTTTCTTCTTCAATATACTTCTGGTCTTAATAATATCATTCAAAAGTTGTTCATTCATTTTATGATTTCCGATTTTAAAAGTGTATCAGCTTATCAGCTTATCTGCTATCAGCTTATCTGCTATCAGATATAAGGTATCAGGTATAAGGTATCAGGTATATATCAGGTAACAGGTATCAGGTAACAGGTTATCAGCTTATCTGCTATCAGATATCAGGTAAATCAAGTTGTTGAATCAGTTGTAATAGCTTGAGAGCAGATAACATACTAAACAATTTAGTTATAGCATCTGACATTTTATTGTTTAATAAAAATATTGAAGCCCTTTCTATAGCGTCCAGAATCAATATCATCATCTTTGCTTATAACAAGGAATCCATATTTATCCTTCCAACATTCTGTGCACATTTGACAAAACGTTTTAAATGACATATCCCCACCAACATGATCATGATATATATGCTTCATATTCAGTTCATCTTGTTTAAACATAATTATCATGTTAGCATTGTCACGTATTAAATGCTTTGGTATACGTGTATATGTTTGACACAGATAGAAGCTATCAACATTTTTATGCCGACCCATGCAGAAATATGCACGAATATTATTTTGTTTCTCGCAGGCAACATCATCAAAAATCATGATGGAATTTCTTTTGGCCTTGTCCGGTGGTATAACGTGTTCATTCTCAGAAAATGTATAGAACCCCATACCTTTAATTGGTGTTATCAATTGTCTTAAATATTTATATTTAGGCTGATGTAAAGATTTTGAATATAAATATATATTTTCAAATTTTAGACCATTAGGACTTTCTAATAGACCTATCATAACATTGGTCTTTCCGCAATTTGATGGTCCAACAATAAGCGCTCGTATGGTGTTCGGAAGTAGTGAACTGTGTCTTAGTTTTTGATGATTATTTGAAGAAATATCGACATTTCTCACAATTATGTTTTGATGTTGTTTTATTAGACGCATCTTACCAACTGATGACAATCTATATGAAACATATACATTTGTTGATTTACATTAGTCTTTAATGGACTGTGTGAAAGGTTAAAACATTATTCATTATAATATGGTAGTAAACTATAAAAATCAAATCAGTCCTAATCGATTTGTTGTCGGAAGAAGTCTTCTTAATAATCTAATAAATTCGTTGCCAGTGGAACTTCATTTACCAGGCTATCAGTTTTGTGGGCCGGGGACGAAATTGGAAAAACGTTTAGCAAGAGGCGATAGAGGAATTAATCCCTTGGATTCAGCTTGTAGAGAACACGATATTGCTTACGCAGAAACAAAAGATATAAACAAGCGCCACATAGCCGATAAAATTTTAGTTGATAAAGCGTGGGAAAGAGTTGTAAACAAAGGAAGCAAAATCGGTGAGCGTGCCAACGCATGGTTAGTTGCCAACGCTTTGAAAACTAAAGTGAAATTCGGTATGGGGAATGTTATGAGTAAGAGCAAGGCTGTTAATAAGCCTCAAAAGAAAAGAGGAAATAATAGAAAGAAATGTTTAAATGGAAGAAAACTTTTCTCAAAAGCCGTAATGAATGCTAAAAGAATCTTGAATCAAGAGAAACCTGAAAATATTGAACAAGCAATTTCTATTGCTCGAAAAGTAGTTCAAAATACTTTCAGGGGTAAAAAGGGTTCAATTGACGTTCCTCGTATTATACCCATACCTAAAATTGGCGGTTTTCTACCATTAATACCCATTTTAACTGCTCTCGGAGCAATTGGAGGTTTGACATCTGGTGGAGCTGCTGTGGCAAGAGTTTTGAATGATACTAAACATGCTAGGGAACAATTAACAGAAGCAAATCGACATAATAAAACTATGGAATCAATTGCTCTGGGAAAGGGATTACATCTTAAGCCCTATAAGAAGGGTTTTGGTTTATGTTATACACCAGAATCAAAAAACCATTAAAGAGGCTACCCAAAAGAGCTCTTACTGATGTCGATTTGTTGAAGTATACCAAAAATATACCCCATTTCAGAGGAATTTTTATGCGAGATACTCTACCGAAACGACCATTTTATCGCGAATGTGGCATAGTCAATCTGGATATTTCTAAGGGTTCTGGAACACATTGGGTAGCATATAATAAAAATGGAACTTGTAAGGAATATTTCGATAGCTTTGGAAATTTACAACCGCCACAAGAAATAATCAAGTACTTGGGAAATAACATTCAGTACAACTATGAACAACAACAACAGTACAATTCATTTAATTGTGGACACCTTTGCCTAAAATTTCTTTTCAATATAATTACAAATAAACTATACTAAAATTTATCCTCCTTATATATGGTGGAGGAGTGAAGTATTATAGAGTTGAATAAAATAATCCATTATTTGGGTATAATATAGAGAATCGCATTTAAACAATTACCACTATAGTATCAGCTTTAGCCCAAGGCGGATCAAAATGGATTATTTCAATCGTAAAAAAGGATACGAAAAACTCTTATATTGTAATTATTGTGGCAGTAATGACCATAAAGTAGACTCCTGTAGGAAAAAGAAATATGATGACCTTCAGAAAGAGACAAAGAAAAATAAAAACTAATAATTTGTTATATTACATACATATATACAAATAAATATTCAATTTTTATATATATACATCATATTTATTTATTTGATTATTTTTCAATACAACAGCTTCAAATTACATCTAATTGTGAAATTCTAATTGTGAAATTCTAATATACACACATATACATACATACATACATATATTAACAACTTCAAATTACATCTAATTGTGAAATTCAAATTGTATTGCAGGGTTGCATTTTCACACATGATTTTAGTAAACTTTCTGCTCCTCCCATACGATGGAGGAATTGTTCTAGTATTTTTTTGCTCCACACATAAAAATTTTCACTGGTGACGTCACATTTTTGCTCCATACATATCAAATTACATCTAATTGTGAAATTCTAATATACATACACACTTCAAATTACATCTAATTGTGAAATTCTAATATACATACACACACACACATACACACATATACATATATAAACGGCTTCAAATTACATCTAATTGTGAAATTCAAATTGTGAAATTCAAATTTTAAAACAGGGTTGCATTTCCACTGATGACGTCACCTTCAAATTTTAAAACAGGGTTGCATTTCCACCGATGACGTCACCTTCAAATTTTAAAACAGGGTTGCATTATCGCTGATGACGTCATTTTCACTGATGACGTCATCGTATTGTTTACATTACCGCTGATGACGTCATCGTTTCTCCTCACCATATGGTGGAGCAAAAATGTGACGTCACACTGCTCCACACATACAAATTTTTCGCTTCTCCACTTCTCCACGCTCCACCATATTGGGCCAGAACCGCCATATTTACACTACTAAGATCAATTGATCCTTGCTTGATTTGCTTGTTTTTAATCCTTAGGACTTAAGTTTAGATCTTGAAAATCTTTTCTAACTTTGATGAAATGAAGCAACTGAACTGAAATAATCTGTAATATCAAGTTATCAGTTATATTTTAAAGTAAATGTTTTCAATATTTCTTAAGCGTGCTTTGCTTATGTCAATTAAAGGAAAACACACACACAAAGTTTAAAGAAACATTCAACAGCAAATGCTACCTTTCTGCCAGATCAGTTGCGCTACTTCGTGAAAACCATTAGTATTTCTTTAAAATTAAATCACAAATTGTTCTGCCATAGCTTGCCAAACCCGTTTCAGGTTTGTGATCAACGACGCTTTTACCAGCATACGAAATTTTGTCGAAACCAGAGCACTACTTTGAATCATTTTGCGCCGTCATTCTATGGCATCGAATCACTGCGTCGAATCGTGCGTTGTCAGCGTTCGCAACAAGCTGACATATTTCTTAAAATGTTCTTTGGCATGGCAAAGCTAGCCGCTCAAACTCTTCGATTTTGGCAATAAATCACGTTAACTTGCGCTCTAAGTACAACACCCAAACGGAAGTCGCCTAACTGGCTGTTGTGGCGAATAACGCCAAATCACCGACAGCGTTTTTTCGTTCTCCACCTAAACCAAGGATATTGCTTTCATTCTTTCACCACCCACATGCAAACATGAATACTTACGCGCATTTGAATAATATAGTAGTATTTTTGTTTTGCAAAGTTACTAGAGAAATCTCGTAATAATGCGCAACCCTGACCTTTGGCGGAAAGCCAATACTAGAATATTCTTTGGCAAACTCGCGAAAATAAACGCAATCTCTCCCTCTTTCAGATTACGCAATTTGATAATTTGGCAAATTGTTTTTTGAATTGACTAAATTAAATGGCGCAGAAATGAGCATGAGGTCAATTTGACTCAAACCAAGTTGCATATTTCAATGGATGAGTGGGAATAAATACATATGTATCTTAATGGCTGCATATAGATAAACATAATAGCCCAATTCACAATCTTGTGGAAAAATCTCAGACCATTTGCACAAGATTGTGAATTGGGCTAATAATTTACGTTATTGCTTAGCCCATACGAACTTGACATGTTCCCGAATACAAATATAAATATGTAATGAATAAAATACCACACCAATCTTCCTTAAAAACGTAGAAAAATATTCGAACTATCCTAGTTTATTTGAATTGACGAATGAGGAACAAACAACGCTTATTGTGTAAATCGGTGGTCTTCAACGCATGGAGCAAATGGAAAACCAAGTAAAAGGACAGACGGGCAAGGAAAAGCCTCTTGAGCGGTCCGCGGCAGCATTAAGGTTGAGGACCACTGGTGTAAATCCTTGAAAACTTTTTCTATCGCTGCATATACCCCCCTCCCCCCCCGGCGCACAGATAATGGGCCCATGATTTTATCTGTATTTTCGTTTTGATTGTTTATTTTAAATTCGTATTTTTCGTTTTAATTTGGAATTCACATTGTAAATTTTAACAGTAATTTAAAAGTCTAAGGTGTAATTCCCACATCAAAAAGTCAACTTTTTTTTAATATTCGATTTTTCGCACGGTTTTATTTTGTTCCCAACCAATCGCGTATACTTTTT